>CM040244.1:174406209-174726730 GCA_022545495.1 Chrysanthemum lavandulifolium | reverse complement strand
TTGTTAATGAATTCTTGCTTCGAAGCAATTCGTTCCTAGCCAATATCGGGTTATTTACGTTCCTGATATCGGCTCAAGTCATCCTTTCAAGAATGTGCAGACCATAGTCGATAAGTGGATGATCTGGCAGCGAACCCACCTTGATTATTTCAGGCCTACGGCTAAGAACTCGACCATGAAAGCGACAAAACAAGTTCAACATTTGCGCCACCAGTGCAATCCTTCAACATCAAGTTTTTCCTGTAGTTGCATAAGGATAGTCTCACATCATTTGGTTTAGCAATAGTTTGTAGAATGGTAGTGGGGAGAGTTTAAAAAGAAGTTGTGTGTGAAAGCGAATTAGGGTAATAAGGGGTTTTTATAGGGGGGAAATATCCGTTGAGGTAATTATATGTATTTATTGCATAGATGTACACACATGAAATCAAACAAACTATATTTCCATTCATTTAAATAAGAATACAAATAAAACAAAGTTAGTATTGATTTGATCTTATATTTTTGTTGTCTTCCTAAACAAAACATTAAGCATCTCGTAATCTTTCCAAGATTAGTATTTTAAAAAAGTGTCAATCAAAGCACGGTTTTCTTGCTGAATGTAATTTTATTTCACGTATGCTTTTCTCAAATCATCTTTAGTTGTGCATGTATTGTCAAATTGTACAGCTAAGTCGATAATCGCTTGCTGATGAACGATATCCTTCTCAGCTAGTTTCTCAACACAAGTTTTGATTTCATTGATGGTAGGTGAAAGCGAACAATCCGTAAATTTTTGTAAAGAAGTATGATACAAATAAGAAGATAAGTGAGGTTTTATAGAAAAGAAAGTGGGGTTTAATTTTCTTTTCATTACCCAACGGATAGAAAAATAAAGGAAATGTGCGATTCTTTCGGCTGGCTTGCCGACCACAACTTGGGGACGTGTCGGGCTCGGTTATGCTATAGGGGCGACGCAGTCAAAGCTCGGTCGGTTGAGGGGAACTTACCTATTAGCATCGGTCTTATTTTTGGTTAAATAATATAATAAAACGTGCAATCATTGCTTAATAAACCAACCCAAAGACTATAGGGTAGGGCGTAGTGACTACTCAGATGAAAGCTTCAGAGGAAGCATGGTGTTAAAAGAGGTCGGTGAAGCATACCTTCCACCCAGTGCTATGTTTGCAAGAGGTACCATGGGCATGCCTGTTGGGGCTTTGAAAAACTTATTGTCGTATCTTATTATCAGAAAAAAAAGGGGGCACTTTGATGTGGGCTTAGTGATTCAAAAAAGTTAAATTGACATTTCTTGGATCCGTTGAGTTATTCGATTGGCAAAAATTCTAACTGTTTTAACCCGATAATATATAGGGTCTGTCGAATCGAGTTATGTAACCCGATAAGCAATTGTACTATGAATTAACACGAACTTATAAGTCGCCATAGGGTTGGGATCGGTTCGGGTGACCGAGGGTGTGTTTGGGAGAACTTCTGGGGCAGAACTTTTAAAATAAGTCGAACATAAAATAAACTCGTTTGTCACGCAGACTTATGAAGTCATAAGCTTCTATAAATGACACTTTATAAAAAATTAAAACTTTAGCGGGACTTATGAACCAATAAATTACATATTCTACCCACAAAATATCTAACATATACCATAAAACTCGTTTAATTATGTTCTTTTTAGTAATTTTGCGATAATAAGTTCTAGCGCCAGTAGTTTCTTAAAACAAGTCTCACAAAAATCTAATTTCAACTTGAACATAATAAAGCACCAAGCATGTACATTGCATTTCAAATTTCACCCATTCATTCTTGGGACCATTTTACACCCTTAAATACCAGTTATGGATTGATTAAAAAGTACAAGTACATAATATAAAGATGCAAACTTACACATCATAATGGTAAATATAATCATAACATAAAAAAAAATTATTACCTATTTTTAGTTATTAGATTTTCTTCTATGAGTTTGACAATATTAGATTTCTTATTAACTCTTTTGATTAGAATTGTATGTTTTTCAACTTATGACTTATTACGTTATAGAAAAAAAAAAAAAACAAAACCGAGGTGCACCACAACACATGATTAAATGTCATTGGTTTTAGATAAGTTGTCAACCGGGACAACGTCCGGGTATAACAACTCGTTAAATGTTGTTTTGCTATAGTGTTAGTATATCAATATGCAACAATGTTTCTAGTAACCTCATGCTAAGATGTTCAAAAGTTTCACATCCAATAAAGCATGCTACCAATTTTTAATTGAGTAGCGATTAGTTAAGCCTTAATCATTTTTTTTATTTTTTTTGTACTCATTTGACTTTTCCATACTATTAGACCACTACAACATATTCTTATTACATTATCGATTGCGATAATGTAAGTTAATTACCTTTATCTTTACACTTATGAACTATATGGCACGCCAGATTCATTGTGTTATCACTTTTTATCTTTACACTTAATATGGTTCAACAACATATACGTTGTTTAGAGTAAACTTAAATACTGACATATGACTTACCAAGCATTTAAGTAAGGGTGAGCAAACGACCCGAACGGACCGGACCGACCGATGGACCGATCGAGACCGGGCTGGATCGGACCGGACCGACCGAGACAGGACCGGACCGGACCGACCACATTTGGTCCGGTCCCGATCTGAGCTTTGGTTAATTCGATCGCCGATGCTTGGCGGTCCGATCCGATCCGGGCCGATCTTCACCCCTACATTTAAGTATCACCAAATAACCTAGTGATAAGAAACTTAACAATAGGATGTCCAGGATGAAACACCACTGGGTACACATTTAGTGGTGACGATGAAAAGAGTCTAAACCGTCACAAAAATATCTAATTAGATTACGTGCATTTAAGTCAAAACTCTGTCCTCTCAAAATAACCATACACACAAACCTCATATGTTTACCGACTTATCAAAACACACACATCCAACAACTCTTTGGTCCACCGACTACTTCATATTGGTTTTGAATCCCACTTAGAGATGGGGCCAAACCATCAAGAACTGAGTAGACATTTTAGCATAAAATGCACCCAACAGCCAAATATTGGACATCCAAGTCATGTGAATATTCCAACATAAGACCCCATGGGCCCATGGCTCAGTGATAACAAGTCAAGTCACGGGAGCCCAACAAAAATCACAGCTCAAAATTAAATGCACTTTTTGCGAGCACATGCTTAAAGTATTAAGTTATGAACTTGAAAATGATATTTGTAATGTAACATATTATAAATCATTAATTTTTGGAGTTTTCATTTTGATGTAAGGGCGAGTCCTTCATAATGCCAGTTCTTTGTACTGTGGCCAAAGTTTGGTTTCTTTATACCTATTCATCCAAAAAGGGATAAAGGAGTGTTTGTTTAAGTTTAAGCTTATGTTATGATTTATGAATAATATGCTTTTAGGCCATATTGATGTTTGTATTAGCTAGTTATAGTAAGATGATAACCTGTGTTTGCATTAAATTATGAGTAAATTAAAAAGACTAAAATTAACATGCAAGTGTGCATGAAACTAACTTAAAAAGTTAACATAAGGGTTAACATTGTTTTTGGCTATCCTCAAACAAGCCCAAATCTCCACAGATAAACAACAATAAAAAGCTTATGAGAACCCTTTACGTATGTTCAAGCTTATAGGCCTATCTTTTACACTTAGACGGACTTATTTTTGCTAAATAAGCTAACGAGTCCCCTAAAAAAGCTAAAAGATAAAACAAACTCCCCGAAGAAAAGGCTTGTAGATACGAATAAACATATGTGATCATCAACCAACTTAGGCTGCCTGAATTTTCATTAGTAACTTGAGGAATCCTGACTTAAAATAGTATGTAAAACTTGTTCTTTGTCTTTAACGAATAATTATACAACTGCTGAATTGGGTTTCTGGAAATTTTAATGAATTGGTATAAATAACAGAATAGCATACGGTGGTGATGGAATCAACATCTTCCACTAAACTGAACCAAGAACAACACATCTATATCTATATGTTAGCTGAAGTCTTCTTCTCAGGCTCCAGCTAAAAACTGCGCCAAAATGACTATAAATAGTTAGTATCACGCCCATCAATGGTGCAATTCAGGTGGAAAACTTGGCATTTTGGTGTGTATGAACTCTTGATAGCAGCTTGCTCAAACTTCTTAGCTGCTGATTCATTCTCCTCAAGACTTGTCTGAACGAAAAAACGGGCCCACCAGGATGCGCTTCTCATTTTAGCCTTCACAAAAAATCCTTCATATTATTATTTTCAATAATTAGAAGGAATTAACATAACCACACATGTCAAGCAAATGCTTACCGGGCGTCCAAATCTTGATGATTGTGGGAGTTTCGCTTTGGAACTACTCGGTTTACCTGAAAGAACACAATGTTAACAGAGTCGCATAATGACAAAATTTACCCTTGATTTAAGGTTGTTATTTTATAGAAACTTACCTGTGAATATAACAAGATTTTGAGCCGAGACTCTTGCTAAATCTGGAAGGGTCTTGTTGAGATACTTGGGAGATAGATAATCGACTGAGTCAGAAACTATGATCAAAGAAAGCGACTTAGCTCTGTATGGCAATGGGAACTTGATGTCAGCAACACGAACAAGACCCTTGCGGACAAGACTTCTGCAAGTAACATCAGTTTCCTCAATATCATAGGGTTCAACACCCCATGCTTCAGTATCCTTTTCTTTTGACAATTGAGAGACTATTGAACAAGTATCGGGGCCAACATGTAGTACTTTGTGCATGCTGTCACCATACGTCTTCTTTAAAATAGGTATTGCCGTATGAACATCAAACGTGCAACTAGAGTCTGGAAATGTTCAAAGTATTCAGGTTAGCCTTTATCCCAAATCTAACATATCTACTATCTTATAGTTAATATATTCGTCAAACATATAATAAAGAATCATTATGTGTATTAGATCAATTCCTAACCTTCAAGCTTGCTAAATGCTTTAAGGTCTGATCCACCTGCAGTAAAAAATCATCTGGTAAATCAGATACAAGAAGTGATACGCATAATTGCATACACATAGTATCATGATTTGAGATTAGTACACACCTGAGCCCTTATAAACATAGCCAATCACAAGTACTGTTCCCTGAATCATATAAAAAGAATCAAATCAACTTCTGCATTTAATAAAGAGATACCGTCCAAATATGAGAAATTGTGAACTTACTAGCAAGACGAGCACAACGGATAATAGGGGCGAAGCTTTTGATTTCGAATGAAAAAGTCCCCCTAGTGGATTGCCCCCGTTACCCACTAAGCGACGTGTGGTACTTCCTGGCCTTCTTGACATGATTATTCGTGTATAGTATCAACCTAAAAAAGACTATACAATCTGCGAAAACACAAACAAGAACATACTTTAAATTCAATTCACACTTACTAAGTATCAAGCTAGAAAGACGTTACACTCTGTCACAAGAAACAAGCAAAAACATACGAAAAAGTCATGTTCTGATTTTTATGATTTACAATTCGTATATTACAGATTAAAATTCTACAAAGTTCTTAGCTTACTATCTCCAACTATTCGCTTAACCCATCATAAAAATGTTGACATTAAGCATAGAATTCTCATCAATGCAACTACAAAAAGCTAATCTGATTATCAAAAGTCTAAATTATTCATCTTGAAGTTTATGTAATCATGTCTATGCATTGGATCAAGCCGAAAAGCTTATTAATCTATAATTCAAAGATAAACCAATTTACATAACACATCACATTGTGGATCAAAAGCAAATTATTACTGGATCCACCTGATACACAAAAAAAGCTAACATTCTTACTGTTGGACTTGAAAGAGTTCATATGATTGCATAAAGCCATAATGAGCACTTTCCATAAATAGAAAGACAGAAAGCAATTGAGAACATGAACACCAAACACTTGTGTCAGAGTCATACAAAAGTTACTACATAATATTTCAAGATTTACAAAACCCATATACAAAAACCAATTTCAACCTATAAAAATACCACACAAATTCATATCACATAACAAAATGACATAAAATTAAGATAAATGAAATGGGTATGTTAAAAAAAGTACTAACCTTTGATAAATGTGTTAATGAGAAAGTGTAATATAAATGGATCTTGGATCTTGGATCTGTTTTTGTGAGTGTCAAAATTGAGGTTTTATCAAAGAGTGAAAGAGAGAAATAAAAGAGAAGAACAAGTTGGGGGAAATCTCATGCTTCGTGGGCCATGTTTTATTTTGGATCTTGATTTCTTTGTGTCGGTAGTACTGTTTTGTTTTCTTAAATGTTTTTAATTTTATTTTTGTGGTTTAATCTTAGAGATATTTTTTAGGGTGATTGAGGTAGTTTGTCAGTTTGTTGTTAAGGTTTGGGTCTTAATCAGTATTATGATTCCGATTAGCTAAAATGTATTGGTCTTATTACGCGAGATTGATTGTCTTGATCCTTACTCAACAAAAATCTGTGTCTTACTTCAAACAAGCGAGAGGTTCTCTAAACGGTTTATTGACTGGTCCTTCGACTATCTGCACAAAATAAACACGCGTTAGTCTTCTTGAGGGTTTTATTTCTAGACCAAACTCCGGCGTGAAATTAAAATGGTGTTTCTTTTTTAGTTATAGGGAAGGAATAGTGGGACCTATTAATTTAATATTATTTATTTTTTAAATGAGACCTTCTATTTCTCTTATTTGATTACTATATCGACGCTTAAATTATAGTGTCATCCAAATTAAGAGACTTAGGGTGCGTTTGGTATCCATACTCATATCGTTAAAGAGGCCCAGGTATGGATCTTTCATGGGTGAGGACCCACCTCTTATCAAACGATATCACTATTGTGATTCACAGTATCATCAAACGCACCTTATATAGTTAGTAGGTCTCACTATTCTTCCCATAACTAAAAAAGAAACACACAAGAAGTCTTTTGTATGTGAAAATATATGAGAGTAAAGATGGTGAGAAATTATACCCAAAGTGAGAGATCCGGTCCTTTATATAGGTGAATTTTTTGTCCATATGTTGGTCACATGTGGGGCTATGACGTTTTAAGCGGCAATTGCAACGTTTCCTTTTGGGGCTGCTGAATCGGTCCTTTCGTTCGAGTAATATTCCTTACTCTTTTTGTCCTAGAG
Source organism: Chrysanthemum lavandulifolium (assembly GCA_022545495.1). Taxonomy (NCBI): domain Eukaryota; kingdom Viridiplantae; phylum Streptophyta; class Magnoliopsida; order Asterales; family Asteraceae; genus Chrysanthemum; species Chrysanthemum lavandulifolium. The sequence goes on along the minus strand of CM040244.1, from coordinate 174,719,582 downwards.
CCGCTATGCTTGATATTACCGTTGGTAAAGTGACCGACCAAGGTCATTGGTAAATGAGTTATTCGTCGGCTTGGGTCGTTCGACACATCGCCAACATTCCCCCGGGTATCATGTTGTTAATTGTGTTAATGATATGATACTTGAATTATTCTCTCTTTCTGTTTCCAAGTGTATTGGGAATTCGCATTACGGACTTAATATTGTTAGTGTTATTAGTTAAATTTGGTAGGCTATTTGTCGTAGTTAAGTTTGTCGATTACTAATGTTAAGTCTGGCGGACCTAGTTAGTTCTGTTTAGTATTTTGTAGTTAAGTTTGTTTATGAAAAACAAAATAGTTTGTTAGAAATATAGTAGGAAAGGATATGTACGTGTTACAGATATCTTAGGAAAAGATATGTATATCCTTTCACACGTTTTGTAGAGATAGTAGGGTTTTCTTAGTATATAAAAGGAACGATTAAAGTCCAAAATACATCCCTGTGGTTTGCCCTTTGTCTCACTTTACATCCCTAAACTTTTTTTTGGCACAAAACCATCCCTCAGTTAATAAAGTTGGCACAAATACATCCCTCTGTTAGTAAAACCAGTTAATGAGGACTAACGGTGCAAATATTTCTTCGTTATCTCCTAACGGAAGAGAAAATATTTGCACCGTTAGTCCTTAGGATTAACGATGCAATAAAATAAATTGCATCGTTAGTCCTAAGGACTAACGGTGCACTCCACCGCCACATACCACCCAACGCCACCACTCACCATCAACGCCACCTTCACTGCCACCTCCACCCGCCACCACCCAACGCCACCACCCACCACCTCCACACACCACCTCCACACGCACCTCCGGCGCCGCATTCACCGCCAACTATCATTATCAATTTCTATACCGCCACCTACCATTATCAATTTCTATCTCACTAATACGTAGTATGCCATTATCCTCCATTTCTTTTAGAAATAAAACATGAACATGTTCATCTCTTCAAGCCACCGTCACAATCCAATGTTCATAGGATCACAAGGTATTATGTGTATTAATATATTCCTTTTCACACCCACTTTTGAAGTCTAAACCCTGATCGATTGATGAGTGCCTTTTTACTCATCATTTTTAACCGCCTAAGACCACAAAAATGAACAAAAACACCCAAATACACTCAAAATATGTTAAAAATATCCTCGGAGTGTGTTTTGTGTCTTGCAGGTACAAAAAGATTGAAAACGGAGCCGGAAAGAAGATTTTCTATATTTTTAGACTCGGACACGTTTTTAAAGTGGGGTTGGGAAAACCATTTTAAAACCTTCTTACAAATCTCTTTAACAAACCCTTTTTTACATTTTAAACCTTTTAATAAACCTTAAACCTTATAAACCCATTTTGACCTTCCACTCTATTGAACCCTCCCACTTTAAACCCTTTTTCCTCCTTCCTTCTCTTTATCCAAACACAGAAAACAAAAAAAAGATAAAACCCTGAAACATACCATGGCGCCCAAAAATCCATTCCCTCTCCTCAATGTCTTTTTCACTTCCAGGAACCTAAGAAAAGACTCACATGCTACCTCTTCACGTGTTGCCCTTGCCACTGTGGCAATCCCAATCTCACCAAATCCTCATGGATGGCTCGGATCACTCTTGATGGTACCTAACTATCGATGGTTGAGATTGGCTCAAAAAAACACAATGTGACAAGAGAGAGAAGATTTTTTCTTTAGTTTTAGTATAAATAGGTGTTTGTAAAATTGTTAATATTGTCTAGAATTCTTCCAATGTTCTAGTCCATTTTAAATATCATTGTCATTTACATTGTTGTCATTTTTAAATTAAGTGCAATTTAATTCCTGTTTTTTTTTAGTTTCAGTATTTTACAAATTTATGCAGTTGATATTTGTTGTTCATTGTTCTCAAATTCCATTCAGTGAGCTTTTAATGTGTTTTAAAGTCAAATTGAAGTCCCTGTCGTGATTAAAACAAGTTTTCAAAATCTTCTGACTTTGTTTTAAATCGTTTACATCCTTAAGGGTGTTTGGGATTGGTATAGTCACGGGTCAAAGGTGAAATTTACCGCTTTGACCCGAAGTCAAAGTTCATTTAGTGTAATTAAATCGATATTGGGTGTATTGTTTGTTCTGAAGCATTTGAGATGCTTGTAATTTAAAAACATGTTACATCGTTTCACGAGGGCTGCAATGACCCATTGTGCTTTTTAGATAAGATTTATATAGCTTAGAGTAGATTTAGGATTAGTTCTTGGTAGCGGTTTGTGGTTAGATATATGGTTGTTATGTTTTACGCCGCTAGCATCTAGTGCTTTATTGGTTAGCTTTTATTGCCTCGAACATGCCCCATGATCACCTTTTGCGACCTTTTGCCCGTGCATCGTGACCATTAAGTCCTTTTTTAGCTTAGATTTATGTAGCTTAAAGCTAGATTTAGGATTAGTTTTTGTTGCAATTAGTTAGTTAGTAGTATGAGCTTGATTTGTGTTAGCTTAACTTGTACCTTAGACCTTATGCGTAGCTTGTAATCACCACTCAAAACCACCCTCAACTGATCTTTTACCCACTGTTACAGCAGCCCCTGCACCCATTTTTACAGCTTATTAAGGCCATCTATTGGGGGCAAAGGCTTGCCCCCTAGCTTGTCTTCAAGGTCCCATAAGCTCAGGTGCTCAACCCCCACTGTAGCTTATACAGAATAAGCTCAAAGTGAGCCTCAAGACTGTTTGGGACTGCTGCAATGAGACCCCAATGACCATCCCTTACCTTTTTTCTCAAATTTTAGGTAGTTTGTAGTTAGATTTAGGACTTGAATTTGGTTCTACATATAGCTTATAGTTTAGTCTTAATCTTCTTTGCTTTATTTTGGTCCTTAGTGCTTATTTAAGTTGCTTATTTTGCCTTTGAACAAACCAGCTAGAACACATGTGATAGCTTTTCTGACTTTGTTCTCTTTTTTTTTACTTCTCTTTTTGCATTTTAGTGGTTAATTATTGCTTATTAGGCTGCCTCAGTTGATTTAGGATAGTGGCCTCTTATTTTTTAGATCATAGATTAGCTTAGTAAGCTTTTATAGATGGTAGAATCCCTTAGCACTAATTCCCTTTTGATTTTACATTAGCAGTTTATTTGTAAGTTTAAGTTTCTTGTTACATTGCAAATAGAAATAAGCCAAAATCAAAAAATAATAATGAATTAAGTGGAATGAAAAGGTGGGATTCGAACCTAGAACTCCTACATCAAGCTGCTATGGACACACACGACACACCATGACCATTGCTCCATTTGTTTGCCCGTCTAAGTTTGCTCACTTAAATTGTTTATGCTCTTTTCCTTTAAATGCCTATATGTTAGTTTGTTTATTAATAGCTTTTTCCAAATAGCTTTTACTAAGTTGTTATTTTTCTTTAGTTTAGAATAAAGTAAATCATTTTTTTTTTTTCTGAAAATTATCATAATTTTCCAAATTGTCTTGATATTTTTAATAATTATTTTTTACTTTTTTAGTTTTTAGTTCGTAATAAATAAAATAAAAGTCGAGTTTTTTTTCCTAAAATCATTTTTAGCCATGTAGAATGTAGGAAAATTAAATTTTCACTCGTAGGAATTAAATTGCATATTTTTTACTTCGGGGCTCGGTGTGTTCCGGTTTTCGCGTTTTGCATTTTAGCACCCTAGGATGTAGTTTAGCGTCGTTTTATTGTTTCTTAGTCTTAGTAGTAGTTTATTTAGAGTTTACATTGTTGTACTTACTTTATTTCCATTCTCGTACTTTATTTTGTAGAGTAACATAATCAAAATCCAAAATTTGTTCAACCAATTCAAGTCCTAATCTCGAAACTCAACGAATCCGTCAATTTCACACCTCGTTGGGACACGACCGGGAAATCACTTTCCGGTATCACTTTATCACACCGTGAGGTTTGGCACGTTGACCTTTTTCCTAAAGGGTTAACTTGTCGAGTTTTACAGATATTTTGATATATTGATATTGTGTTTATTTTCACCACTCACTTCACACGAATCAAATTTTGGCGCCGCTGCCGGGGAGGTGTGTTGCGACAATATCGTGAAGTTTTTGCGATTAGTGACTTGAAGAACCTTCCTCGTGAAGTTACCGTTTTTGAAAATTACAAAAATCCAAAAATATTCTTCTCATTCCTCTTATTCGTTGATTCTATTTCTCTTACCCTCTTTTGCCATTTAATTCTATCCTTCGTATCCTCTCGACCATTTGATTCTATTTCTTTAACCCTCTACATGTTTAATTCTCATGGCGACGATCGATTATCGTCGTTGTTTTCATTGCAAAGGACGTATGGAAGAGGATCAACTTTATTGTCAGAATCACGATTGTTTATGTAAGCGGTGTGTAAGGGCCGGTGCAAGCAAATATTGCTATTGGTGCGAATTATCCGATAAAAATTCTCTCGATGATTCTCCAAGTTTTTCTGACCACCCGCCACAACCCGAGATTTGTTCTATTGTTTCTGAGCCTAAACCGTCTAGAATTGATCAAAATCTTTCGCGGTTTACGGTTAAGGTTAAGAGAAAAGAGCAAGAACCGGAGATCGAAACGGAAGTGGTGGAAATTGCTAGCTCTAAGAGCACACCACTTGTCCCACCTCCGGAATCTTCAAAACCTTTTTCGGACGATTTCATGAACATTGTTCAAAATTGCTTAAATGAATTTCGTCAAATTTCAACCGGAAATACCGTTTTACCTAACATTTGTGATGTTGTTGAGCCCTCGATTCCTACTCCCGTACCCGAGATATCTTCGTTTGATCAAGAGTATTGCTACGGTTGTGGAGACTTGTTACCACAAGGTTTTCGTTGTTACAAATGTATGTGCGAGTGGTGTGGAACCTATCTCATTGATGGATGTTGTTTGATTTGCGCCGAGAATTCATTCACTTATGATTCTAACCCGAACTCTTTCAATTATCCTCAAAACGATTTCAACTACCCTCCACCAAATTCATTCGAGCCACAGCCGTACTATCATCATTTCAGTGATTCATCGTTTCAAAGTTTCTCTCCCCAATACCCTCATTGTGATAAGTGTGGGGGTCCTCATTTTGATTATCGATGTTCATGGAATCAAAACTATGGGCCTGACCCTTGTTATAACACTCCTTGTTTTGACAATTTCCAACCCCCACAACTTCCCGTCATTAATCCATTTCCTCATATGATCCTTGAAGAACTTTCTGAGGAACAAGCAGCTCGCAACGAAAGATATTTAGCCGATGAACGAGCAGCTCAAAAGCTTATCCTATTTAACGAAGCTTGCCGTCTCGATGACGAGGATGAGGAGGATTGGGAGATGACAAAGGACAAGGTGCATATCTCTAGCCCACAAAGTACCGCACATGTCCACTCTCCGCCCTCATATTGCCTATCCACCATAGAACCTTCGGATAACCTTTTAATGGGGGACGAGCATCTTAGCACTATTCCGGAAACGGAATCGTCTTGTGTTGAGAACCTTGTCCCAAACCCAAGTGAATCCGAGGTTATCTCTGGTGATATGTGTGATGAACCTCTCGATGATGATTCTTCTCCCACCCCAAAACTATCTGTTGAGATAACCTCCGAGTCTGAAAATGATTATACGTCGTTTGATGATTCTTTATCGTGTGGAGACATCGAGTATATTGAGGAGATACCTTCTGAGCTCGTCAGCTTGGAAGAAGTGAGAGATGTTGATCCCGATGATCTTGATATGGACACTGATCTTGATGCGGATGATGAAGATATTCTCGTCGTGTCCGAGAAACCTTTTGCTATGGCGTTCACTAATCCTCTGTTTGACTTTGATTCTGAATTCACTTTAATTTCGGATAATCCCATCTTTGACATTCAGAATGAGGATAGTGACTCTTACATGGAGAACCTCGTTTCATCTCCATCCTTACCCGAAGATAAGAATAGTGGCAATCCCACTTCGACGTTAGACCTTCTCGAGGAGTTCGCCGATGAACTCGCTCTCGTTGATCATTCTCCACCGGGAGATGGTGATGTGCACTTCGACTTTGAAGCCGACCTTACCGAATTGGAAAATCTTATTTACAATTGGTCTTCTGATAATTCGTCAAGTGACACTCGTATTGGAGAGGTCGACTTTCTTTCTCCGGATGACTCGATACCTTCGGGTTTTCAGAGTGAAGATTATGGCTTAGGTCCATCATCCACTCGTCCTTTGCTAAACCGCCGGATGATGGAACCTCTTACGAGCACGACACGGACATTTCCATTGCTTGATGGTGGATAAGATTTACGAACATTCGCAATGTTCCTCAATCTAATCTTTTACCCACCTATCCCACCCGTTGTCAAGTAATTGACACTTTGCCTTCTCCTCCCATTTCTTCTCCATGTCTTAACTCCACGAGTGAAGATACCATCTTTGATCCCGGCATTTCTCTTTCTTTTGAGCCGGTTGTATCTCATCGGAGTGGAACTTTCATCACATTCAATGTTTATCCAAACCATTTGAATGAAAGTCCGATGGAGATTTTCTCTTCCACTTGCTTCCCCAAGGACAAATAAATTCGGGGTCGAGTCAAGCTAGCGACTCGGGAAACAAAAACAGTAGCATAACATGGGTTTTCACCCGTGTGTTCCACCCTAGTGTGGGGGAGTTGCCCCCCGCTGTTGTATATAAGTTTTCTAAAAAAAAAAAAAATGGCTTTCTAAATAATGGCCGTAGTATTTCCCTTTTACGTTCTATGTTTCGGCATAACCGCCGATACTTTGAATATTGAGGGCAATATTCATTTCTAGTGTGGGGGGAATTCTCGCGAATTTTATCATATATTATCCACCCAATTCCCCCATTTTTGGCCAAATTTTTTTTTATGGTTATCAGTCCGCCATGTCTAATAAACAAAAGGATTGGCTAATCCAGGAGCAAACGGCTCTTGGTAAAGATATCTCAAATCCGTTGACGACTTGCAATTTGCCTAAAATTGTATGGTGTTATTTCACCATATCTTTAATTAGTGAAGAGTTGGCTAGCCCATGAGTTTATGGCTTGTGGTAAAGGCGATTGGAAAACCATAATTGGTAATCGACTCACCAAAGATATTTTATCTAAGAGTTGGCTAGTCCGAAGCAAAGCGGCTTCTGGTAAAGACAAATCAAATCCGTTGGAAGCTGGTGGTTTGCTCAAAATCATATGGTTATCAGTGTACCATAGTTCTTACTTGAACTGAAACATTCGGCTACTCCAGAAGTAATGGCTTTTGGTAAAGAGATTCAAATCCATTATGTTTTCTCAAAAGATTGCTAGGGACTAGCAATTGCCTAGTGTGGGGGATTTGATGAGTGCCTTTTTACTCATCATTTTTACCCGCCTAAGACCACAAAAATGAACAAAAACACCCAAATACACTCAAAATATGTTAAAAATATCCTCGGAGTGTGTTTTGTGTCTTGCAGGTACAAAAAGATTGAAAACGGAGCCGGAAAGAAGATTTTCTATATTTTTAGACTCGGACACGTTTTTAAAGTGGGGTTGGGAAAACCATTTTAAAACCTTCTTACAAATCTCTTTAACAAACCCTTTTTTACATTTTAAACCTTTTAATAAACCTTAAACCTTATAAACCCATTTTGACCTTCCACTCTATTGAACCCTCCCACTTTAAACCCTTTTTCCTCCTTCCTTCTCTTTATCCAAACACAGAAAACAAAAAAAAGATAAAACCCTGAAACATACCATGGCGCCCAAAAATCCATTCCCTCTCCTCAATGTCTTTTTCACTTCCAGGAACCTAAGAAAAGACTCACATGCTACCTCTTCACGTGTTGCCCTTGCCACTGTGGCAATCCCAATCTCACCAAATCCTCATGGATGGCTCAGATCACTCTTCAATGGTACCTAACTATCTGATGGTTGAGATTGGCTCAAAAGAAACACAATGACAGCAAGAAGAGAGAAGAAGATTTTTTTCTTTAGTTTTAGTATAAATAGGTGTTTGTAAGAATTGTTAATATTGTCTAGAATTCTTCCAATGTTCTAGTCCATTTTAAATATCATTGTCATTTACATTGTTGTCATTTTTAAATTAAGTGCAATTTAATTCCTGTTTTTTTTAGTTTCAGTATTTTACAAATTTATGCAGTTGATATTTGTTGTTCATTGTTCTCAAATTCCATTCAGTGAGCTTTTAATGTGTTTTAAAGTCAAATTGAAGTCCCTGTCGTGATTAAAACAAGTTTTCAAAATCTTTACAGCTTTGTTTTTAAATCGTTTCTGTCCTTAAGGGGTGTTTGGGATTGGTATAGTCCTGGGTCAAAAGGTGAAATTTACCCGCTTTGACCCAGGAAGTCAAAGTTCATTTAGTGTAATTAAATCAGTATTGGGTGTATTGTTTGTTACAGAAGCATTTGAGATGCTTGTAATTTAAAAACATGTTCTGTCGTTTCCTGAGACTGCAACAGCAGCCCATTGTGCTTTTTAGATAAGATTTATATAGCTTAGAGTAGATTTAGGATTAGTTCTTGGTAGCAGTTTGTGGTTAGATATATGGTTGTTATGTTTTTCTGCTTCGCTAGCATCTAGTGCTTTATTGGTTAGCTTTTTATTGCCCTCAAACATGCCCATCACCACCTTTTGCGACCTTTTTGCCCGTGCATCGTGACCATTAAGTCCTTTTTAGCTTAGATTTATGTAGCTTAAAGCTAGATTTAGGATTAGTTTTGTTGCAATTAGTTAGTTAGTAGTATGAGCTTGATTTGTGTTAGCTTAACTTGTACCTTAGACCTTATGCGTAGCTTGTAATCACCACTCAAAACCACCCTCAACTGATCTTTTACCCACTGTTACAGCAGCCCCTGCACCCATTTTTACAGCTTATTAAGGCCATCTATTGGGGGCAAAGGCTTGCCCCCTAGCTTGTCTTCAAGGTCCCATAAGCTCAGGTGCTCAACCCCCACTGTAGCTTATACATAATAAGCTCAAAAGTGAGCCTCCGGGCCTGTTTGGGACTGCAACAGCAGACCCCCAACAGCAGCCATCCCTTACCTTTTTTTCTCAAATTTTAGGTAGTTTGTAGTTAGATTTAGGACTTGAATTTGGTTCTACATATAGCTTATAGTTTAGTCTTAATCTTCTTTGCTTTATTTTGGTCCTTAGTGCTTATTTAAGTTGCTTATTTTTGCCTTTGAACAAACCCACTTTAGAACCTGTAACAGTAGCTTTACAGCAGCTTTGTTCTCTTTTTTTTTACTTCTCTTTTTGCATTTTAGTGGTTAATTATTGCTTATTAGGCTGCCTCAGTTGATTTAGGATAGTGGCCTCTTATTTTTTAGATCATAGATTAGCTTAGTAAGCTTTTATAGATGGTAGAATCCCTTAGCACTAATTCCCTTTTGATTTTCTGTTAACAGTTTATTTGTAAGTTTAAGTTTCTTGTTCTGTTGCAAATAGAAATAAGCCAAAATCAAAAAAATAATAATGAATTAAGTGGAATGAAAAGGTGGGATTCGAACCCTAGAACTCCTACATCAAACTGCTATGGACACACACGACACACCATGACCAACTGCTCCATTTGTTTGCCCACGTCTAAGTTTGCTCACTTAAATTGTTTATGCTCTTTTTCCTTTAAATGCCTATAAGTTAGTTTGTTTATTAATAGCTTTTTCCAAATAGCTTTTACTAAGTTGTTATTTTTCTTTAGTTTAGAATAAAGTAAATCATTTTTTTTTTCTGAAAATTATCATAATTTTCCAAATTGTCTTGATATTTTTAATAATTATTTTTTACTTTTTTAGTTTTTAGTTCGTAATAAATAAAATAAAAGTCGAGTTTTTTTTCCTAAAATCATTTTTAGCCATGTAGAATGTAGGAAAATTAAATTTTCACTCGTAGGAATTAAATTGCATATTTTTTACTTTCGGGGCTCGGTGTGTTCCCGGTTTTGCGTTTTGCATTTTAGCACCCTAGGATGTAGTTTAGCGTCGTTTTATTGTTTCTTAGTCTTAGTAGTAGTTTATTTAGAGTTTACATTGTTGTACTTACTTTATTTCCATTCTCGTACTTTATTTTGTAGAGTAACATAATCAAAATCCAAAATTTGTTCAACCAATTCAAGTCCTAATCTCGAAACTCAACGAATCCGTCAATTTCACACCTCGTTGGGACACGACCCGGGGAAATCACTTTCCCGGTATCACTTTTATCACACCCGTGAGGTTTGGCACGTTGACCTTTTTCCTAAAGGGTTAACTTGTCGAGTTTTACGGATATTTTGATATATTGATATTGTGTTTATTTTCACCACTCACTTCACACGAATCATCGATTCACACCAAAATTCAAACTATTCAATCTCTATAAGTGACAAAACCAACATCTGGTTTTTGTGCGACCCATTATCAGTTTGGATTATCAGCTTTGGGTTAATTGGATTGGGCTGGTTTAATGGTTCCACCCGATTAACTTAAATGGTGTATAGTTCGGATTTGGATTAAGGTGACATATCTATTGATGTCCATCGCTTTCCCACATCAATTCTGAGGCAACAATAATGGCGGTTTGGCGGCGGCGTGCTCAAGAAATCGCCGTTCTTTGCGGAGGGTTTCAGTGGCGGTGGTCTCGTTGATGGGGTTTCTGGAAATTGTGGGTGTCAATTGAGGTGAGGGTTCGGTGGGGCTTGGATTTGATGGTGGTAAGAGTTTCAGTGGTAAGGATTTCGGTGGGGGTTGGATTTGGTGATGGTAAGTGTTTCAGTGGGAAATGTGTATATATTTTTGTTACTGTTAAATGGCTTAGTTTAGCTTTGGAAATTTGTTTTATGTTATTATTGTATTTGTATTCTATTTTTGCTAAATTTGTTTTACTAGTATGTGTACACAAGGATTAACGGTGCAAATATTTTTTCTTCCGTTAGGTGGTGTATGGAGGTGGTGGGTGGTGGCGTTGGGTTGTGGTGGGTGGAGGTGGCGGTGAAGGTGGCGTTGATGGTGGTGGTGGCGTTGGGTAGTAGGTGGCGGTGGAGTGTAGAGTTAGTCCTTAGGACTAACGATGCAATTTATTTTATTACATCGTTAGTCCTAAGGACTAACGGTGCAAATATTTTCTCTTCCGTTAGGAGATAACGAAAAAATATTTGCACCGTTAGTCCTCATTAACTGGTTTTACTAACAGAGGGATGTATTTGTTCCAACTTTACTAACGGAGGGATGATTTTGTGCCAAAAAAAAAGTTTAGGGATGTAAAGCGAGACAAAGGGCAAATCACAGGGATGTATTTTGGAATGTACTCTAAAAGGAACCCTAAGGCATTGTGTAATGTACGAAGTAAAAAAAAACGATTAATAGAAGTTTAGTAAAAGTTTAATAGTAAAATAGCAATTGTGTTCTTCTTGCTTGTGTTAATATTCCGCATTAGCATCAAGTACTTATTGTTAAAGAGTTCTTCATATAATTGATTTGGATTTATTCAAGTTGATTATTGTCTTACAAAGGCTGCTTAAATCCATAACTTTGGACCTACAAGTGGTATCAGAGCCTATAGAGGGACTCTGAATTAGAAGAAACACAAAAACCAAAATCACTCATACACTCAAAAATCCCGAAACATGTCTGTTCCTGCTGACAACTTTTCTCAACATCTTAGTGATGAAGAGGTCTCCAACCATGAAGATGGAGTGTCAGAAACTGGATCCAAGAAACAACAACAACAACAACAACAACAAATAATCCCTGCTACAACCACCATCTCCAACATTAAACTCTTACTTCTAAAGAAGGAGGAATATGACATCTGGGCCATGGAGATGGAACACTATCTGGAGTACATTGATAATGAAGTTTGGAAGGTAATCCAGAATGGAAATTCGAGGAAAAGGGTTTCCACAGGGAAAGATGGTGTGGTTAGAGTTCTTCCACCAGTCTCTGCTGCAGAGATACATGCTGTGAAAAAAAAGGAAAGCTAGAACCATCTTGCTTATGGCTAAACCAAAGGATCATCTAAGAAGATTCCATGGAATGGATGATGCAAAGGAGATCTGGGATGCTATAAGAACAAGGTTTGGAGGGAATGAAAACTCCAAAAAGATGCAGAAGTCTGTTTACAAACAACAGTTTGAAGCATTTACTGTGACCAGTTCCGAAGGGTTGGAGAAAGGGTATGATAGATTCCAACAACTCTTGTCATAGTTGGAAGCTCATGGTGCTAAAGTATCTACTGAGGATGCTAACCACAAGTTTCTCAGGTCCTTGTCTTCTGAATGGTCACATCTGGCAATAACTATGAGAACTAAAGAAGATATTGACACTCTGTCAATTGATGACTTGTACAATAACCTTAGGGTTTTTGAACAAGAAATCAAAGGAAGTTCAAAGGCATTCTCAAGTGCCCACAATGTTGCTTTTGTCTCCCAAATCAAGAGCATCACTAATAAAGTTAAATCCGATGGCTATAGTTCTGGTAGCTACACTACTTCTTCATCTGGTGTGAAAGATAGAGAGGCACCTGCTGGTTTTGCTGATGAAGTGATCTACTCTTTTTTTGCAAGGCAATCTGAAGACCTCCTCAATGAGGACTTAGATCAGATTGATGATGTAGAGATAGAAGAGATGGACATAAACTGGCAGTGTGCAATGATTGCTTTGAGAATGAAGAAGTTTTACAAGAAGAGTGGAAGACAAGTCCGGTTTGATGGGAAGCACCAGTTGGGTTTGACAAGAAGAAGCTTAAATGCTTTAGGTGCCACAACACTGGTCACTTTGCTAGGGAATGCACATCAAAGGTGGCTACTGATGAAAAGAAGAGGGACTCTTTTTATCCAAGGCATGCTAAGAAGCAGGATAAGAGTCAAATGGGGTTGCTGACTATGGAAGTTGGTGTGGTCAACTGGGGAGAGCACATTGAAGAGGATACAGAGATAAATCATGCTCTCATGGCTATAAGCTCCAATATTGAGGTATCCTTGTGTTCTAAAACATGTAATAACTCATATAATAAGCTTAAAACACTTTGTGATGAACAAATGCGTCAGATAAGTGATCAAGAAGCTAAAATACTTGCCTATAGTACAGCTATTAAAACATTAGAAGCTCAAGTAGTCACCTTACAAAAACAGCAATCATCTTTAAATGAAAAACTTACTTTTCAAGCTAATGAAATATATGAAAAAGATGAAAAACCAAAGAAGTATAGGAGAATTGGGATGAAGGCTGTAAAAGAAAATGAACAGCTGAAAAATAAAATAGACTCATGGCAGAATAATGCTAAAAATCTTTGGAGGTTAATTGATTCTGGTATGACTTCAAACGGCAAAATTGGCTTAGGATTTGAAATAAAATCAGACAGTGAAGTCTTAGGGTATGAGGAAGAAATGAAACACACTATATTTTTTAGTTCAGAAAAGGATTTTGAGGGTAAACCTATATACTATAGATTTTCAAAACCTGACAACTACAAAGGAGTACCACATCCCTTAAATGGAGACTATACCCCTCTAGCAGAAAAAGACGTGATGACTCTCTATTTGTTTATGGTAAATGGGGACCCCAACAGCTTGAAACAAATGTCTCAGAGGATACATGTAGTGAATATTCTACTTGTCAATCCAATGACAGTGAAGGATCCATTAGAAATATCTCTGAGCATTTTGTTAACCTTAAATCAGAACCCTTAAAGGAGTCTAAACCAATTAGAATTATTAAACCTGATGTGTCTGCACCTAAACCAAAACAAGTTGAACCTAGTTATGTCCCACACGTAAAAACTCCTAGGTAACAAATTAAACCAGAGACCCTCAAGGTAGATAGAAAAGATTGGAATGGGATGATGAAAAGAGAACTATGGGAAGGTTACTCTTTTACTAAGAAAACGTGTTTTGTGTGTGGTAGTGCTAGCCATTTAATTAGAGATTGTGACTTCTATGAGAAGAGAATGGCTAGAGAGGCTGAACTTAGGAAGCAAAGGGCAGTTAATACTGGTAATGGAACAGTTAGACCAGTATAGAATAACATAAATAGAGTTTATCATGCAAATGAATTTGTCCCTAGACCACTTCTGTTTAATACCGGTAGATCAAAGATTAATTTTGTTAGACCAAACGTGGGTACTGGTGTGCCAGTTAATTCTGTCAGGCCAAATATTAGTTCTAGTCTGCCTAAAGTTAATACTGGTAGTGTGATGTTAGGTCACTAGTTTTACAAACACAAGTTATAGAGAAGAGATGAAGGCGGATGAACAAGTTATAAAACACACACACAGATAATAATAATACGGTTAGGCGTGCAAAGATGAGTGAATGAAAAAAACTTGAACAACCAACCCTCAAATGAGGGTTTACAGTATTTATAGGAGGAAGCTAGGGCAACACTCCTAGTTCCCATCCTTTCTTATTGGGCTTGGGCCTAAGCTTATGGGCCTTCTACATAAGCTTGACCTTAAACAAACATAAAGGCCATAATAAAGCTACCTATTACATATGAAATATAAATACTTGAAATCTTGTTTAGGAGTGATTCCAACAATCTCCCCTCAGTATATATGAATGTAAGCGGTGAAGGCGTTGATGTAATAGTAGCTCGGCGTCTTCGACATTCTTCTTTCTTGTGAGAGGAATTGCCTTGATTGAACAATCTCCCGGTGTAGAGATAGTTATCTTTGAGCAGTTATGCTTGACGTCATCTTTAACTTTGTTCTTTGATCATTGTTCTTTGTGGTGAAAGTGATAGTATGTTGTTATGCGCATCGATGCGCCTCAGTGCCTTGTTTGCTCGGTGTCTCCGTCATTCTTCAACATGCTCACACGCTCTTTGGCGTTGGAATTCAATCTTGATGAAGTTCTTTAAGTCTTTGACTTTGTAGATTCTTTGGTTTGATGAAGAATCATTACATTGTTGTGTTGCTTTTGAATAGAACTTCCATTAGTGATGATGTTGGCGTGAGCATGAGAAGAATCGACACGATCATTCCGCTCGAGCTTCCATAAGAAGAAAACATTTCAAGCGGTTAGTAATAAGCGGTTTCCGGCACTTACAAGTTTGAACTTGAGAGTGTTAATGACATAGTGTGAAAACACAACTCTAATTCTTACAAAGGCCGTTCTGAGCTGGAGTCCCACAAGTGAGATAACGCGATGTGCGAAGTACATCTGATTCGAGATAGTCATTTGAGGTACGAAGCATCACCTCTGTTGTAGACCGTTTGAGACACACTCCGCGTAATCCACGGGAGTTACGAAGTGACTTCTTTGTCGGGGTGTTTGATGTTGACCTGGCGGGAGTTTCCATTCAATCGCGAGGATCACGGATGTGAACCTCTCATAAATGTTCTCGACAGTTGCTAAGATCGTGAAGGACTCGATATGAACCAGCGATAATCTTATTTGTTGATCATCAAGTGATTAAATGTCAAGTGTTCTAAGAGATCTTTTGATGAATCTCGTGGCTCTAGACTCAATAGTGCGTTTTGGTTTTCTGGCGGAGACTAGGAGAGGTCTCCTTCTTCAATACCGGCGATCTCTAAGAAAGCCAATAGTTTACGTAGGGTTCCTGTGAGAATGAAACAAGCTTACATTGAGAGAAACTTGAGTGGCTAAGAAGGTTTAGTGCATGCGTCCTTTGGGTCCATGACGACTTTTAATCTTCAATACCGGTGTCACTAAGTGACAACCGGTAGTATATGAATTGAACCGTTATGCGCCTAAGTTGAATAATCGGAGGCTATTTCTTTTCACCCTTTACTTTACATTTCTTTTGATTCTTCAACTCCTTCTTTCTCGATTCTCATTTTCTCCTTTTATAATCATTCCTAAGGACTTCTAACACTAACTAATGGTAGTGTCCTTGGGTAGATCCCTCCGACTCTGGCGGATCATAGGACAGTTATTCCTAACCTTAGTCACCTTATAACTCCATGACTAACCTATGTTGCCATTAAAACCCTTGTATGTGAAAATATCTCTCAAAGGGTTTGTAAATGAAAACATGTTTGAACCTTGTGAGAGATGAAGTTTTGCATAAATACTCCCCTCCACATGTGCTTAATAGTTTTAATGGTTAAATGCACGGTGAGGAAAAAGCGCACTTTTGAATTGATCCACGAAGATAGACAATCCCCCGAGACACGGTTCGTTGCATAGTTAAAGAGTTACATTGTCGACTTTTAGGTGACAACTAGCTCTAATAACTACCTTGAAGGTGTAGACAAACCTCGAAGGTTGTCATACCCGTCGAGTTCATGTCTATCAAGAGTTTCTCGAATGGTACTTTCTACTTGGACAAGTCCTTTGCGAGACACGTTTACATTACTAGCGAACTAGCTTGAAATTATTACCCGTCGGGACAAGTCTTTTCGAGTTACAAGCAGTTTAGTACCGTCAATTCGTTGGTTAAGTCGAGGTACAGATTCATTTGCATTTTGCACAACATATTTCTTATCACACAAATTTTCTCCCCTCAAAATGGCATATAAAATGTTATTTTTGAGCGGTTGAGAATAAATATGACCATTTCGAGTGTTGCGGGAAGATGACCACTATGAACAATTTGTGAACAAAGTTTTAATTCAAATACTCCCCTCGACTAGTGATATAAGCGGTTGAGGTTTTAAAATCATATGGGAAGTACTTGTCTTTTGAGCAAAACCTTGAAAAATGAAAGGTTTGATAGGTTTTACTCAAAAATAAAAGCTTTCGCTCCTTTTATAAGGATTGTGTGAGGCGTACCACGGGGTCCTTTCTTGACAATTACGGGTTGTACTTTGTTATGTGTGCACAAGCCATTGACATATATAATCACACATCCAAAATTATATGAAAGAACCAATTCAAGGGGTACCGGGAAGTGCGGTGATGTTCCGGGAGTGCGAGCAGGCGTTGATAGCGGTGATGTTGATCTGGGTCGACCACCAACAAAACTTTCCAACGTTACAGGCGATCCCTTACGAACAACCGTTCATCAATCATGGTGATGATCCTTCTCACATCCCTCCTTTCACGAGAATTCCGGTAGCTTAGAAGACCCAATTTCGGTGTATATCCTTCAAACATCGCCAATCCATCCCTAACCGACTTCAAGGTATGATCCCAATTTACGAAGTTCACTACACGCCATTAAGCGGTTTCTTTGAAGTTCACTGCGGTAAACAACTCGAATGGTTTCTTGATGGCGTATATTGAGTTAGGCGATTGATGTCGGGAAGATCAGCGTTGGAGGAGTGAGGTTGACACGTTTCGATATGATTCAGCGGCAGGTGAAGATCTTCAACACGTTCTTTGATGACTATCGTCGATGAAGATGGCGGTGACTTGATGAATTCACGTTGTACTTGATTGGAAATTGTCTCATGCGACCTTGAACTTTGGCAAGGTACATGTCTTCAATATCGTTGATGTTCAAATTCTCAAAGTCGACTTGGAGAATGCATAGTCCCTTTCGTCTTGTCTTTTGACCACAATCTTCTTGAGAAAAGTGTAGTCCCATTTAGGCGATAGACCAACATGTTGGATGGCGCGATACTTTTAATCTTGAACACTTGCATGTTGAGACTTACGGACCAAGCGACACGTAGTAGATTCTTGACGTTCGGCCAATGGTGAATCCATACATTGCATCTTGGTCATATGCTACCACTTTGTCGGAGAACATGTGGGTATACGTTCCTCGATGGCTATACAATCGAGTATATTGCGGCGGGGAATGGAAGTGTCGGAGATGTAGCGTATTTCCTTGAACCATCGCCACCGTGTTGAAGAAAATCTAAGTCTTTGTTGAAGAAATGTCGAAAGGAATCCTAGGTGATCGGGTTGGCCAATGGTAGGTAGAGGTCGAGACCGATCGGTGTAATATGGAGGATTGTCCCGTTTGGTGAAGTCGATGTTTGCTACAGGTTGAGCCAATCCATGTTGTTAGACATGGCTCGAGCAATGTTTTCAAGGTGATATTCAACCTCGATTGCACTTTCATTTGTTTTTCAAAAGTAGGAATGCGTCATTCTTGATGCGCTTCAAATCGATTCGTCATCTTCTTCACACGGAACCTTTCTTGCAAAATCTTTGCATGCTCCAAGGTACTACCGTCTACCAATTCTTGACCTTCTTGGGGTAGGGAGTGTTGTTAACAAGTGTAGCAAACCATTCAAATTCTTGATTTTATCGTCATCTAGCCATGATATGGCGTCGGTATGAAGCGTCTTCTTCTTCTTTTGAAGGCTTAGATGATGATCTTGGTTTCATCCTTGTTTGGGAGAGGTGGGTTGTTGTTGGGGCTCGAGGACCTCTTCATCGTCACCACCCGTATACTCAAAGTAATCACTGTTTTTTGAGTCGGGGTGGTAACTCGGAATCGTCCGGGTTTATCGATGAAGACCGAGGTGGAGGAGACTTTGTTGAGAAGAAGTCCGTTGTAGAGGAGGTGGCATCGAAGAAGATTCACGGTTGCTACGGCGTTTGGTGCGAGTCCTTATCCTTATCATCGTCATCTCTTGGCGTTTGGGTTGATCGGTGACTCCTTGCATGATGATCGAGTTGAAAAGCAAGTAGACCTTGAAAAATTTAGCTTCATCCGAGTAAGCGTTCGGATCGCTTTGACATTTGCATCACTAGTTTAGCGATTAACTTTCAGTTCGAGAGATCGACTTCTTTGGCCATTGTATGTTTAACCAATGCGGCGATGTTAGGGGTGAGTTATGCGGAAAATACTTCTCTAGTCACACGGGGGCGTGTCGAGAAGAAACTTGTGGGTATGATCTCTTCTTTGTCTTCTCCGGTTCCTTTTGGACTTTAGGAGCGATATCACGAAGGTACTTGTTAGTGTAACCTTGATCATTTCGTTCGGTTCCTCTTTCGATGACTCTTCATGAACTTGAACAAATTCCCTTTCTTTACGCATCTTGTCTTTCTCATCATTTAAGTCTTGTATTTGGTCGACAAACCAATTCGGTTTTACGTAAAGTATGTCCTTCTTTCGACTTGTTGGATGACTTTCACAATTCTTTCATGAGTCGAGAAATCCAAGATTTAGGTGGTTTCTTCACGGTTTGGATGATGATTTGGTTGACTTCTTAGATGGTGGTTGTGATGAATGAGGCGAAGAATCCGATGATGATGAGATGTGAGGAGATTCGGGTCCTTTGGTGGTTGAAGTTTCCTTACGTGAGCGTGTAGGACTATCCGAAGAAACTTTGTATAATCATCATCGTCATCTCTAGACTTTTCTTTCTCGAGACTTCTTGGTTTCGGTTCCTCAAAGTCATATCGATAGTATCCTCCACAAGGCTTTTGTTGTTGCGGAAGAGTGGTGGTACGGATCCCTTATCGGGTCGATTAACGCATCGGGATGCGGAGAGGTGGGCGGCACCACTTGATCCTCGGGGCCACCCATTTGATCTTTAGCAAATTCTTGACCTTTTGAAGGTGTCGGCGATTGTAAACTTCTTCTGTATGATTTATCCGGTTGCTCTTCTTCTTCTTGAGCTCTCATCATAGGGTACAATTCTTTGAGTCTTCCCTTTTCTTGGGCAATTTGGAGGACTTGGAGGTTTTGCTCTTGAGGCGGTGCTTGGTTGCGATTGCGAGTAATGAAACTCTTCATACATATCGGTATCTTGAGCTCTCGTCCTAAGCTTTCTTTGTGGTTCAAGTGTGGGAATAGGTTCGGCTTCTACGGGAACAATCCTTTTAGAAGGAGGATTCCTTTTAGGAAACTTCCTTTGACTCACGATACTTGTTGCGCTTCTGCACTTCCTCTTACGGTTCTTCTTACGGTGTTCGGAAGATTTTTCGTCGAGATGACCAACTTTGCCTTGTCTAGCGCTTCGGATACCTTTTATGCGTTTGAGCTTTCGACATCTTGATTAGAAGGAAATCGGCAACACTGACACCTTGTTTCTTTGTAGGCGATTCCTTGATTACGGCAGATAGAATAGGTTCCGTCAACATATCGTGATTGTCGGGGTCATTGAGCCTCTTGGGAATATCGGGATGAAGTCCAAGTGCTCTCTGGATCAACAGTTTAGTATATCGATGTAGGGAATCTTTGAGCCAAGCTTGTTGAGAAATGACATCATGTCATCCCAAATCGAGCTTCGATAGCGATGTGTTTCATGTTGACCAATGCCCAAAATATTTGCGGTTCCATGAGCTTAGGATGCTCATAGCCTTTATCGCGACCGAAGCAGACTTGGTGATGATCATGTAGAGAGTTCTCCATGGTTGAGGAATACTCTTAAGCTCTACGTGAGAATGCTTGGTGATTACTCCTGTAGCCTCGTCATAACCGATATCGATTAAGAATTGGAGAGTGAGCTCTTGACGGTGTGGCATATAGTTTGGTTGGATCGACTTGAGAATTAGGAGAACGACCCTTAAGTCTGCGGTGTAATGGTGACTTGTTTGTGATTGAGTCACCGTCGCGTGATCGTCCTTTGACCCTTTCCATAGTGTTCAGGCTGTTGGATATAGATCTCGGGAGCAGTTGCGAGTGAGTGAGCATATTACGATACGGATGAGTCCTCGAATATCAATAGCAATTAGACACGAAGATTACGAGCAAGTGAGGGTGTCAAAGTCAACACGGAGATTATTCTTTCCTATCTTCATTGGATAGCCATAAGGATAGATATCGACAATGGAGAGAACTTGGATGCATCCACATTCATTTGTTCGACCATGTCGTGATGCGAAATAACATTAGCCAAAAGAACCAACATATCGAAAGACATAATGTTAGTCAACGAAGGTCTTATTGTCTAGTTATTGAATGTACGGTGTCAATGATTATTCTGAGTCCTAAGTCACTTGTATGTCCAATAGTCTAATGGCGTCGTGAAATGTTTCGTGAGTTAGTTAACTTTAAGTTTTAAAGTTTATGTTATCACTTATTGTTCACAACATATTAGGCGATTAAGTTTATTAGTGACATTATTGGATTCGTGACGTTATGATTAGTTTATTTACAAGTTTGTACATGTAACAATTCATCATGAAGGTCAATCCGGGGTTAAGCGTAGTTTTAGCAAAGTTAGCGTAAGCGGTATTGACATATCGTGAGCGAAAGCTTACGCGTGGGATCCTAACTACAGCGTGAAATGTTACAGCGTGGGAAAAGGGGACCTTATGCGTGGAGCTTACGGCGTGGCGTATATATACCTTCGGCGTAAGGCTTACTCGTGAAGTAGACCTTATGCGTGAGGTCATTGTTTCGCATATCCTTCACGGGATCGCGTGGTCCATTGTAGAACCTTACGGCGTAAGCGTTATGCGTGGGATTATTCTTCTGGCGTAACATGACTACGGCGTGGGGTAATCCTTATGCGTAGAGTTGCAAATGACCTTGATTACGAGTTTCACGGTAACAAGCACGAAATAGAACCATCATATCATCAATATTAACACATAAATTCATTTTAACAACAAATCATGGCAAGAACACTTGTCAAGCGGTTATCGTAGAACTACATCGCGTAGTCCAAAACCCTAAAGTTCAAAATTACGGCGTATGAATTCTAGCCATGGAAATTGCACCAAACGTTTTTACGGTAGGTCTAAGATATTGTGAGAGTCTACTAACCAAGTCTTAACATCCAATTCATGGTGAATCAAAAATACCCAAACTCAAGAACTTTAAACCCTAATTCCAAATTGTTAATAATTTAGAGTTTACGGGTGGTTATAGAGCAAGGATATCATCAATTCAACATCATAAGAACATAACCCAACAATCTTTTGACCAAAACACTTCACATTCGAAAACACCCAATTCGACACAAAACCTAATTTTCAAAAATCATCAATTCGTGTTTACGGGTGGGTTTTGATGATTAAAATGATATCATTGATGTATTTGAAACGTTTTGACATAATCCATTTAACCACAAACACACACACAATGATTGTGTGTTCATACGCTTATCGTAGAACACATAATCACAGCGTAAAACAATTTTAGCCGTTGGATTTACATGAAATTCAAAACCTTAGCTTAAAAACATGTTTTAATCACGAAACACTTACAAAGATGATGATCAAAACACGGATTTCTTGGTTGATTCTTAGGCGTAGGATTGGTTAGGTTTTAGTAATAAATGTGAAGTGAAAAGTTAGGTGGGAGGTGTTTTATTAAAAATACTTTAAGGTTTTGTGAGTTTGGTCCCTCCACCTTTTCCTTTTTCAAACAAAGCCATTTAACTTCCATTTTGGTTACCAAACAAAGATTTTAGGAAAGAAACATGCGACACTCCCCTCGACTTAAGAAATAATGAAAGGTTATAAATTTAGTCAGGGTGTCATTAAACAGAATATTCACCACCATTGTAAAATGAAACAACGAGATATGAAAACATGCAAGTACACGATGTTTTGAAGCAGTTAAGTGATTATTTTCTCCCCTCAACACTTGATCGGAAAAATCTTGAATTTTGAAAGATTAAAGTGTTGAAGGAGGAAATGTACTTGCCATGTTGAAAGAAGATAGATTAGAAGAATATTTTTGTTGTTTTATAAGATTTTATATTTTTGTATTTTGTTTTGAAAAATTTATTTACAAAAGATGTTTTGGTGTTTGTGGGTTTTTAAGGCTGTTTTAAGAGGTCATCAATTCCTCTTGAGTCAAACACCTCATACCAATCCGGTGGACCAACTCATTAAACCTAGCGGGAGGCAAGGCTTTGGTGAGAAGATCGCCAATTGGTATTCTGTACCCACAAAGTATAATTCAACGGTACCACTGTTCACGTGGTCCTTGATGAAATGATAGCGAAGATCGATGTGCTTTGATTTGAGTCTTTGGCGGGTTGCGAGATTGCAATGGCACTCCGATTGTCATGATACATCGGGATTACATCAAATCGTAACCATAGTCTTTGAGTTGTGTTCTCATCCGGATGACTTGAGCACAACACGCGGACATGGCTACATATTACGCCGGTTGATGGCGGTGATGTACAATCTGCTTCTTTGATTGCCAAGACACGGTTTATCAGAAATTGTAGAGCTCTGAAGTACTTTTCCTTGAGTCTAAGCATCCTGCGTGATCGGCGTCTGAAAAAGCGATTAGTTCAAAACCGAATCCCCGGATACGGATCCCAGTTAATGGTTCCCTTGATGTATCGGAGGATTCTTTTAGCCTCGAGAGGTGGGTTTCGGTTGGTCGCGACGATAGCGGGAGCATAGATAAGCGGCAAAGACAATATCAGTGCGCTGGTTGTTAGATACATGAGGACCCAATAATACTTGGTATTTGGTAGGGTCAACTAATTTCCCATGTAAATCGACATCTAGCTTCTTGGTATGAGCCATTGGTGTGGCATAAGTGTCACGAGTTGTCATTCCAAATTTGTTTAACAATTCAAGGGCATATTTGGGTGACTCAAGAAAATACCACGGGGTGATTGATGAACTTGCGGTCCTAGAAAGAGCGTAAGTTCACCCATCATGGACATTTCAAAATTTTTCTTCATTAGTTTTGCAAAAGCGATTGAAAACTTTTATGTGTAGACCCAAAATGATGTCATCACGTAAATTTGAACAATTAAGATATGTGCCCGTGATATTGTATAAAAGAGTTGGGTCAACCGAGCCTTTGGTGAAATTATTGGCAATGAGGAAAGATGATAGCTTATGTACCATGCAGGGGCTTGTTTGAGACCATAAGATGATAGCTTATCGTACCATGCAGGGGCTTGTTTGAGACCATAAAGAGCTTTGTTCGGTTTGTAGACATGGTTCGGGAACTCGGGATCAACGAATCCATCGGTTGGTGACATAGACCGTTTCTTTAAGTTGTCCATTGAGAAGCGCGTTTTGACATCCATCGATGAACCGTCATATTCATATGAGTGTGACGCGAGAAATATCGAACGACCTCAAGGCGAGCAGCGGAGCAAAAGATTCTTCAAAGTCTATTCCCTCTTCACGCGATAACCCTTAGCAACTAGGCGTGACTTGTTTGGATGGCGTTCCTTGACATCAATTTGTTTTCCAAATCCATTTTAGACCAATGGCGTAGACCCTGTTGGTCTTTCAACGATTCCATACTTCAAGGCGTTTGAATTGGTTGAGTTCTTCTGCATGGATTCAATCCGGTTGTCTTTTGTCATTGCGTCTTTAATGTTTTAGGCTCAGTTAGCGGACGGTGAGTGCATAAATGCAATGTTCACCATCGTGTGAAGCGTTGTCTCGTAACGGTTGGTTGATTCGGGTTGCCAATAATGTTAGCGGAGGATGGTCTTTTGTCCATCTATGTGTAGAGGTTGATGTTGGTATACATTGTGCGATTACGAGGATTCAAATGGTTTGTTGAAGATTCCGCGACATCGGTGCGGCGATCTCATTAGCAAGCGGGTTGAAGAAGCATTTGGATCAAAATCTGCGGTGGGGTACTTCATTGAGAATATCATCATTTGGTTCATCATTGTTGGGCGGTGTGTTCAAGCTGTTGTGTTGGAGTCAATGGTGTAGGTGCATCTTCAACGATGGTTGTTGTAGCAGTGTATCGGTATAGGAATATTATCGGGTTGTGCGGTGAGCAGCGGATACACGGAGCACGTTCATCAATATCGTCGCGAGCGGAGGAGCAAATAACCTTTCCATTTGTTGTGAGTTAGGTGGGGGCTTTGTTCGGTGATGATGGGGTTGAGGAAGTTTAAGCGGTTGTGACGGGTTCTAAGTTATTATACTCGAAGCCATTCCGTGAGTTCATCAAAATGAGCATGAATCGTTTCCATTACCTCCTTGGTTCGACGATTCAGTTCGGAAACCTTTAGAATTGTCACGATATCAATAAAGACTCCAATATCGACTTTGGCTTTGAGCTTTCCAAAATCATCACGATCATTATTCGGATAGCAAAGGGATCCAAATACATGAAAGTGTTTGAGGTTCGGTTTATAGTTGTGGACAAGCTCGAAAGGTGTTTTGTTGTGGCGTTTGTGATCATAGAGCGGTTTGAGTATAGCATGCGATGAATCGACACGCCCATAAGTGTCTGGAAGTTTAGCATTGATTAACATTGTTCTTGCGACTTCCACTAACGTTCGGTTTCGTCTTTCAACAACTCCGTTTTGTTCGGTGTCGTGCAATAGATGTTTGATCTTTGAATTCCACTTTCTCATAGAATTCACGAAGGGTTTTGTTAACAAATTCGGTTCCTTTATGCATTACGATTATCACGGCGGTGTTGCGGGTGAACTGTATTTTGTGAGAAAGGTGATGATCATTTGTGGAGCTTGGTCTTTGCTTGAAGAAAGTAGACCCAAGTCCATCGTGAGTAGTCATCAACAATTACTAAGATGTAGCGTTTGCCATTGATCGTTTGCCGCGCGCATCGGGCCACACAAATCCATGTGAAGAAGATGAAGCACATCTTTGAGGCTGTGTTCCACCTTTGAAGGAAAATGAGCACGAGTGCTTTTCCCTTGTTCACGGTGAGCAAAGGTGATCTTTTGAATCCGGAATCGTGGGAGTCCTTCAACTAGTTTGTGTCGAGCAAGGTTGGTGATGGTTTGAAAGTTTAGATGTGAGAGGCAGCGGTGCCATAGCGAGGATTTTGTAGATGTTGCCTTTGAAAGTAAGCAAATGGGAGAGGAAGCAACCATGTCTTGCATAGAGATAGTGTAGAGACTAGAATTACGCGAGCGGACATAAGGTCATTTCCTTGTAGATCACGAATGAAACAAGTTTTCTCCACGAAAGCAACCTCCAAATCTCCATCACAAAATTGACCTCTTGAAAGCAGTTGTGACCGGGGCCTTCCACATAGTAAACCTGCTGATTTCGATGTTCCCATTGACATAATCTCCGTAGCCCATGATAGCTGCTGCAGTGATCGTTCCGAACACGGCGGTGCCAATGAACTTTGCAATAAAGTTTGATAACAGTTTAAGGTTGCTGTCATGTGTCGGGAACATCCGCTATCAACAATCAGAGAATGATCTGTATCACTGCATTACACACAGGCGACACGGATGGAATAGAAGTAGATGTGGAACCCGAAATGTTAGAGGGTTCGAAGCGGTATATTAGATATACACACATTAATAAGTTTAGGCATCCATTTAAATCCTAGTGTGTTATATATCCATTTACGCCATCTATAACTACTCTTTGCTTTAGTCTTAGTGAATGCACTAGGTGGTACTACATTCTTAGGAGGTGAGCGGGAGCTCTTGTGATAGCAATGGTTGCCTTAGAATCTAAAGAAGGCGGTCTACCAAGCACGGACTTAGAATGATTAGTGGGCCTAGAGGTATTCCGATTCTTAGGATTCCGTAATCGAGAGATTATAGCTTTAGCAACACATTTGTCATGACAATCGAATTCATACTCTTTCGACAAATAACACAAGGTGCATCGGTGAATATCAAAAGTACTTAACGGTTTAGCATTCGTTACATCACTATTTCTATTACATTTGCGGACGTAACATCTATAGTGGAAGCAACATGAGTTTTATTCGAGTCCTAGGGTGTTCTTCTACTTTAGCATTCCTTATTGATCTTTTCTTAGGTCGCAACTTCCTATTCTTGATTGAGTGCTCTAGGTGTGAAGTGCGGACGTTTGGAAAAGATGCAACTATTCTGTTTCGATGGGGAAACACATTAGCAACTTGTGATTTGGCGGTAGGGATTCTAGGTTCACGATTACTAAGTGTGTTGGTGCTAATCTCTTAATCACGGTGGCGGAAGTTGTTCATACTTTCCTAACATTTCCGTAACTTGGAGATAGTGTGAATCAAATCTTGATTTTCGAGCGAATATTACCGGCAAAATTCATGACTTCTCTAGTGTGAGCAAGATAGTGATCAAGTTCGTTAGATGCTTCATGTCGAGTCTTATTGAGTAAATCAAATATGACACCATATTCTGTTTAACTTTTGAAAGTTCTTGTTCATATTTTGAGATTTGACTTTTCAAAGACACGTTTTGATCATCCAGTTGCTCAATTTTAGGATCGAAGATTTTGCACTCAATGGCGATTTTCTTTTGAAAACTAAGTTGATGATTGTGAATATCTTTTCACACCAATGAAACGACGTTTTGCATTGTAAATTTCATTGAGTGTCGTTTATTTTCGACTTTTAAAGACTCGATCTGAAGCACATTATCGGTGTTCTCCATGATTACAACATTTTCAACAATATCGTGAGAGATATAATCGGATGCATATGGCAAAGAATAGAATAACACAACATTATGGATATCGTACGAGATAACATCTTCCAAGAGTCGATCAACATCTTTTCTCAAGAGTTTCTTTTTCGTTTAGTATTAGAAATAGATGTTTACATTTTCTCAGCGTTTTCATTACCCAAGTTCCTTATGAAAATCCTTTTCCCGAGCAATTGCACAACTTTTCAAGTTTTAACATTAGGTAAAGATTTTACGAAAAATGTCTCTTTGTTCTCGCGCGGGCGATTGAAAATGTTCAACTTTGATTTTGGGCGATATTCTATCTCATGTTGTAAAATTTTGAGGTCGACCATGAAAATGTCAAAATATCGAAGAATTTTTCGATTTTCGGGTTTTGAGTTTACTTCACTAATGGAAGGTAAAGGACCATAAGTTTGTGCAAAATCATTTTGGGATTAACATTAGAAGACTCGGTGTTTTGATGATAACCCTTGGTGTGTTAGAAGAATCCGTTGGTGTGTGAAAGTGACCGCGTTTTATAATTAAAGGTTTGTTGTAAACAACGTTTTTAATTTTGATCGACTCTCGTCTTACGCATCTAATTCCTCTTGGCGATGATATTCAACAACACTCATGTGATATTATCAATTTTGTATTACTTTGGAAACTTGAGGAGTTGGTTTGAATGTTTTTAGTGAAAGCTTTGGTTTATGTCGGCTAGATTTTTCCATATCCTTTTGGATTGGGTTTTAAGGTAAACTTTTCAATAGGCATTCTTGATTCACCATGTTTGTAAACAACAGTTTTAAACTCTTTAAGTTTGTTTTGCAAGCCGATAATTTCTTCAAGAAGGTCATCTACCGATTCGTTGAATGCTTTTTGTATCACGGAAGCTGTTTTGACAATTTAACAACTCGACCTTAGCTTTTGATTTTCCAAGGTGAGGCGTTAATTTGCTTTTTATGTTCGTGTTTGATTGTTCTAATTCGAGACAACAAAGCATTCTTGAGGTGGCTAGATCACATCTGTCTCTCTAAATATTTTTCGTTTTGATGAGATTTTGCAAAGCGGCTTCAAAACCTTTTCATGTTTTCTTGAGTTTTGAAAAAGTTGAGTTGCATTTGTAAGCATTCAAAATCCTTGGTTAACGATGCATTTTACTTTTAAGGGTGATTTAATGCAACACATTCGACAATTTGGGATTGTTGGTCTTTAAGTATGAGAACAAGATCGGATGAGGCAAAGGTTCATCGTGTTCATCGTGAGTCACAACATGATCATTATTTAGATCCTCAAGTATAACCACGAGTCAATTTGATTATCAAGGAAACCATAAGGTCATCGGATCGTCAAATGTAACTACGGGGTTTATTTAATCGTCGAGAATGAGATGTAGATGACTCATTTGAACATACGGCCGTCTTGCGGATTCGAATATTGATGGAGATATTAGTTCGAGATATGATGATGGTTTGTTGGTGCACGAGACAAGCCATCGTGTCCTCTCTTGGGCTGTTTCACTCATGTGTAACTCTTGCATATTAGCCATCAACATAACTTGTTGCATTGGCTGCAAGTCCTCCATATCATCATCCAGTGCATACGCCATAAAGCTCTGTTCTTTATGCGTGAGAGATCCCCGACTTCATCCTTAAGAGCCAAAAGTAAAGCCTCTTTGAAATAAGCACGCCCCTAGTCCTTGGCTTTGGGCATGCATTAGCCAGTGTCCCTTCTCATTGCGGTTGTAGCATCTAAGACCATTTAACCGATTACGAGCATTTCCTGTTCCACCACTTGAGCTCTGTTGTTATTCCTACCACGACATTAAACCCTTGACCACCGCCCATCGGCGACCATAATCACGATTACGAACTTCAACCGTCCATTGTTCACATGACTTGAGTCCGTGTGTTAGATGAGGAGCGAATCGATTGTTGGA
Source organism: Chrysanthemum lavandulifolium (assembly GCA_022545495.1). Taxonomy (NCBI): domain Eukaryota; kingdom Viridiplantae; phylum Streptophyta; class Magnoliopsida; order Asterales; family Asteraceae; genus Chrysanthemum; species Chrysanthemum lavandulifolium. The sequence continues at coordinate 174,690,540 of CM040244.1, read as the reverse complement.
TTTGTTGGTGTGTGGCCAAAAGCATTAGCAATCATCACAAATCCTTGTTGCAATGCTTGAATGGATCGATTTCCTCGATCGCTTCAACGACATATGCTTGAGCATTGTTCTTTGTATGGAACCAATTGATTTTGTTGAGGTTGTTCTTTGTGAAGGTGTGTTTGAAGCGAGTTGGTTGAGTTCTTTGGTTGAGAGGATAATTACATTGAGCATACAAGGCAAGTTGTTGATTATCCGGTTGTATTTGTTTAGCAATTTGAGCACGGAGAATCCTTTCGATCAACTTCCTTTTCATGAGGCTTCAAGTAATCGTACAACAATCCATAAGTAGAATGATGCATATTCTTCGCAGCGGAGAAAAATGACATACTTCTCCCATTCGGGACCAAGACTACTCGGGAACTTAGTATTCTTTGCAATTCTTGGCATGATGATGTTGTGTTTATCCAAATCATTGATGATGTCGAAAATCGATGATGATAGGACTCTAGTGTCTCTCGGGTTCAATCATGAAGTGTTCATAAGCCAAGTAAATTTTGGATTCCAAATCCTCGATTGAGTCTGAGATCCTTCCATAAGAAGGCGAATATGATCCCACATTTTTGTGCGGTCTTTTGAGCATCAACACTACGAAGAATTGGGTTTGGTAATCCTAAGAGGATGTATTCCATTGCAAGTTCATCGACTTCATAGTGTAGAAGTTACGTAGCATTTAGATCTGCTTGATAGCAATGTTGGTTTGTTCATCTCTTGGTGGAGCAATGAGTTGGATCTCCGGGTACAATGACGATAGGCATCTCAAATGGACCTTCAAGATAACCTTCTTTAAGAACTTTCCATGTGGCTTCTTGGATCACAAAACCTAAAGAACCTTATCACCCATTGATCGTAGTTTCTGGAGTGAGCATTGGAGGTCTATCAAGTGATCGACTTCATGAATTGATTGTTGGTGCTTAAAGCTTCACACATCTTTGCAAACCAAGTGGGTTCCTTCATAGTGTTCCTTGATGGATGTTGATTGAAATCATTTGTGTAGGGTTGAACTTGAAGGCTTGGTGGTGGTTGAACCATTTGTGGTTGTGGAATTGCACCAAGTTGTGGAGTATGTTCTTGATTAAATTGTTGTTGATAAATAGCTTGTTGTTGATTCCATTGTTGATGTTGTGGAGTTAATTGTTGTTGTTGTTGATGATTATAAGTGTGAGGAAATAGTTAGAGTATGGTGGTTGAGACATGTTGATAAACTTGTGTAGTAAAATGGATCTTTGTAGTCGAATGAACCTTTGTTGATGAAGTGTCCTTAGGCGTAGAAAAGACAAGAAACCAAGTAGCACTTATGCGTAAAAACACCAAAAGTTACGGCGTAACAATAAGGAGTTCTGGCGTGGGTTTTAGCTTCTGCGTAAGTAGGAAAAACACTAAAGTTATCGTAGACAAAAGTTAGGCGTAGAAAGTTAGGCGTGGGATTACCTTGTCGTAGACCTAAGTTCTGGCGTAAAGTGAATCTTATCGTGGGATTTCTGGCGTAAGCTTATCTTATGCGTAAGTTTAGGGTTTTGCCCAAATGATCTTTACACTATCACGGTGCAAAAGATATCCAAAGTCGACGTATTTTCGGACTTATCCAAGTAAGAAAACACGGAATAAACCGGAAAATGAAGATCAAACCAAGGAAAATCTTACGCGTAATTTTAGGGTTTTGATACGCGTGGGATTACTCGTAATTTTGATTTTGCCCAAAGATGTTTCTAAACCGGTTTTGTGTGATGAAATAGCTTCAATAACACCAAAATAACACAAAAGTGTGAAACTTGATGATCAAGCTCTAAAAGCAGTTATGCGTGAAACGACACCCACGAATAAAAACTAGTTCAAAACAATGATCCACGCATAAAGTTTGAAACTTTTGCCAAAAACAAGTATTTTAACACCTTAAAACGTTGAAAGTACAAGAATCTTGGATTAAAAGTGTAAAAACAAGTTTTAATAGAGCAAAAGAATCGTTATCTTTCGCGTGGGACCCAAAACAAAAACTTCAAAAACAAGCGAGTACACCCAACTATTTGGCGATTGATACCTTTGTTAGGTCACTAGTTTTACAAACACAAGTTATAAGAAAGAGATGAAGGCGGATGAACAAGTTATAACACACACACACGATATAATAATACGGTTAGGCGTGAGAGTATGTGAAAGAAAAACTTGAACAACCAACCCTCAATGAGGGTTTACATTGTATTTATAGGAGGAAGCTAGGGCAACACTCTAGTTCCCATCCTTTCTTATGTGGGCTTGGGCCTAAGCTTATGGGCCTTCTACATAAGCTTGACCTTAAACAAACATAAAGGCCATAATAAAGCTACCTATTACATATGAAATATAAATACTTGAAATCTTGTTTAGGAGTGATTCCAACAATACCCTTAGTGTGCTTGGGAAATTTGATGGCAAATCGATGAGGGTTTCTTAGTAGGATATTCACTAAATAGTAAGGCCTATAGGGTATACAATTTAGTGACTAAGAGGTAGAGGTGAACCTCCATGTTAACTTTCTTGAGGAAAAACCTAATATGAAAGGAGTAGGTTATAGATGGATGTTTGATTTAGATTATCTAAGCGATTCTATGAACTATATTCTGTATCTTTGGAAAATCAAGCTAACCCACATGCGAGTTAATCGGAAGAAACTAACGGTGCGGTACTCACGCTCCCGAGGAAGATGAAGATAATGAAGAGCTTGTTGTTATGTCTACTGAGATCCAACATTCAAGAGCTCCCGCCTCGGAACAAAGAAAACACGCTACTCCACGGAAGAAAGAGATTCTGCGAGAGGTTTAGTTATAGGAGAAAGAGCTTTCTCCCTCTGGTGATTCAGATGCTATTCTGGCTTTCAAAAGGAATTTGGATGCACTTGCTCAAAAGCATCTAGGGCCAGTACCTACTTTCAAGGCTACCGGTACTAACTCAGTTAATACTGGTAGTGCAGCTGTTAATACTGGCAAACCCGATTCACCAGTACCTGGAAATAATGCTACCAGTACTAACTCAAATAATACTGGTAGTGCATTTGTTAATTCTGGCAATGCTGATGATGATTTTGATGAATCAGCAATGCCAGAACTAAACATTTTTGATAATCCTGTTGAAGGGATTTTTGAGGAAGCTTCTTATGATGAAGAAGGCGTGATTACTGACTTCAATAATCTCCCTATAGAGATAGATGGCAGTCATGTTCCTACACCTAGGATTCACAACATTCATCTACAGAGTCAGATTCTTGGTGATCCTAAGTCGGTTGTGCGGACTGAAGCAAAGTGCAAAAACAATCTGAAGCTCATGCACTTTTGGTTTTATTCATAAGCGAGAAAGGAAAAATCACAAAGACCACCAAGCCTTGTTTATTTGCATGCTTCCTTTCTCAAAAGGAACCCACCAAAATCACTGATTCTCTTACAGATGAAAGTTAGGTTGAAGCAATGCAAGAAGAGTTGTTGCAGTTCAAGCTGCAAAAGGTATGGGTTCTTATAGATATACCAAATGGTGCAAAGGTTATTGGTACAAAATGGGTCTACAGGAACAAGAAGGATGAAAGAGGTGTTGTGGTCAGAAATAAGGCTAGACTAGTGGCCCAAGGATACAGACAGGAGGAAGGCATTGATTATGACGAGGTTTTTGCTCATGTAGCTCGCATTGAAGCTATCAGGTTATTCTTAGCCTCTGCCTCCTATATGGGCTTCACAGTATACCAGATGGATGTGAAGAGTACCTTTCTGTATGACACTATTGATGAGGAGGTGTATGTTGCTCAGCCTCCAGGTTTTGTGGATCCTGCTCATCCCAAGAAGGTGTATAAGGTGATTAAAGCCTTGTATGGACTACATCAAGCTCCCAGAGCTTGGTATGCTACACTCTCCACTTTTCTTGAGAAGCATGGATACAAGAGGGGAACTATTGGCAAGACCTTATTCATAAAGAAGGACAAAAAGGATATCATGTTGGTGCAGGTTTATGTAGATGATATCATCTTTGGTTCTACAAACAGTCTTGGTGTGAAGAGTTTGAAGGCGTCATGAAGGCGATTTCGGATGAGTTCTATGGGTGAGCTCACATTCTTCCTTGTATTTCAAGTAAAATAAAAGCGGATGGATTGTTTATTTCTCGGGACAAGTATGTTCTTTGAGATGTTGAAGCGGTTTGATCATGCACATGTGAAGACTGCGGTGACACCAATGGAGACCAAGGTGGCATTAACAAAGGATAAGGAAGGCGATGATGTGGATGTGCACTTTACGGATCCATGATAGGTTCTCCATGTATTTAAGCGCCTTTAGGCCGATATTATGTATGCAATTTATGTTTGTTCTCGTTTTTAGTTGACACCCAAGACTTCACATCTTCATGTTGTGAAGAGGATCTTTAAATACCTTAAGGGCAAACCTAATTTGGGCTTGTGGTATCCTAAAGAATCATCTTTTGACCTGGAAGCCTATTCAGATAGTGACTATGCTGGGGCAAGCCTTGACAGGAAATCCACAACTGGTGGTTGTCAATTCCTTGGCAAGAGACTCATTTCATGGCAATGCAAAAAGCAGACTGTAGTGGCTACCTCTACAACTGAAGCTGAGTATGTAGCTGCTGCAAATTGCTGTGGAAAAGTCTTGGGGATTCAGAATCAGATGTTGGATTATGGTCTTAACTTCATGAATACAGTGATCCACATTGATAATGAAAGTACTATTTGTATAGTAAAGAACCAGTTTACCACTCTAAGACTAAACATATTGAAATCGGGCATCACTTTATCGGGATTGCTTTGAAAAGAAACTGATTAGGGTGGAAAAGATTCACACTGATAATAATGTACCAGACTTATTGACCAAAGCCTTTGATTGACCAAGATTTAATTTTCTGGTGGTTAATATTGGAATGGCAAACCCATAGCTACATTTAAAGGGAGGATAAATGTATAGTTTGTAATATGAGTATTAATATTAGTTAGAACTGGTAGTTCAGTCTAGTAGTTAAATCTGTTAGGTTTAGAGTTAAGTCTGGTAGTTAAACCTGGTAGATTTAGAATTAATTCTGGTAGTAGTTTTTCTTAATTCTGGTTTCCATAGATATTTGTAGTATTTTTCTTGGTTTTAGACTAATTTTTCCAGGAAAAGCAAGGATCTTCAAGGATTGGAGATGAATGGAAGTTGTGCTATTTGATGTGCAACTGTACTGAGTTAATTCTGGTGATGTCACCTTTAAGTCTGGTTGACTATTTTAAGTCTGGTAGTGCAAAATAAGTTACCGTTAGTGCTGGTCGAGGGAAATTTGATTTTTACTATTTAAATAGTACCGTTACCTACTTTTCGGTGGTCAGAAGTATATATATGGATAATATTTATTTTTTAAATTCATGTTTATCCTTAATTTACTTCATCTTAATCTTTAAAGTGTAAAATCTTTTCTTCCGATTAAAACTCCTTACCAGCACTTAACCCTAAACGCGCCGCACTTACCAATACTTCAATTCTTTAAAGAATGGCACAATTAAAGTTTGTTGATAAGCATAACCAAGTGGGGTTTCTCAAGAAGCCTGCAGAAAGCACAGGTTTCGAACAGATAGTGGACTTTTTGAAGGGGACTCATATAAGGTATGCCCTAACACACAATCCCACAATCCCTGATTCCCTAGTCAAACAGTTACGGCATCACATCGCCATAACTCTTGCTGATGGGACTCTAGAACTACAAGCAACAATTGATACTTTAGAGTATTCAATCAACGAGAATCGATCGAAGCAAGCTTAAATTGGCGATACCTCGGGGATATTAATGTTGCCAAATAATGAGCTTTTCGGGGAATGGGTAATATGGGGTATCCAAGTGATGGATCTTTCACTTTTGGAAAAGTTACTTTACCCCCAATAGCGATTTCTTGTGCATTACATCTTACAATCGTATGAGTTCTAAAAGTGGTGGATGGGATCGGTTTGGTAGCAATATTGCTCTTGCATTGATCTGTCTTTCCACCGCGTAATTAACTCGATCTGATTGCACATCAAATGTGAGCAGCGGGAAAAAGTTTTGATGTACCCTCACTTTCTACAAATAATTTTGGATGTACAAACGAAAGCAAACACCCTTACATTGTTTGTACAATCGACCAAAAATATTTTGGGAATATGAAAAGGGTTTTTAAAGGGGTACATAGGCCATTATTACCTGCTATGCTGCCTGTTACTAAAGAACCTGCAGGTACATCAGTTCCTTCTACATCAGTTTCATTTGCAGATCAGTCACAGCCTATACCAGAAGTAGATGAACCTGAATATGCAAACAGATCACCAACACCCCAACCACCTTCACCTCCAGCTCATGAGGAAGAACCACCTATTATTCCACAAACCCAACCTTCTACACCCACTCCTGATGCAGAACCAAGTTCAATGTCAGTGGATGATCTTCTTCAATTGGTTCCTCAATTACTGACTAGGATAGATGGATTGGAAAAGGATCGAAGAAGTCTAAATAAACTATGGATAGGCTATTGTGGCGGTGAAAAGGTTAAGAAGTGGAAGGTATTGTCGATCGAGAGGATTTTACTTATCGACTCGGAGGGTGAGGAAGCGAAAATTCTTCCAAGCAGGGAGGAATTCGAATGAGGGTGAATCAACTTAAGACACCTACAAAGGAGAAATCTTTTGAGGATACACATATCGGTCCTCAAGGATTGGAAGCGGTGAAACTTTGGTTAAAGATCTCGGTCGGAAGAAATCATAAGAAGAGACTAGATGGAGAAGTTGCTAGTTCGGTGTTGATAAGTCTGGTTTCATTGAAGTTAATCCGGATGGTGAAGACATTAAATCGGTGAAGATATAATAATCGGCTTTAAAGATATTAATATTGATTTCTTAGATGTTAATATTGGTGTAGATATTATCTTGGTAGTGATAAAGCGGATCTTGGTGGTGACAGAGTTAGTTCTGGCAATGTTAAAGTTAGTACTAGTGATACTTCTGTGCAGAGAAAAGGTAAAGGAATACTGGAAGAGACTCCTTAGCCTGTAAAGACTAAAAAGCAACTCAGATAAGAATAAGCAAGCTTAGTTGAGATTGCAAGACTTCAGGAAGAGGATGCAGCTGAAGAAGCTAAACTTACATAACAAAAGCTCAATGATGACCTGATTGCAAAGAACTTGCAGGAGCAACCAGAATTAACTGAAGCACAAAATAAGAGAAAATCTGATGTACTGGAAGCTGCTAAGTTCTACATAGATGAGGAGTGGGAAACTATAAGGGCTAATCTGAAAGTCAACATGGACATCTTAGGCGATATTGGAAGTGAAGATTATGCTATAAAATGGTTGAGATGGTAAATGAAAGAAGAGACTTCTCAAAGAGAAAAGAAAGGAAAGAAGGAATAAACCCTTGACTAAAGGTGAACATAGAGAGTACATAATGAATTATATTAAGAGTCAAGGGGATCCAACTTGGAAGACGATCCAGCTTAAGAAGTTGAAGCCTAATGAATTGAAGTCTGAATTTTAAAAGGTAGTAAGGTAAGTCCAAAGCTTTATTCCTAAGGATTCAGAACTGGAAGCTTCAAAGCTTAAAAGGCAGGGTATCAGTCTTCAACCAGAGGAAGCTAAAAAGCAGAAACTATAGATGTTGAAGATACTGTTAAGCCTAAGTTTGTAAAGAAAGAGGAAGAAGCTGAGGTTCAAAAGCCAGTTGTGAAGGGGACTAGAATAAAGTCAGTTGCAAAGAAAAGTAAGAAAAAGGATAAGTCTGATGTTAAGGAAGAGGTGGAAGAATACATGAAAGATAAAGTAGATGAACCCTCTTCTGAAGAGTTCACAATGGGAACAGTTCCTGAAGGATCAGTGCCTACAACAAAGATTGTGAAGTGGCAGATTATCAAGATTAGGAAGAAAGGATTTTACCAGATAATCAGGGAAGATTACACTTATACTATTTATGTTAATTTTCCAGCTTTACTAAGTGATTGTACCACAGATGATTTGAAGGAGATGTATAGGCTAATGATGGAGACACATGGTGATAGTAGACCCACAGAAGAATATGAAAGAGTTCTTTGGGGAGACTTAAAGATTATGTTTGAGGCACCAGATGCAGGAGATGAAATTTGGAAATTAACTTGTAAAGAACAAGTAGTTAGATGGAGATATTTCCACACTTGTGTTGTGCATTGTCTAGTCTTGGAAAATGCAAATATCTATATGCTGACAGAGGTTGAGTATCCACTTCCAAATAGAATTTGCAGAGTTATGCTTGAGAAGAAGCTACTAGGAGAAAGGAAGGATGATGCATGCTATCAGCTCTTGAGGTTAGTTGAATCAAAAGCTCAACAACAATAATTTTAGATGTTTGAAAGAATTTTCTAAGTTGTTGGGTATATATTGAGGGTTGATAAGTAAAATGGAGTTTGAGAAGGTTATACTTGATGAAGGTGTTTTGCACTAACACAAAAAATGGTAATTAATCCACCATGTCTCATCAACATAAGGACTGGCTAATCTATGAGCAAACGACTCTGGTAAAGATGTCTCAAATCCGTTCATGGCTGACAATTTGCCAACAATTATATGGTAATCAACCCACCATATACGTGATAGTGAAGAGTTGGCTAGCCCACAAGATTATGGCTTGTGGTAAAGGCGATGAAAATCCATTTATATGGTTGACAGCTTACCAAAATCGGATGGTTGTCAACTAACCAAAGCTTGTTGTTGAATGAGTTGAACTGGTTATTAATTCACCAGGGTGATGAGTGAATTCCACCAAAGAATTAACTAGTCCAAAAGCAAACGGCTTTTGGTAAAGACAAGTCAAATCCATTGATAGTTGATGATTTGCTAAAAATCATATGGTATTTCAACTCACCATGTTTCATGTACAAAGAGTTGAAATGGTTATCAATGTACCATGGGTATTCACCAAACATTGACTACTCCAGAGTAATGGCTTACTGGTAAAGAGACATTAAATCCATTAAGTTTTCAATGATTCACCTCTCATAGGAGTTAAAACACCTGGAAGTGATGAGAATAGTATGAAACTTTATGAACTGATGTACAGATTGTCAATGTTGCTGAAAAGAACTGAAGAACAATCATGGAGTACTAATACTTGTCATACAGATGCTACAAAGGTCAAAATTGAAGATTCACAGAGCAGCAGTACCAAATAATTCCCAGAAGGCAGATTACAACATCCTCGGAAAGCTCAAAATGAAGAAACTTGAAGTTCACAAGTGAAGATCAAGTTAGGGGAGGATTGTTGGGAATTATGCATTACAGACTTAATACTGCTAGTGTTATTAGTTAAGTCCGGTAGGTTATTTGTCGTAGCTAAGTGCGCTAGTACTAATGTTAAGTCTGGCGAGACCTAGATAAGATGAAGGATAGAGTAGAAAATCCAATCCCACCGGATACCCCACATCATGATGAATCCTTTCCGAGGCGTGGGTGGTTTTAAATACGTACTACTAAAGTCCTTCATCAAGGCTCTAATTTATTGTTTCCACTCTAATTATTTTACACTCGTATCGATCACGAAACCCAAATGAGACTTGACTATATAGAGGATGGGGATCTTTGGGGATATGGTGTTCAAGATGCATGGGAAATATTTGAGACTTTCACCGATGAGTGTCTAAATACTCATCATTTTGTACCATTTAAACTGCAAAAACATTTGAAAACACTCAAAATGCATCAAAATGATAAAAATATCACAAATAAGTGTTTTATGTGTTTTAAATGCAAAAATATCAAAATCTGGTGAAAAACGTATCAATTTTGCATCATTGGCAGTTTTAGTCCCCCAAGTTTCAAAAGTTGTCAAAAATAGTCCATGATAAAACAAAATAAAGAAAAATATCATTTCAAGTCCCTAGGGATTCATGAGTTGTCAAAATTGGTCCTTGAGATTTAAAATTGCAAATTTACAACTTAGGTCCCTAAACTTTGAAAATTGTCATAAATGGTCCTTAGAAGTTTGAAAATGTCAACAATGGTCCTTATACTATTGAAACTTGTCAAAAGTGACCCTTGAAACAACTTTGAGAAAATTGCAGGTTTGGTCCCTCAAGTTTGGAATAATTGCAGTTTGGTCCTTGTCATTTAAAACAAGCCTTGACCTCTTTCATAACCATTTGGACCCCTGCCAAAACCTTGACCCCTTCATTTTGACCCCCCTGCCTTAATATTAAACCTTGGTCAAACCCAATCCTTATCCCGCCTTGTGTTTCTTCCCACTGACCGCAACTCTCACCCATCTCCCATCACCTCTCACCTTATCTCTTCCAACCCCCTCATCATCACACCTACACTCCACCACCCCAGGTTGCAAAATCGGACCCCATCGCTTCATATCCACATTCCCATAAAATGCATCAAACGGCCAAAATGACCCAAGTGATCCAATGGCCAAGAAAAGGTGGGAATTGATCGGAGGAGAGAGAAGACATTTGGTGTATAAATGAGAGAAGAAGCAAGAAGAAAAAGTAGTACTTAGTTTTAAATTTCATGTATGTCGATTTTAATATCAATGTTTTAGTTTAAGTTCAAAATTGTAATTTCTGTTTCTAAGTACTAAACTTAAGTTATTTTGTCGGTGTAATCTACTTTCAAGCATCAATTCAAAGTTTTAATATAATTTCAAGTTTTTATGTTAATCGTTATAAAATCGACTTTCAAGCTCTTATACTTAAAACTCAAGTAGCTTCATTTTGATTCAAATAAGCTTATTTAAGCTTATTATAGCTTTTGGTAAGCTCATAAAATAGATTCAAGCAAGTTTGGTTTTGGCCAACAAAAGTCAACTAAAGCTCAAATGGACTTGGATTTGGAATTGGGTGGATGCGGTGTTGGATTTGGGATGATTCGAGTTAGAATTGGGGTTGATATGATTTAGGATAGTGGTACTTTAATATCGGTTGCAAGCCATAGTGGTACGTGGACACAAGTGAGTTTGCACATTTATATCTGTCTTGATTTGTTGTTAAGATTTAGTTTAGACTTGCTTATTTACTTGTCATTAGGTCATAGTTATTCAAGTTTCGGTAGTAGCATAAGCAGTTAATCATTTAAGTAAAATCATTAGCCAAAACAGTTTTAGAATTGGTGTTTGGATCAGTGGGCTTATTTGATCTTAAGCCCTGGTTTATACTTAAAATATGCATAGTCAGTCTTAATAAAGGTAACTAGAATCAAACTGTCAAAATATTGCCTCTGATAAGCTCAAAGTCAAAATTACCATTAACTGTTTCTAATTTCATATCGTGATAAATTTGTGAAATCAAAAGTTTGTTTTGTGTTTAAATAACGATGGAGTAGCTTAACATAGCTTTATTTTACCTTAAAACATCATAATTAGCTCATGGTTTAAGCTCTAATCTCATTTAAGTCAAAGTATCAAAAGCGTTAAAAGTCAAAGTTGAAAAGCTCGGTTTGTACCCAACTTGGGTGATTTTCATAGCTTCAATCCGGAGCAAATTCGGTGAAATTGTGGGTTTTATAACTTCAACTAGTCTAGTTTCAATAAGCGATTTTTCAAAATTTTACAAAAGCTTCTTAAGCTCCAAATCGACTTGTCAAAAGGTCAAAATGCCTTGACAGAGCATAGTCACCAGAGCAAGTTCTCGACTTTTGCGAGCTTGTCACAAGCTCATAAGAGCTTGTCCGGTCTGTTTTTGGTTTATAGGTAGCTAGCCAGGTCTAGTTTAGGTTCCAATATCTTGTTTCAACTTCCAGCTTATTGGGTAGCTTATTCTTAAGCTACAAAGTAGTAGTCAAAACCTGTTTTTGGCTCTTAAGTCAAATCATTCAAATATGTGTAGCTTGTATTTTAGAGGTTTAGGATAGTTGTAACTAGTTGCTTTTGAGTATTTATAGCTTATTATAGCTTCTGTGTTTAGTTGGTGCTCATTTGTAGCCTTTGGCTTATTTCAAGTGCTTATTTATAAGCACTTGTAGCTCTGATTCCATATTCTCACACATAAGCCCTTGTTTTTATATTTTCATAAATTCATGATATTATTTTAGACTTTTCTTGAATTTTCATATTTTTCTAGCACTTTGTTTGCTATTTTTCTTCATTTAAAAAGCAGTTTTAGGCATTTTTAATTAGTTGTTAATACAATTAAATCGAGAAAAGTTTCAAAAAATAAGTTTTCATTTTTCCTAGGTTAAGATAAATATAAAAGTCAAAAATTATTTTTCCAGATTTTTCTTAGTTAAATTTGTAATTTTAGCAATTTAATTAGTTTTAAATAGTTTTAATTCATAGAAAATAGAAAATAATCGAGAAAAATACACAATTAGTTTTGAAAATTCTCTTTAGTTATTTTAGATTTTTCTAAGTCATAATTTCATTTTTCTAGCTTTATTTCATATTTTCTTGTATTTTAGGGTATTATTAAATAGTTAAAATTAGTTTTAATTAATAATAATTAATTAAATAGTTATAAAATAATTTTCTTTTTCTAAAAATTTTCTCTTATCATTAGGTTTGTAAAATGTCATTTTCATATTTTTAGGATTAATATTGTTTCGATTCACATTTTCTTTTGTACATCACGTAGTTTTTAATTTAAGTTTTATAAAAGAAAAATCAAAAACATAATTTTAAAAATAGTGATAGCGTTTATTTAATATAATTTATCTTTTTAATTTTCTTTAATTTGCATTTAAGCCCCTGTAATTTATAAACTTTTTCTTTAGGTATAATCGATCACAATCCTTTTCCCATTCAAATTCTCTCGATCACTATTCGTTTGACTATTCTCGCACAGCTCGTTGGGACTTAACGACCTGGGGAAACACTATACTCCTCTGGACTTCATTGCATTTTGTGTCTGAACTGTTTTAAGTTTCTTTCGGTTAGCCATTCACAAGTGGCTAGCTTGTGTGAGATAACTTGACGGTTTAGCACGAATCAAATTTTAGGCCATTGCTTGGGAGTTGTGCTAATTATCTTTCGCTTAGCAGATTAGTGATTTGAATATTCACTCCTTGTTCATACCATCTATCTATATCTATATATTTTCTTATAAAAATCCAAAACCCAAAACATCCAAAACGTATAAAACACAAAATATTTTTCTTTTGTTTCTATATATATATCAAAGATAAAAATACAAAAAGATTTTTCGTTTTCTTTGTTTAATAATAACAACATAAAAGATTACCACATGCAAACCAAGGCGAAGTACTACCTAGCTGGGGTACGACCATAATAAGTTCCCGAACCAAAGATTAAAACTTGTCTTTGTGTCCTTGTGAGTGGTGTACCTTTTTCAAAGAAGCCATTCATCTTGTGATTATTGGTTTAAGTTCACTGTTGTTTTGCCTCGAATTTGTTTTAATTGGATTTGTTGTTATATCTACTTTTCGAAACCATAAAACCCAAAAAGATTCTTCTTACCCCATTTTCACCATTTTCATAATTCATAATTCCTTTCCTTAACTCTGAGATTCCTTAGAGTTAACTCAAGTGCATGCGCACTCGTTCTTCTAGATCATTGAGTCCTTTTCGTGATCTAGCAGAAATTCCTAGAAGACGTTCTCGTGACGTCGTTGCCCAAATAGTCGAACCCGAGATTCGTACTATTCCAAGCAACAATATGGCGTACGAGCGAACTATGGCGGAAATGCTCCGTGCACCCACCGAGGGTTATGGAGATGCCATCGTTTACCGGTAATCAATTCGATCACTTTGAATTGAAGACACATTTGATCACACTTGTGTCTACAAATCAATTCCACGGGTTTGATCGAGAAGACCCGTATGCACACATCCGTTGGTTTAACAAGTTGACTTCAACTATCAATTTCAAGGATGTGCCACAAAAGTAATCAAGTTGATGCTATTTCCATTCTCACTGAGGGGACGGCCGGATTTGGCCGAAAAAGAACCCCTCGATCCATCGAAACTTGGGAGGATCTTGTTCAAAAGTTTGTCAATTATTTCTTTCCTCCATCAAAGGCGACTAATCTTAAAATGAAATTTCGGATTTCGTCAAAATTTCGATGAAAACTTTGGAGAGGCATGGGAGAGATTCAAAGATCTCCTCGTGAAATGCCCCCATCATGAATTCACGGAGCTTCAACAAGTCAATATCTTTTATAATGGGTTGAGCAGTAACGATCAAGATTCTTTGAACGCAGCCGCGGTGGCAATATCTTGAATCGTAAGCCTAAAGATGTGATTGAGATTTGCGAGCAAAATCAAAGTTCCTATTTCTCGCAACAAAGTCAATATTCGAACACTCGCTTCTTCATCCAAGAACTCTTACGAGTTAGCCGCTCCGATAGCCGCTCTAACGGACGTCATCCGTTGTATGATGAAAGAGGTAAAGGAAATCAAAAGCGAAATTCATAAGCCTGAACCAATCAAAGCCGTCAACAAGGTATGTGAAACTTGTAGTGGTCCACACGCGTATTATGATTGTCAAGCAACCGATGCTTCTTTTTACCAAGTGATTGGTCCCGAACCGTCAAGTTATCTCACACAAGCTAGCCACTTGTGAATGGCTAACCGTAAGAAACTTAAAACAGTTCAGACACCAATGCAATGAAGATCGAGAGTATAGTGTTTCCCAGTGTCGTTATGTCCCAACGCGGTGTGCGAGAATAATCAAACGAATAGTGGCCAGAGAGAATTTGAGCTAAAAAGAGATATGATCGATTATACCTAAAGAAAAAGTTTATAAATTACAGGGCTTAAATGCAAATTAAAGAAAATTAAAAAGATAAACTATATTAAATAAATGCTATCACTATTTTTAAAATTATGTTTTTGATTTTCTTTTATAAAACTTAATTTAAAACTACGCGACGCATAAAAGAAAATGTAAAACTGAAACAATATTAATCCTAAAAATATGAAAATGACATTTTACAAACCTAATGATAAAAGAAAATTTTAAGAAAAAGAAAATTATTTTTATAACTATTTATCTATATATTATTAATTAAAACTTTTTAATCTATTTAATAATAGCCTAAAATACAAGAAAATATGAAATAAAGCTAGAAAAATGAAATTATGACTTGGAAAATCTAAAATAACTAAAGAGAATTTTCAAAACTATTTTATATTTTTTCGATTATTTTCCTATTTTCTATGAATTAAAAACTATTTAAAACTAATTAAATTGCTAAAATTACAAATTAAACTATGAAAAATCTGGAAAAATATTTTTTGACTTTTTATATTTATCTTAACCTAGGAAAATGAAAACTTATTTTTTGAAGTTTTTTCGAATTAATTGTATTTAAAGCTAATTAAATATGCCTAAAACTGCTTTTAAATGAAGAAAAATAGCAAACCGACCTAGAAAAATATGAAAATTTCGGAAAAGTCTAATTTAATATCTTGAATCTAAGAAAATAGAAAATCAGTGGCTTATGTGGTAGAATATGAAGCTCGGTTGCAAGTGCTTATAAATAAGCACTTTGAATAAGCCAAAGGTACCAAATGGGTACCAATCCAACACAGAAGCTATAATATACTATAAATACTTAAAAACAACTTACTACAACTATCCTAAACCTATGAATTGCAAACTGCTATGATTAAGATGATTTGAGTTTAGTGCTAAAAACAGTTTGAGGCTCCCACTTTAAAGCTTAAGCACAAGCTACCAAATAAGCTGAAACTAGAAAACAGAAGTTGGATCCTACACTAGACACGGGTGGCTACTTATAAACCAAAACCGGACTTATATAAGCTCTTATGAGCTCTGTGCAAACCTCAAGAAACCTCAGGCACTCAAGATTCACCGAGTTTGTGCCTGAGGAAATAAGACCCAATCCACAAGTCGTTTTAGAGCTTATAAAAAATTGACAAAAATCTACAAAAATGATAATAAGAAAATAGATCAGTTGAACTTTTTAAACCCAAAGTTTCACATGAATTGACCCAGAAATGAAGCAATTAAAAATCAACTCAGTTGGGCTCAAATGACTTTTTCAGCTTTTGACTATTTGACAGATTTAAGAAGTTGACTAATTTGAACTTTGAAACTAGATTTATGGACTGAAATTGATGTAATATGATGAAATGAAACTAATGCAAGCTAGTTATATGAATTCTAAACACAAAACAAGTTTTTGCTTTAACAAAATTCCAACAGTTAAGTAATTAAGACAGTTGCTTGATGATTTTGACTTTGGGTGTTATGCAAATGTTATTTGTTGACTGCAATGAACACAAATGAGCTCAATAAGCCTAAAACCACAAGTCACAACCTCTGAACAAACCTTAATCACAGAATTGCTATATGATCCGAACAACCTTTTATTTCACTGATTTGCAATTTAAATGAGCTAACTACTGATTTAGCTAATGCTATTGATCAAACTGAGTTTAACTACTCTAAATACAACTTAATTAACAGATAAGAACTAATCTAAATCACAAATACAGATTATGCAATTTCTTGAAAATCACTTACAATTGGTCCTAGCCACAATGGCTTGAAATCAGTCAACCACTGAACCTCTATCCTATATATATCAACCCAATAGACTCCAAATCAACCCAAATCCAGCACTGCATCACCCATATCCATTTCCATTTCAATTTTTGGCCCAGATTGACTTTCCTTGACCAAGAACCCAATTTGCTTGAAACTTAAATGTGAGCTTACAAAAAGCTATAAGAAGCTTATATAAGCTTGTTTGAACTTAAAAATAAGCTAGTTGAAGCTTGGACATAAGAATTGGGCGAAATTGTAAGCGAGAAGCATGAAACTTGAAATGTGAACATAAACTTGAATTGATGCTTGAAAATAGTTGTAATACACTGAAACAAGTTAGTTTGATACAATGAAACTTGAAATAACAACTAAGAATCTATTTAAGACTTAAAAATTTAAAAACGACATACATTTTTGAATTAAACTAAGTACTACTCTCTTCTCTTGCCTCTCTTCTCTTTTTTATACTCAAAAAGCTTCCCACGTGTCCACTGAGCAAATCCCACTAAAAATCTCAGCCATTGGATGTCTTGAGCTCACATTGGCCGTTTGATGCATTTTGGCGGGAAAGCTAGATATGCCAGTTGGAGAGGTTGAGTGAAAGGGGGAGAAAGCATTTAATGCTTCTTGGCTTGGGGTGTTTGGAGTGATAAGGGTGGGTGTGATGATGATGGAGTTGGTGTTGGAAGAGTTGCAGGCATAGGTGTAGGTGATGATGATGGAGGGAAAGAGGAACTCGTGAGGGGGTTTGACCAAATTTGACCGGTGTATAATATTATAAAGGGGGGGTCAAATGGTAGGGGGTCACAAGGTTTGGCAGGGTCATGAGGTTAATGGCAGGGGTTCATTTGGTTTGTTTAGTATACAAGGGCTTATTTTGCAATTCCCCAATCTTGAAGGACCATTTCTGCCATTTTCCAAAGTTGTTCCAAGGGACCAAAAGTGACAAGCTCCAATAGTACAAGGACCAAACTTGACATTTTCCAATTTCCAAGGACCATTTTTGCCAATTTTTAAACTTGAAGGACCAAATTTGTAATTTCTCAAGACTTTTGATACTTTTCACCAAAGGACTAATTTTGACAACTTATGATTTTAAAAGGACCTTTGGTGATTTTCTTTGAAATTAAGTGCTCAGGACTATTTCGACAACTTTTGAAACTTGGGGACCTGAAAGCGCCAATTATGCAAACTTAGCTCATTTTTCATCGATTTTAAACATTTTGCATCCGAAACATATAAAATGCAATTTTGAGATATTTTCAATATTTTGATGCATTTCGAGCATTTTAACCGTTTTGCGATTCAGATTAACCAAAATGATGAGTATTTACACACTCATCACCAAGCTCCGTAGCTTCGTAAACCACAATCAATACCGACCACAAGTGATCCTCACTACTGCACCTAGCGGTATGACACCACCGGTTTTCCTCCATGCAAAACCATGGCAATCAAAATCGCTTTGTTCCGAATCAAGGACAAAACTTCAATAACTCTCGAATTTCAATCGAACAGGAACAATTTCAATCAACCATATCAAGCTCCAAATCGACAAAGTTATCAACAACCTTCTCAAGCTCCCTACCAAATGACTTCATGAAAATTCTTGAGTCAAGCATACGTTCAATGCAAACTCGGATCAATAACATGAGGTTGAGCTAAAAAGGAAATTGATACCACAATGTCTCGGCAGACAAATGAGTTAAAGAATATGATGAGCGGTTTCATGAACATGAATATGAACCAAGCTTTGTCATCTTCGGAGGACTCCCAAGCGAGACAGTTCCAAATCCCAATGCCGAGTTAAAGCCGTCACCACTCGTAGTGGTAAGACGACAATGGACCTTCGACTCCAATGCCTCCTCCACGGGAGCAATGAGTCAAGTTACCAAGGATACAACGGACAAGGTGCATTTCTCAAGCCCACGGTACAAGACACATCCTACCTTGGTAGTCAAGCTTTAAGTCCGAACCCGAGTTCGAAGACAAATTCGAGCCGAAATGACTTCCGTCCGGCTCTAAAAGTCTAGTCGACTTCCTTACCCATCAAGAATGCATGATGAGAAGCTCAAAGACAAAACAAAGAGCAAATGGAAAAATTTTCCAAATCTTCAATGAACTACACTTTGATATAAGCTTCGTTGATGCTCTCGTTCTAATGCCTAAATTTGCATCCACGCTCAAAGGCTTATCGAGCAACAAAGATAAGTTATCCGAGATGGCTAAAACCCTCTCAATGAGCAATGCTCGTGGTCCTTCTCAAGAAGCTTCCCAAAAGCTTGAAGACCCCGGCGGGTTTTAATCCGTGTGATTTCTTGGGGATGGTTCAATGCTCCGCCTTGGCCGATCTTGGCGCAAGCATTAACCTCATGCCACTCTCGGTATGGAAGAAACTCTCTTCCTAAACTTACATCCACTTGTATGACACTCGAGCTAGCGGACCGCACCATAACTCGTCCACTGGGATAGCCGAGGATGTCGTGATGAAAGTAGGAAAGTTTCACTTTCCTCACCGACTTTGTTGTAGTAGACTTTGATGCGGATCCTAGAGTTCCCTCATCTTGGGAGAGCTTTCTTGAGAAGCAGTCGTGCTCTAATTGATGTATTTTTGAAGAGTTGACCATACGGGTTGACAACGAAGAACTCACGTTGAATATCAACCAAAACTCCAAACCTCTATCCAAGCAGTGTTGCCACAATTGATCAAAATCGAAAGAATCAATGCAACACTCTCAAATTTCACGGTTAAGAGGAGTCACCAAAAGCGTGTTGAGCTAAAAGCTTTGAAAATCAACCCGGTTCAAACAAATGGTTTGAAAGTTGTACCGTGGAAGTCAAGAGTGTTCTTGATAATGATGATCTAGAATCGGAGACTTTATCGGAGTGGTAGGAATTGCTAGCTCTAAAAGCACACCACTTGTCCCACCTCGGAATCGGTTTATCGATCGAGTTTGTTAACTTTGTGGATGAAACCAAACTCTCTTCGTTTCATCTGAATTGGATGATGATGTTTGTGATCCAATGGGAGACATTCTTCCCATTGAAGAATTGCTCAAAATGATCCATCATCTCCTAGTCTTATTATTCCCGACTCTTCCATCCCTTCTCTCACCCTCGATGAGGAAGATGACAACTTTGGAATGAAGTCGATACCTTTCTTAGTGATGAGTCAATTCCAACAGAATTGATAATACTTACTTTGATTCGGAGGGGACATCCTTTTACGGAAAATCTGTTGATTGAAGAACCGTTTCCAACCCTCCTCCCGGACATCTTATTGACAATCACCATATAAGCTTCAAGTTTAAGCTTAAAATGTCAAAAATGGTGATTTGCTTCATCGATGAGGAATGGACATGCATTCTCATGCATCTTCATTCCATTCTTCACAGATGGTGTGGTTGCTCTTTCCCTTTTCTCTTTCGGGAATGAGGACACCATCTTTGACCCCGTATCATCCTTTATAGTTTCTACTATTAACAATACCGCGGTTGTATCTCGTCGGTGTGGAACTTTCTGATGTTCATATGTTTATTAACATTGTGAACGAAAGTCCGATCGAGATTGGTTTTCCACGTTACTTTCCCCATGAACTAATGAATGCGAGGATCGAGTCAAGCTAGCGACTCGGGAATCAAAAACAGTAGCACACCATATGGGTTTTTCACCCATATTTCTAACCTCTTTCTACTTTCTACCCCCCTAGTGTGGGGGAGTTCCCCCCCACTGTTGTAACTAAGTTTTCAAAAAAAAAAAAAAAAAAAAATCATAAAAATAATGGCCGTAGTATTTCCCTTTTACGTTCTTTGTTTCGGCATAACCGCGGTACTTTGAATATTGAGGCAATATTCAATTCTAGTGTGGGGGGAATTCTCACGAATTTTATCATGTAATTATACCACCTAATTCCCCATTTTGGCCAAATTTTTTTTGGAGTAAGTGTTACGCACTTACTCGACTTACTGATTATCGATCCGCCATGTCTAACAAACAAAAGGATTGGCTAATCCAGAGCAAACGGCTCTTGGTAAAGATATCTCAAATCCGTTGACGCTTGCAATTTGCCCAAAATTGTATGGTGTTCATTCACCATATCTTTAATTAGTGAAGAGTTGGCTAGCCCGCAAGTTTATGGCTTGTGGTAAAGGCGTGGAAAACCATAATTGGTAATCACTCACCAAAGATATTTTATCTAAGAGTTGGCTAGTCCGTAGCAAGCGGCTTCGTAAAGACAAATCAAAACCGTTGAAAGTCGATGGTTTGCTCAAAATCATTTGGTTATCGGTGTACCAAGGTTCTTACTTGAAGCTGAAACATTTGGCTACTCCAAGTAATGGCTTTTGGTAAAGAGATGAAATCCATTAATTTTTCTCAAAACATTGCTAGGGACTAGCAATATCTTAGTGTGGGGGATTGATGAGTGTCTAAATACTCATCTTTTTGTACCATTTAAACTGCAAAACATCCGAAAACACTCGTAAATGCATCAAAATGATAAAAATATCACAAATAAGTGTTTTATGTGTTTTAAATGCAAAATATCAAAATCGGTGAAAACGTATCAAGTTTGCATCATTGGCGCTTTAGTCCCCAAGTTTCAAAAGTTGTCAAAATAGTCCACGGTAAAACAAAATAAAGAAAATATCATTTCAAGTCCCTAGGATTCATGAGTTGTCAAAATTGGTCCTTGAGATTTAAAATTGCAAATTTACAACTTAGGTCCCTAAACTTTGAAAATTGTCATAAATGGTCCTTAGAAGTTTGAAAATGTCAACAATGGTCCTTGTACTATTGAAACTTGTCAAAAGTGACCCTTGAAACAACTTTGAGAAAATGGCAGGTTTAGTCCCTCAAGTTTGGAATAATTGCAGTTTGGTCCTTGTCATTTAAAACAAGCCTTGACCTCTTTCATAACCATTTGGACCCCTGCCAAAACCTTGACCCCTTCATTTTGACCCCCCTGCCTTAATATTAAACCTTGGTCAAACCCAATCCTTATCCGCCACTTGTGTTTCTTCCCACTGACCGCAACTCTCACCCATCTCCCATCACTCTCACCTTATCTCTTCCAACCCCCCATCATCACACCTACACTCCACCACCCCGGTTGCAAAATCGGACCCCATCGCTTCATATCCACATTCCCTAAAATGCATCAAACGGCCAAAATGACCCAAGTGATCCAATGGCCAAGAAAAGGTGGGAATTGATCAGAGGAGAGAGAGAAGACATTTGGTGTATAAATGAGAGAAGAGAAGCAAGAAGAAAAAGTAGTACTTAGTTTTTAAATTTCATGTATGTCGATTTTAATATCAATGTTTAGTTTAAGTTCAAAATTGTAATTTCCTGTTTCTAAGTACTAAACTTAAGTTATTTTGTCAGTGTAATCTACTTTCAAGCATCAATTCAAAGTTTTAATATAATTTCAAGTTTTATGTTAAGCGTTATAAAATCGACTTTCAAGCTCTTATACTTAAAACTCCAAGTAGCTTCATTTTGATTCAAATAAGCTTATTTAAGCTTATTATAGCTTTTAGTAAGCTCATAAAAGCATTCAAGCAAGTTTGGTTTTGGCCAACAAAAGTCAATGAAGCTCAAATGGACTTGGATTTGGAATTGGGTGGATGCGGTGTTGGATTTGGGATGATTTCGAGTTAGAATTGGGGTTGATATGATTTAGGATAGTGGTACTTTAATATCAGTTGCAAGCCATAGTGGCTGTGGACACAAGTGAGTTTGCACATTTATATCTGTCTTGATTTGTTGTTAAGATTTAGTTTAGACTTGCTTATTTAACTGTCATTAGGTCATAGTTATTCAAGTTTCAGCAGTAGCATAAGCAGTTAATCATTTAAGTAAAATTGATTCGTTGTGAAGTGAGTGGTGAAAAACACAATATCAACGTATATCAAAATAACCGTAAAATTCGACAAATTAACCCTTTAGGAAAAAGGTCAACGTGCCAAATCTCACGGGTGTGATAAAAGTGATACCGGGAAAGTGATTTCCCCGGGTCGTGTCCTAACGAGGTGTGAATGGAAGGATTCGTTGAGTTTTGTGATTTGGACTTGAATTGGTTTTAAATGATTTGGATTTGATTACGTATTCTACAAATTAATTAACGGGAAGGTAATTAAGGCAAGGGAACCCTAATAAACTAAAAATAAACTAACACTAAGCCTAAGGAATGATAAAACGAAGTTACACTAAGTCCTAGGGTGCAAAAACTACAAAACGTAAAAACCGAGAAACAACCCGAGCCATAAACGTAAAAGTTTTGCAATTTAAGGGCTACGGGTGTGAAATCAATTTTCCTACGTTCTATTTGACTAAAAATGATTTTAGGAAAAAGCGGAAAAATTTTTTGACTTTTAAATTAATTACTACGAATTAAAAACTAATTTACTCTAATTAAATGATTAAAAATATTAAACTAATTAAGAAAAATCTGAAAATTTCACAAAAACTACTTTAAGCCTAAGCGATTCTAGGAAAAATGAAAAGGTAGGTGTTGCTTTATGAAATAAGCGGAAATAAGCTCAAAAGAGCTTATAGAACAAACTGCCTAACAACCCTTATAGAATTAATAGTGCAAAGAATGAACGAGACAAGTCCCAAGGGCAGATGGTTTGTGGTGTTGTGTGTTGTGGTCGTGGAAGGCTAGAGGTCACAGGTTCGAATTCTGGCCTCTACCCTTTTTGCAAAACACATTTTTTTTTTTGATTTTCTTTTTGGAACTTGTTTATAGGATCAAAATAAAGAGATTTTGTAAAAACCTTTTGTGTGAAAAGTTTTAGAATAAGCAGTTAAAACTGCTTATTCCAAACAGTAACAGAAAAGCAAAACAAACAACTTTAAAAATCAAACTTCCAAACACTCCTTTAAGAATCTTGTAATTTAGCCAAATAAGTAGTAAGTCTAGCAAGCTAACTGTGGTGACCAAAAAGCTAAACCAAGCTTGCCTTAATCTAAATAAGCTAAATCGCTTAACTATGGGAAAACAGTTGGCACAAGGATTTAAACTAGGTGATATCCTAAGGCTATAGGGACAATGGTTAAGCTATAAAGGAGTGTAATTAAGCTAAATGAAGCTAAGTTTATACTAATCCTATACTAGCTAAACCAATAAGCAAAAGATAACCTAAATAAGTCAAGTTGATCACTAGAAACTAGAGAATGAAGGATGAGGTGACTGTTGAGCAAAGCAGTGCAATGACCTTGGGTGTCTGTTTGCGACTTATTTTTAAGTCGAAAAATAAGATTCCAAGCAAGGTAAACCGCAAAACAAAGTTAAGCTAGCATAGATGTCAAGAACAACAATTAAGATCCAAGAAAAATTTATAGCCTGAAAATAAGCTGAGATCAGCTAGCTTTTGCTACTTATTCTACTGATGCAGGATTTAGAATTTGTTGCCAAGGACCACTTTTGAAGTTGATTTTAACTGAGCTAAAGCTAACTTAAAGATTCAAAACTGACAATAGAGTAAGATGGCATACAAGGATTTGAAAAGAAACAATTTTCCCCACTTTAGACACTAATTAAGCCAAGAAGAATTGCCAAAGATCGTGACACACTCTTGTCTAAGTTAAGAACACATTTTTTTTCAACTTGATCACATAGAACTTTTCAAACCAAACTCAAACTTGTAAAAGCATACTAATAGGCTAAACTGAGTTTGACCTTAAAAGTCAAACGGGTTAAAACTGACCCTTGACCAGTTTGAAAGCATAAACCAAACATCCCTTTTAAAAGAGTTTGTGACCCCTGTTTATTTTTCCTTTCTTTTTTTTTTAGATTGGATACAAACAATTAATAACAATAAAGTTGTAAACAAAAAGAGAACTGAAATTAACTAAAAGAGACTTTTCATTGATCTTAAAATGGAGATTACAAAAGAAAATTAAAAATGAAAAAAGACTTCTAAAAACTAGGGGTGCCTTATACTTGGCTACAAAGTCTCCTATTTATACTACTGATCTTCATGTCTTCATCTCTTCTTCTTGTGCTTGTTTTGTGTGAGCAGTCAAGCAAAAATCCATCCTTGTGCTTCTTTTGAGTTGATCCCAGCCCTTGATTAAGTAGGTATACTTGAGATTACATCACAGCTGTCCATTGATACTTTTGAAGCAAAGATTGGTTACCTGGACATTGGGAGGAGGGGTGAAAGAGAGTAGTGGGTTTGGGATTAGGGGTTAACTGGATAATAGAGATTAAGGTGGGTTTTGGTTTTGATGAAGCTGGGTAAAAGAGAGAGGTGGGGGATGGAGTGTTTGGGGAGGTGGGATGTTTTGAGAAGAGAGAAAGGGGATATCTAGGGTTCTGGGGATTGGTTTGGGCGGGAAATGGAGAAGAAGAAGGGGATAATGGGTTGGTTTTGTTATTACTTGACCGGGTATGGGTGTTGGGTTGACCGGGTTAGAGGGTGGGTTGGACCAGGTTGTATTTGGGCCTAAGTTAGTTTAGGCTAAACTTGAATCCATTAAGGCATTAAGGGACCAAAATTGCACATTCTGAAATTCCAGGGACCATGAATGTAAATTCTGAAAAATGCTTTCCAAGGACCAATCTTGTGAATTTCAAATAAGTTGAGGACCATTTTTGCCAATTGTGAAATTCCAAGGACTAAACTTGACAATTTTAAAAATCCAGGGATCAAAACTGTAATTTCTCAAACTTTTGAAATTTTTCACCAAAGGACTAATTATGACAACTTATGATTTCAAAAGGACCTTTGGTGACTTTTCTTTTTAAAATACGTGCTCAGGGACTATTTATGTCAATTTTTGAAAGTCGGGGACCTAAAGCGCCAATTATGCAAACTTTGTTCGCTTTTTCAATAATTTTGCATCCGAAACATATAAAACACAATTTTGAGATATTTTCAATATTTTGATGCATTTGGAGTGTTTTAAATGTTTTGCGATTCGATTGACCTAAAATGATGAGTGAATACGCACTCATCAAATCCCCACACTAAAACATTGCTAGTCCCTAGCAATCTTTTGAGAAAACTTAATGAATTTGAATCTCTTTACCAAAAGCCATTACTCGAGTAGCCAAATGTTTCAGTTCAAGTAAGAACCATGGTACACCGATAACCATGTGATTTTGAGCAAACCACCGACTTTCAACGGTTTTGATTTGTCTTTACCGAAGTCATTTGCTTCGGACTAGCCAACTCTTAGATAAATTATCAATATTATCTTTGGTGAGTGATTACCAATTATGGTTTTCCAATCGCCTTTACCACAAGCCATAAACTTGCGGGCTAGCCAACTCTTCACTAATTAAAGATATGGTGGTGAACACCATACAATTTTGGGCAAATTGCAAGCCGTCAACGGATTTGAGAAATCTTTACCAAGAGCCGTTTGCTCTGGATTAGCCAATCCTTTTGTTTTTTAGACATGGCGGATCGATAACCAATTGAGTAAGTGCAAAACACTTACTTCAAAAAAATTTGGCCAAAAATGGGGAATAGGGTGGTAAATCATAAGATAAAATTCGCGAGAATTCCCCCACACTAGAAATGAATATTGCCCTCAATATTCAAAGTACCGCGGTTATGCCAAACCGAGAACGTAAAAGGGAAATACTACGGCCATTATTTGAATTTTTTTTTTTTTTTTTTTTAAAAAACTTTATATCAACAATGGGGCAACTCCCCACACTAGGGTGATAGAAAGTAGAAAGAAGTCGAAATACGGTGAAAACCCATATAGCGTACTCTTGTTTTTGATTCCCGAGTCGCTAGCTTGACTCGATCCCGCATTCATTGGTTCATGGGAAGGTTTGAGATCCGGACAACCAAGGATGGTATGTCCCTCCAAAATAATGCTTCAATCTATGTCCATTCACCTTGAAGTTTGGTCCGTTAGTTTGAGATAACTCGACGGTGCCATATGGAAAAACTTTGGCAATGGTGAATGGACCGTCCAACGGGTCTTAAGTTTCCCGAGAAGATTTTCAATCTAGAATTGAAAAGAAGGACTCGGTCACCAACGTGAAAACGCGGTTCTTAATCTTGAGTCATGGATCTTCTTTGTCTTTTCCTTGTAAATCAACGAGTTCTCGTGAGGCTTGATCACGGAGTTCATTTAATTCATTGAGTTGAACTTTCCGGTGATCACCCGTGGACTTAAGGTCAAAATTAGCATGCTTCAAGGCCCAATAGGCTTTGTGCTCGAGCTCGATCGGGAGATGACACGCCTTTCCATACACAAGCTTGTAAGGAGTACACCGATGGGTGTTTTGAAAGCTGCACGGAAGGCCCAAAGTGCATCTTCAAGTTTGTCCGACCAAGAGGCACGGTTTTCACCTACGGTCCTCTCCAAGATTCTTTTCAAACCACGATTGAAACTTCCACTTGCCCACTAGTTTGGGGTGATACGCGGTAGAGGCGGTGAGTGACACCGTTTAAGCATGACTTTTGCGAATTGGTCGTTGCAAAGTGCGCATCGCGATCACTAATGATGGCACGGGAGTTCAAGCGGGTAAAGAGAGACTTCAAGAATTTCACAACTACTCGGGCGTCGTTGGTGGGGAGCGCTTTCGCTTCCACCCATTTAGACAAGTAATCGACCGCCACGAGTATATACCTGTTCCCTCGAGAAGACGGGAACGGACCCATAAAGTCGATGCCCCATACGTCAAAGATCTCGCACACTTGAATGGCATTTTGAGGCATTTCATCCCTTTTAGAGATGTTGCTATGACGTTGGCAAGAGTCGCAAGATTTGACGAGGTTATGGGCATCTTTGTAAATCGTGGGCCAATAGAAACCAGAATCAAACACCTTCTTAGCGGTGTAGTTCGGGCCATGATGTCCCCCCGTGGGTCCATTATGACAAGCCTTGAGAATTTCATCGGCTTCTTGGCCGTGAACACACCGTCGGATGACTTGATCCGCACAAACCTTAAACAAGTAGGGGTCGTCCCAGAAATAATGTTTAACATCTTTGAAAAATTTGTTCTTTTGTTGGGACGACATCCCTTTCACAACAAAGTTACCCGCATGATAGTTTGCAAAGTCGGCAAACCATGGGGTACTCGAATTTTCATGATGAGATACCACATTAAGAGTCTCGAGAGGAAACGTTTCATTTATTTCCTTTTCTCGAGCACACCTTGATGTGGATTTTCAACGACGAGAGATGATCACCGCTAGGTTCTCCGCTCCTTTTTATCACGGATGATGATATCAAATTCTTGTAGGAGGAGAACCCATCGAGCAATCTCGCTTAGCATCTTGCTTAGCAAAAAGATATTTGAGAGCCGAGTGATCCGTATACACTATGCTTTTGGACAAGATCAAGTATGGCGAAACTTCTCGAAAGCATACACCACGGCTAGTAATTCTTTCTCCGTCGTAGTGTAATGTGCTTGAGCTTCGGTCAAAGTTTTGCTAGCATAATGTATAGGCTGGAAATGTTTTGATTTTCGTTGCCCCAAAATGGCCTATGGCGAAATCACTTGCATCGCACATAAGCTCAAACGGTAATTCCCAATCGGGGGCAACTAGAATTGGTGCTTCCGTGAGCTTTTTCTTAAGAGTTTGAAAAGCTTCAACGCACTCATTAGAGAAGATGAAAGGAGTGTCTTTCTCAAGAAGTCGGGTCATAGGCCGGGATATCTTCGAAAAGTCTTGAATGAAACGACGATAGAAACCGGCATGACCAAGGAAACTTCTAACTCCTTTGACGGTTGTGGGAGAAGGTAATTTCGAAATGACATCGACTTTAGCTTTGTCAACCTCAATCCCGCTCTTAGAAATCTTATGGCCAAGGACAATGCCCTCTTTGACCATAAAGTGACATTTCTCCCAATTTAGACTAAGATTCGTGTTTTCACAACGTTCAAGCATCTTGTCCAAATGGGAGAGACATCTTTGAAAAGAATCCCCAAAGACCGAAAAATCATCCATAAAGACTTCCATAGTCTTTTCGATCATATCATGGAAAATGGCCATCATACACCTTTGGAACGTACCGGGAGCATTACACAAGCCAAAAGGCATGCGTCGGTAAGCAAATGTTCCATAAGAACATGTGAATGTGGTCTTTTCTTGATCTTGTGGGTCAATGGGTATTTGGAAGTAACCCGAGAAACCATCGAGAAAACAATAGTATTCGTTTCCCGCTAATCTCTCAAGCATTTGGTCCATGAAGGGTAATGGAAAGTGGTCTTTACGGGTGGCTTCATTTAACTTTCGATAGTCAATGCAAACACGCCATCCCATAACCAATCGAGTAGGAATCAACTCGCTTTCATCATTTTCAACAACGGTAATGCCACCTTTTGGGCACACAATGAACGGGCTAACCCAAGGACTATCCGAGATAGGGTAAATCAATCCGCATCGAGAAGTTTTATGACTTCCGCTTTGATAACCTCATGAATTTTAGGATTCACCCTTCTTTGGTGTTGAACCGCGGTTTGAAGTCATCTTCCATGAGAATTTTGTGCGTACAAAATCTCGGGTCAATACCCTTGATGTCGGAAAGGTTCCAAGCGATGGCTCGCTTGTGTGACTTCAAAACCTTTATGAGAGCGGATTTTTCATCCTCACTCAAGTCTTTAGCAATTATGACGGGTGATTTATTGTCACCCTCCAAAAATGCATACTCGAGATGAGGTGGTAAGTCCTTAAGTTCGACCTCGGGAGGATCATTAGATTTTTCAATCGTTTTGATTTCCTCTTTATGAAGTTCTTGAGGAGGGAGTGATGAAGGATCTTCATTGAGCATCTTCTCGATGAGAAGTATATCTCCCTCAATGTCGATGGGAGTGTGATCAATTTCCCATGGAACAGAATCACTAGCCAAGTATGCTTCAATCTCCTCCAAAATGAAGTCACTTCCCTCAAACGGAGTGAGGGGAGGGGAAGAGCGAGCAACGATGGGATTAACTGAAGTGGGATTGCCACTCGAGAATCCGAGAATTTCTTGAGAATACTCCTCCGACACAATGTCAAGGACATCAATTTTGTTGACGGAATTGTCTTCATAATTGGGGGAGTATTTCGTAACTTGATTGAGATTGAAGGTGACGGCTTCCTTGTTTACCCTCAAAGTAATTTCCCCTTCATCAACGTCGATCAATGCACGACCCGTTTTTAAGAAGCACCTCCCAAGGATGAGGGGTACTCGGGGATCGGCATCAAATTCGACAACAACAAAGTCGGCTGGGAAATGAAACTTGCCTACTTTCACAAATACATCCTCGGCTATACCTAGCGGACGAGAACTTGTACGGTCCGCAAGCTCGAGGATCATACATGTAGGTGTAAGCGGAGGTAATGAAAGCTTCTTCCACATGGAGTGTGGCATCAAGTTAATGCTAGCGCCAAGATCGCCAAGGCGGAGCATTGAACTATGCCTTGAAAATCACATGGGATGAGAAATTTTTCGGGTCTCCTAACTTTTCGGAAGCTTTTAAGGATAACCCGAACAATTCTCATTCAAAGAAGTTTTAGCCATTTCGAAATCTTTTCTTTGTTATTCAACAAATTTTGATTGTTGGACCGAACTTTGGCATTAGAAGAAGAGCGTCCATGAAACTAATCTCAAGTGCAAATCTTGAAAGATTTGGATAAGCTTCTCCATTTGTTGACTAGTTTTATCACGGAGCTTTTGGTCATTAAGCCTTGAAGGATAAGGAAGTGAAGGCTTAGGAATGGTCATCGGAACAACGGGTTCAAATTGGAGGTAAGACCACGGAGGTTGGACTTGTCGCGGTACCGTGGGCTTGAGTTATGCACCTTGTCCTTTGATATCTCGGTTTCTCGTTCCACATCCCTCACCGGAGAAGGATTAGGCAACGAGGGTCCCTCATAAGACTTACCACTTCGGGTGGCAATAGCATTCAATTCACCTTTTGGGTTGGGAATGGTATTACTCGGAAGAGCACCCGAAGTCGAAGCTTGATTATTTTGACTCATGAGACTAGCAATCATGCTTTCAATCTTGCTATGAGATTGATCAATCTTGTTGCTAGTAGCTCTAAGCTCGGATGTGAAATCATTCTTCAAAGTGGTAATTTGATTTTGCATGGACACCATCTTAGCTTCATTGCTTTTGATGTAATTAGCAATGTCAATGGAAGCTTGAGGAGGTTGGGCATGCACATTTTGATGAGGAGCTTGGAATCGGTTTTGATTGAAATTTCCTTGATTTTGAAAACCTTGATTTTGATTTTGAAAATTCGATTCGACTCGATTTTGATTGAACCGATTATTTCTATTTTGCACATTTTGATTGTTCGATTTTGATTAAACCCGGTGGTCCAAGGAAATTGTTAGAACGATAGTGAGAAGGTTTCGGTCCCTTGCGGTTGGTAGGAATTACCTCCGTATTGTAGGAACCGAGCGGCATAAACGCTCTCTTGAGTGATGCCACCGGAGGTGGACACTCAAAATAAGGGTGTGGACCACCACAAGTTTCACAACTCTTGTTTACGACATTCACTTGTTGATTGTTGTTATTTTGACTCATTTTAAGTACGGCGGTGGATATTTCTTCAATCTTTTGGTTAGAGTCGTGAATTTCAAGAGGAAGGGTGGTAGATCTCCTTGACTCACTCCTCTCTACCGAGGAATCCCAATAATTGTGGTGGGCGTCATGTTTTCAATGAGATCGTAGCACTCTTTGGTCGCCTTTTCATAAAGGTACCACCGCGCAAAGATTGATCGTGTCACGATGTCTCAATGTTAACCCGTTATAGAACGTATCTATTTGGGT
Organism: Chrysanthemum lavandulifolium; assembly: GCA_022545495.1. Taxonomy (NCBI): domain Eukaryota; kingdom Viridiplantae; phylum Streptophyta; class Magnoliopsida; order Asterales; family Asteraceae; genus Chrysanthemum; species Chrysanthemum lavandulifolium. The sequence continues at coordinate 174,659,301 of CM040244.1, read as the reverse complement.
GACAAGCAACATATTGTGGTTCGGACATCGATCAATCGAAAGCTTATAGCGTTCCCATGCCTCAAATAAGGACTCATCGGGATGCTGCCGAAAATTACTGATTTCATTCCGTAGTTTCGTCACCATCGACGGTGGAAAATATTTCGCCAAGAATTTGGAGACCATTTCATCGAAACTATGGATTGAGTTCTTGGGAAGACGATCAAACCATGCGGTGGCATGAAGCGTCAAGGAATATGGAAAGAGGTATAAGCGAAGGGCGTCATCGGTGACCCCATTTTGCTTCATACTTTGGGTGACGGTGAGAAATTTGTCGAGATGCTTGTTGGCATCGTCACCCGGTGATCCGTGAAATTGACAAAAACTTTGGACTTGTTGAATCATGTGATGCTTAAGTCCAAAATCCGTGGCCTCGATGTTGACCGGGGCAATAGGACCGCCCCGTCCATCCATCGTGGGTTGACAAAGCTCCTCCATCGTTCGGAGATCGGGAGCTTGATTTTGTGGCCTGTGTTGTTGGACTTGAGGTCCATTCCCTAGGTTATGTGTCATTGTGATTTGTTCGATGGCACGTATCTCGCACGTTTGCTTGGTTACGATTACGTCACGAGCTTATGAGCGAGTCGCAAGCACTTCCAAAACAACACTTTCAATTAAAACAAGACCGAGGCAAAACAACGGTGAACTTAAACCAATAATCCCACGTGAAATGATCACTTCTATAAGTAAAACGCACAAAGGAGCGGAGAGACTTTGTAGGTCGTCACAAGCTTATTAAAACCCGTCTCTTTTCACCGCAATTTAATGTCGCCGTCCTTATACCCTCACACAGTTTGTTAAACCGATAAAAGTAAACCAAAACACGAGCGACACAAAGACAAGTTTTAAATCTTTAGTTCGGGAACTTATAATGATAACACCTCAGTTGAGTATGTTATATTGATTGTGTCTTCTATTTATTTAAAACAACAAGGAAAATCTTTTTGTATTTTTAATCTTTTACATATATACAAAGAAAAGAAAAATATTTTTGTATTTTTGTATTTTTATAAAAAACAATAACTTCACGAGGAAGGTTCTTCAAGTCACTAATCGCAAAAACTTCACGATATTGTCGCAACACACCTCCCGGCGGCGCCAAAATTTGATTCGTTGTGAAGTGAGTGGTGAAAACACAATATCAACGTATATCAAAATAACCGTAAAATTGAAAAATTAACCCTTTAGGAAAAGGTCAACGTGCCAAATCTCACGGGTGTGATAAAGTGATACCGGGAAAGTGATTTCCCCGGGTCGTGTCCTAACGAGGTGTGAATGGAAGGATTCGTTGAGTTTTGTGATTTGGACTTGAATTGGTTTTAAATAATTTGGATTTGATTACGTATTCTACAAATTAATTAACGGGAAGGTAATTAAGGCAAGGGAACCCTAATAAACTAAAAATAAACTAACACTAAGCCTAAGGAATGATAAAACGAAGTTACACTAAGTCCTAGGGTGCAAAAACTACAAAACGTAAAAACCGAGAAACAACCCGAGCCATAAACGTAAAAGTTTTGCAATTTAAGGGCTACGGGTGTGAAATCAATTTTCCTACGTTCTATTTGACTAAAAATGATTTTAGGAAAAAGCGGAATATTTTTTGACTTTTAAATTAATTACTACGAATTAAAAACTAATTTACTCTAATTAAATGATTAAAAATATTAAACTAATTAAGAAAAATCTGAAAATTTCACAAAAACTACTTTAAGCCTAACTGATTCTAGGAAAAATGAAAAAGGTAGGTGTTGCTTTATGAAATAAGCTGGAAATAAGCTCAAAAGAGCTTATAGAACAAACTGCCTAACAACCCTTATAGAATTAATAGTGCAAAGAATGAACGAGACAAGTCCCAAGGGCAGATGGTTTGTGGTGTTGTGTGTTGTGGTCGTGGAAGGCTAGAGGTCACAGGTTCGAATTCTGGCCTCTACCCTTTTCGCAAAACACATTTTTTTTTTTGATTTTCTTTTTGGAACTTGTTTATAGGATCAAAATAAAGAGATTTTGTAAAAACCTTTTGTGTGAAAAGTTTTAGAATAAGCAGTTAAAACTGCTTATTCCAAACAGTAACAGAAAAGCAAAACAAACAACTTTAAAAATCAAACTTCCAAACACTCCTTTAAGAATCTTGTAATTTAGCCAAATAAGTAGTAAGTCTAGCAAGCTAACTGTGGTGACCAAAAAGCTAAACCAAGCTTGCCTTAATCTAAATAAGCTAAATCGCTTAACTATGGGAAAACAGTTGGCACAAGGATTTAAACTAGGTGATATCCTAAGGCTATAGGGACAATGGTTAAGCTATAAAGGAGTGTAATTAAGCTAAATGAAGCTAAGTTTATACTAATCCTATACTAGCTAAACTAATAAGAAAAAGATAACCTAAATAAGCTGAAGTTGATCACTAGAAACTAGAGAATGAAGGATGAGGTGACCTGTTGGTGCAAAAAGGTGCAACAATTTTAGGGTGTCTGTTTGCGACTTATTTTTGTCGAAAAATAAGATTCCAAGCAAGGTAAAAGCTGCAAAACAAAGTTAAGCTAGCATAGATGTCAAGAACAACAATTAAGATCCAAGAAAAGCATTTATAGCTTGAAAATAAGTTGAGATCAGCTAGCTTTTGCCACTTATTCTACTGATGCAGGCTTTAGAATTTGTTGCCAAGGACCACTTTTGAAGTTGATTTTAACTAAGTTAAAGCTAACTTTAAGACTCAAAACTGACAATAGAGTAAGATGGGCATACAAGGATTTGAAAAGAAACAATTTTCCCCACTTTAGACACTAATTAAGCCAAGAAAAATTTCCAAAGATCAGCAGCTTCTGCTACTGTCTAGTTAAGAACACATTTTTTTTTTCAACTTGATTCACATAGAACTTTTTCAAACCAAACTCAAACTTGTAAAAGCATACTAATAGGCTAAACTGAGTTTGACCTTAAAAGTCAAACGGGTTAAAACTGACCCTTGACCAGTTTGAAAGCATAAACCAAACATCCCTTTTAAAAGAGTTTGTGACCCCTGTTTATTTTTCCTTTCTTTTTTTTTAGATTGGATACAAACAATTAATAACAATAAAGTAGTAAACAAAAAGAGAACTGAAATTAACTAAAAGAGACTTTTCATTGATCTTAAAATGGAGATTACAAAAGAAAATTAAAACTGAAAAAAGACTTCTAAAAACTAGGGGTGCCTTATACTTGGCTACAAAGTCTCCTATTTATACTACTGATCTTCATGTCTTCATCTCTTCTTCTTGTGCTTGTTTTGTGTGAGCAGTCAAGCAAAAATCCATCCTTGTGCTTCTTTTGAGTTGATCCCAACCCTTGATTAAGTAGGTATACTTGAGATTACATCACAGCTGTCCATTGATACTTTTGAAGCAAAGATTGGTGACCTGGACATTGGGAGGAGGGGTGAAAGAGAGTAGTGGGTTTGGGATTAGGGGTTAACTGGATAATAGAGATTAAGGTGGGTTTTGGTTTGATGAAGCCGGGTAAAGAGAGGTGGGGATGGAGTGTTTGGGGAGGTGGGATGTTTTGAGAAGAGAAAGGGATATCTAGGGTTCTGGGGATTGGTTTGGGCGGGAAGTGGAGAAGAAGAAGGGGATAATGGGTTGGTTTTGTTATTACTTGACCGGGTATGGGTGTTGGGTTGACCGGGTTAGAGGTGGGTTGGACCAGGTTGTATTTGGGCCTAAGTTAGTTTAGGCTAAACTTGAATCCATTAAGGCATTAAGGGACCAAATTGCACATTCGAAATTCCAGGACCATGAATGTAAATTCTGAAAAATGCTTTCCAAGGACCAATCTTGTGAATTTCAAATAAGTTGAGGACCATTTTGCCAATTGTGAAATTCCAAGGACTAAACTTGACAATTTTAAAAATCCAGGATCAAAGCGTAATTTCTCAAACTTTTGAAATTTTTCACCAAAGGACTAATTATGACAACTTATGATTTCAAAAGGACCTTTGGTGACTTTTCTTTTAAAATACGTGCTCGGGGACTATTTCATCAATTTTGAAAGTCGGGGACCTGAAGCGCCAATTATGCAAACTTTGTTCGTTTTTGAGTAATTTTGCATCTGAAACATATAAAACACAATTTTGAGATATTTTCAGTATTTTGATGCATTTCGGAGTGTTTTTAAATGTTTTGCAGTTCAGATTTGACCTAAAATGATGAGTGAATACGCACTCATCAAAAATCATTAGCCAAAACAGTTTTAGAATTGGTGTTTGGATCAGTGGGCTTATTTGATCTTAAGCCCTGGTTTATACTTAAAATATGCATAGTCAGTCTTAATAAAGGTAACTAGAATCAAACCTGTCAAAATATTGCCTCTGCATAAGCTCAAAGTCAAAATTACCATTAACCTGTTCTAATTTCATATTTGTGATAAATTTGTGAAATCAAAAGTTTGTTTTGTGTTTAAATAACAGTGGAGTAGCTTAACATAGCTTTATTTTACCTTAAAACATCATAATTAGCTCATGGTTTAAGCTCTAATCTCATTTAAGTCAAAGTATCAAAAACTGTTAAAAGTCAAAGTTGAAAAGCTCAGTTTGTACCCAACTTGGGTGATTTTTCATAGCTTCAATCCTGGAGCAAATTCAGTGAAATTGTGGGTTTTATAACTTCAACTAGTCTAGTTTCAATAACTGATTTTTGCAAAATTTTACAAAAGCTTCTTAAGCTCCAAATCAGCTTGTCAAAAAGGTCAAAAATGCCCTGTGACAGAGCATAGTCACCAGAGCAAGTTCTCAGCTTCTTGCAGAGCTTGTCACAAGCTCATAAGAGCTTGTCCAGGTCTGGTTTTTGGTTTATAGGTAGCTAGCCAGGTCTAGTTTAGTTTCCAATATCTGGTTTCAACTTCCAGCTTATTGGGTAGCTTATTCTTAAGCTACAAAGTAGTAGTCAAAACCTGTTTTTGGCTCTTAAGTCAAATCATTCAAATCTGTGTAGCTTGTATTTTAGAGGTTTAGGATAGTTGTAACTAGTTGCTTTTGAGTATTTATAGCTTATTATAGCTTCTGTGTTTAGTTGGTGCTCATTTGTAGCCTTTGGCTTATTTCAAGTGCTTATTTATAAGCACTTGTAACTGCAGTTCCATATTCTCACACATAAGCCATTGTTTTTATATTTTTCATAAATTCATGATATTATTTTAGACTTTTCCTGAATTATTCATATTTTTCTAGCACTGTTTGCTATTTTTCTTCATTTAAAAGCAGTTTTAGGCATTTTAATTAGTCGTTAATACAATTAAATCGGAAAAGTTTCAAAAAATAAGTTTTCATTTTCCTAGGTTAAGATAAATATAAAAGTCAAAAATTATTTTTCCAGATTTTTCTTAGTTAAATTTGTAATTTTAGCAATTTAATTAGTTTTAAATAGTTTTAATTCATAGAAAATAGAAAATAATCAGAAAAATACAAAATTAGTTTTGAAAATTCTCTTTAGTTATTTTAGATTTTTCTAAGTCATAATTTTATTTTTCTAGCTTTATTTCATATTTTCTTGTATTTTAGGGTATTATTAAATAGTTAAAATTAGTTTTTAATTAATAATAATTAATTAAATAGTTATAAAAATAATTTTCTTTTTCTAAAAATTTTCTCTTATCATTAGGTTTGTAAAAATGTCATTTTCATATTTTTAGGATTAGTATTGTTTCAATTCACATTTTCTTTTTACGTCGCGTAGTTTTTAATTTAAGTTTTATAAAAGAAAATCAAAACATAATTTTAAAAATAGTGATAGCGTTTATTTAATATAATTTATCTTTTTAATTTTCTTTAATTTGCATTTAAGCCCCTGTAATTTATAAACTTTTTCTTTAGGTATAATCGATCACAATCCTTTTCCCATTCAAATTCTCTCGATCACTATTCGTTTGACTATTCTCGCACAGCTCGTTGGGACTTAACGACCTGTGGAAACACTATACTCCTCTGGTCTTCATTGCATTTTGTGTCTGAACTGTTTTAAGTTTCTTACGGTTAGCCATTCACAAGTGGCTAGCTTGTGTGAGATAACTTGACGGTTTAGCACGAATCATCACCCAAGGTAGAACTGGAACATGGGACCCAAATAACGAAGATTTTAACATGTTCTCAAATTGGAAGGCTCAATCGAAATGGTTGTTTAGGAGTGAGATGATTGGAGTTGAGATACCTAAGTGCATGTCATGGTGAGGCAACAATAGTACAAAATAAATGCATAGGTGATCTAGATAAGATGAAGGATAGAGTAGAAAATCCAATCCCACCGGATACCCACAAGTCCTACCATCACTTGAGGAACACACACCGCATATAACTTACCCAAAAGTAGTAGAAGAGACTATAGGAACCCCAATAGAGGTAGAACCTTTGGACCAAACACAACTAGAGGATGTAGGTTTGAACACTTGTATTGATGACCTTCCTCTTATTTCTAAGGAAGTTCATAGTTTTGATGAACTGGAGCCTCAACCGAAACCCTTACCTAATTTTTCGTCTTTAGATGTGAATTTAGGAATTGAAATAGGCCCCAATCCACCCATCAAACCATGTAGTCCGGGTAATGTTAAGATAAAGGTAGTAGACGCTAAGCCATGTAGAGTGGAAGCTAATATAGGAGTAACCCATGACCTTACACACTTACATCACCCATTCATGGTTGATAACAACAAACATTATGGGTTTAAACCGGTTTTATTAGGTCAAGATGGATCCTTAACTAAGAATCTCTTGAAGTTGATAGAAGATGATCCCTTTCTAGGAGAAAGACTTGATTCACCCGCTACACCAATAGAATTAGGTAAGGTTACAATGAAAGAAGTACAACCCTTTGAGCATAAGTATCACCCATCACCCTTGCTTCACGTGGCAAATTTCCACCCTAAGGGTATGTATCGCTACTATCACCCGTACTTAAACTTAAGTGTAGGGAAAAAATCCCCTTTATTCGTTAAATAAGGGTAGAGTCAAGCTCGTGACTCGAACAAAAACAAGCGCTTCTTGAGAGGCAACCCATGTTTAATTGTTTGCATGTTTGTTTTTCATTCTTGTTTGTGTGTTCATATATATCTTTTCCATTGTTGTTTAATTCTCATATTTATTTTGTGAAAATGCTTTATTTCGTTTTTAACTTCGTCTTAATTGCATATGAAGGCATTTTACAAAAAGATAAGCGTAGGGAAGATCACATATGTTTTTTAGAACTTGGATGATCATGATGGATGTTTTGTGTATTTATTAGAGTCAAATGCTTGTATCGAGTCATAATGGATGTTTTGCAGGAATTTTTCCAGTCATTTAAAGAAGTATTTTTTCCAGAATTTCTACGGAAAGCGCACCAGACCCTTTTTGTCAGGACAACCTGACGGCGTCGGGACTAAAGCCCGACGACGTCAGGCAATGTATAAACAGATTCAGATTTTCGTTTTCTGTCTAAATATGTAATTTTTGGAAATTTCCAATTCTTAATTTTTCAGAAAAAACTACAAACATCCATTCTACAAGCATTATATCTTATTTGCTTTCTAGTATAATTTTGTTTCATATATAGTTTACATCGCCGATTTTACGTGAGGTTTCATTTCGTTTTCTTATAAGTGCGCGGGTTATATTAGACATGAAGAACTACATGTTGGAAGCACTTATTACTTGCTCATTCTTCTTGAAGGAGGATTTAACCGCAACTTTATACATATCCTACCGAGCTAATCAGGGGAGTACTAGCTTCTTTCTCTTTTATTTACCTTCATTTATCATAACTTTGATACTTTCGAGGAACATTGGGGACAATGTTCAATTTAAGTGTAGGGAGGAAGAATAAAACGGGAACTTAGAAACTATTCACTCACTCGATTTTTGTCTTGTCCTTAGTAAATTATGTAATAAACTATGAGAAATATTTGTTAGGGTCATTTTAGCACCAAATTTAAAAATTTTTATGGCATTTACGAGTTAAACTTTAGTCTTAATAAAACGTCTCATGGATAGGAATTATATGACTAGCACAAAAACCGTATACCACTCAAATTCCACCAAAAAATGTGAGGTTCGCCCCTAGATCTTAGGAATAAAAGCATTCATCTTTAATGCTTAGTGAGTGTACCGGTAGTATAATAGATTCTAGAACTTGTTTTGTGATGCATTCCAAGATTGCTAGTGAGACTACATTCGTGTAGTTAGGATTAACTAAATGATTAGAGGCATTAGGATAACCCTTGTTTTAAACCTGTAATTTAATTACGTCATCCACATTGGTTGAGTAATTTTCCTCACACCCTTGCGATGTACTCATCTTTAGTACACGATACCCCTAGTTGACCCCTCAGAGCCTATCCTTTTCGCGGTTCTCGTGATGTTCCGGTTTCCGGAATATCAATGAAGAGCATTGTTTACAATCCACCCCCAAATGTTACACCCAAATCGCCTTAGCCTACCTTGTATGCACTCATCTTTTGTGCATTATTGTAATCATTCTTAAACTCTTAGTTTAATTATCTAGTTACTTACATGGTTGCTAAGTCGAGTCATATCATTTGTATACAATATTGGGACGATTGGGACTCATGGGTTAGAGTAATATTTTATGGAGTAACGGGAAGTAACGATAAATTCAATTTCTCTTTATCTACGTAATTAAGTACTCCAAGTGTTTTGATCTTTTCAAATTGGGTCAATTAGTGTTAGTGAAATAAAAACTCAAGTGTAGGGATGCTCCTATAATTCTCTTTATTTTGATGTTAACGTAGAGGATGGTAGATTAAAAGGTATGCAAAAAAAAAAAACGAAAAGAAAGAGAAAAAGAGTGAAGTGAAAAAAAATGAGCAAAACATACGGGCTACCATCCTACATCTATCTTTATGTTTTATGTTTTTAAGTTTATGTTTATATTTTGTCTCAAGTCATTATTTAGTGTTAGTGAGTCGAGTCTTGGCTTAGCAACGCCGCATTTTACATGCTTGTAAAATAAGATTTTTGACTTGTCACCACTAAATATCCCCCTATCCAACAAAACCCTTTACTTTCCTACCCTAAGCCTAACATTATAACCCTTTGTAAAGACCTCTTAGATAGTTATTCCTAGGTGCTTACGCCAAAGCGGTGGATGTTTGATCTATTCTCAAGCCTATGTAATCTATGTACTATGACATGTAGTGAGTGTTTATCTTCCATTTCCTTACATGTTATATTTCATATAAACCCGAGAGATGAGAGAATCCAAACACCAATTGTGAGGTGCAATTGTATAATTTTCATACTTGTTATGACTATTGTGGCGCTTGTACTTGTTGTAAACTATTTTAAACCAATGCTACATGACCCCTAACTTATAAATTGATTAGCCAAAAGCACATTTGCTTGAGGACAATCAAATTCCAAGTGTAGGGATATTTGATAAGGATTTAAAACATACGTTTTTAGGGGGGGTTTAAGCCCTAAATCGATACATTTTATATCCGTTACTACTTAAAATCGTTCTTTTTCACATTTTAGGTCTTTTGGAAGCAAAATGCTGGAATCAAGCACTTTTGGACGAAAAGGAGCGAAAACATGAAGAAAACGACAAAGTCAAGAAAACAAGGTTGAATTCTGCACCTGATGGCGTCCCAACCCAAAGGGCGACGCCGTCGCTAAGGAGGTTTTCTAATTAAAATTCAAGTGGCGTGACAGACGTGATTTTGGTTCTACAACATGACGACGTCACACCTTATTTCTAGAGGGCGTCACTCTTTATTTTACACCAGACGACCAATACCCAATTCAAGACGACGTCCCTATTGAAGCCAGACGGCATCACACTTCCTCAACTGACGCCGTCCCAACGATGACTTGGCCCAAACGAAACCCAAATGACGGCGTCACCATCAAAAGGCCACGCCGTCGCATTTGTAAATCTATATATAGAATTTGATTTTTCTACATTTAAAGAGTAGTATTTTGGAGAGCAAACCCTAGTTCGTTAATAATCCTACTTGGGCAGTATTTTAGGGTTCCAAACGCTTCTTTACACCTAAAGATAAGTTTGTTAATCCATTATATCACCATGTTTATCCTATGTTCAATTGTTTGTGTGTGTGCATGCTTATCTATCATGAGTAACTAAATTACTATTGTATTTGCTTAGATCTATGAAACATAGTAGTTGATTATTGTTAGGTTATCTCTTGTTTTAATTGATAGACGCTAGAGTAAGGAAAACTGGCTTCTTCTTTAATTGTTGCGAGCTTGAACGTCCTAAATAGCACAAAGCTTGAGAGTGCACTTGAGCAATCGTTGTGTTTATTGCGTGAATTATAGCTTTAGGATAATAGAGTATTCGGGGGAGATAATACGGTACTTGGCGATCTCGGATAGTCTAGCGGAGAGTTACGATTCATAGAACTAGGGAATTAGGCACCCCTATGACCACACAGGATACCACGCACCAATTAAGATGAGGATGTGACAATTCAACCGACCAATAAAAGATAACTAGGGAGTAAGAACATCTAAGTAAACATGCTTTTAATTATCATAAGAACACACCATACAATCCATAGCTTATCTTTTTCTTTTCATTAGTTTAATTAGTTTTTAGTTTTAGTTATTAGTAAGTTAAAATTGGTAGAGGTACCACCCCCACTCCTATACCCCGAGAGTTTAATTGTTTTCTAAAAAATATAAAAAGCTAAAAAGAATCACCCTCAACCTCACCTTCTCGTCATACATCTCTACTAGCATCTCTATTCCCCTAGAGAACGATCAACCCCCTGAGCTTACCCATACTACACTGCAACGATTAGGTACACCTTGCTCGCTGAAAAAGAAGTCTTTCGACCCCGAACTCACGCATCAATAGTCATGCTAAAATAACAAAACATAAATATAATAACCCAATACCGATACACATCTCAAACTCTTTATATGTGGCTCATAAAAGTACCAAGCAAATGACATAATAGAATTATCATAAACTTCCAATGATACAATGTAGAAGACGAAACATCTACATAACAAAGTCGTCATAATCTTCTTGTCCGTCATTGCTTGTAGCTTAGTTGATGAATGGTTTCTCTTCATATTCGGTATGCGACCATGTTCAAGTTATAAATAAGTACACCCGAGAAATATCACTTCAATCCCAAATAAGTAATATCGTACAAAACCCTCGTAGTCATTTTGTTAAAATAGCACCAATTATAGCCGTGAAATAATTAACCTTGTGAAAATTTGTAGATCCAAAATACCTTCTTGTTAAAAAAATTCGGCTGTATCTTCTTAGATGGATAGATCTATTTTGACAGGTTCTAGGACGATCTATGTTGGGTGAGACTTTATACATATGCTAGAGTATCTTTTGCCAAAATCAATAATTATTATAAGAAATATATCTAGAATACACGCTTTAAGTTCTCAAGGGACAAGGGTAGTCTAAATGTAACCAAAAAATTTGTTCAATATGCATCCAAATTTTTTTGCTTTGTGAGCCAGCAACCCAAACTAAAAAATACTCAAAAATTGTTGGCCCATCATTTTCGGATTGTAGCCCAGTCCAACATCATTTAACCTAAACACACAAATGAGACGCATCTCATCTAATTTTAGCAGTCACCATCTAACTTTTCTCCCTTAAACAACACGATCGCATCTCATCATCATCAAAACTGAACACACTAATCTCCATCTCCTTCATCCCTTGCAACAAAACTGGAATAATTATCCTATCTCAAATAACACGCCTATAACTTATATCTTTCTTGAACGATTCTCACGCGTCACAGCTTCAAAGAATACGGCTTCAAGATTCATTTAAATGGTCTCGAGTAGTTTTATGTTGCATGTTTTGTTTTGTTTTAGATCGGTGATGATAATGGTTCAAACTAAAAAAACTCTAAAAAGATTGGAAGCAAAGTTGAACCGATTATGAGAGCTTGTTCTTTTCGTGTCTTGTTTGTTTGTGAGTTGGGGAGAGATTGTGAGGGAAGTTAAGTAGGAGTATTTAGAGCAAGGGGTGTCACAACTTGACCACTTCTCTTCATTTGAGCCCCACGTGTGCCACCTCACCTTCACATCACTCCAACACACTAACTAAAAAATACCTCCCAATCACAACTTACTCACTTATCTCATTTGGGCCTCACACACCCTCATTTTATTTCTTTTACATATTTTCCAAACACAATTAACTTCATTTCATTCAATTAAAATAAAAAAATACAATCACAACACAAAAAAAAAAAAAAAAAAAAAAAAACATCGACAAATTTAAAAAACATATGAAAAAAAAAAAACACACGGAAAATAAAAATCATACGAAACTTAAATAATACAACTTCATTTGTAGTATTTAGCTACTAATTCGTCTTGTTTCTTCTTGAGGATCGATCTTTTTCGCTCCGGCAAATTTCCAATATCGTGCATGAGAAACTTCAATTCTCGGCACTCTTGCTCCGACTTTTCTCTCGCAATCCTCGCCTCGTACACTTCTCGTGCTCCGTCAACTTTACGTTTATACTCTTGAGCTAAAGCTCGCAATAGCATCGATTGACTCCTCAGGTGCTCGTTGACGACTCCACCGATCTAGATTTTTTCTTGGGACGAGGCTTGCTGCTGGATGAGCTCTTGGATCGGGGCGAATAATTCGGCGATATTATCTGCATTGATCCTCCGTAGCGTCCCATTTGGGATATTCTCTTAAAACCTTCCATGCCGAAACCATACTAAAGCTGTTTCCCGTCCCATTTTTGAAAGCAAGTCTTGCATTCTCAATGTGATCGACATCATTTTTCCGGATCTACGTTGCAAATGCTTGTAAAACCATTAAACTTTTGGCAATCACCGTTTATCCGAGTCCATTTTCCCGCACATATTTTTTGTGCGATAAGGCTCGGACTACGAGCCTTGAAGTCCTCCCAATCTTAGTCCAAAACGCATTGTTTAGTCGGTCATTACCGATAGCGGCGTTTTGGGATACCTCGACCCAACACTCGGCTAAAATTTTTTCTTCCTGGCTTGACCAACGAATTGTGGTTCGACCCTCTTCATCCTCCTCCTCGTCGTCGTCCGCGTCCAAGTTCACAACGGCCTTCTTTTTTTTCTTTGTCGCTTTGGCCGGTTTTTTTCCTTGACGACGTTCTTCACGTGTTTCGGTTGGTGGTGGTTGAGGTACTTTGAATTGTGATTCAAAGTATTCTTGTTGTGAAGCGTAGAATTGCGTTGGTGGTGCTTGTGACGGATAAAATTGCGGTTGTGATGGTTGTGACGGATAAAATTGCGGTTGTGATAGTTGTGAGGGATAAAATTGCGGTTGTGATGGATGGAATTGCGGTGGTGATTGTCTTTGATATTGAAAAGCTTGAAATCCGACTTGCGAAGAAGTGTTTGAGCTTTGAGACGATGGGGTGGACGGGTTTGACGAAGACGAGTTGAGGAGATTCATAAACGACATCTCGTTGGGATCTTAAGACATTTTTGGTTGTGGATTAAGATGATGATGATAATATATTTATGGTTGTGAATGAGAACTGTGAATGTTTTGGTAAAAAATGGGTATTATTTATAGAGAAAATGGGGTATTATTTGGGTTTGAAATGAAAAAAAATAAATAAATAAATAAATAAATAAAAAGTTACCGTTTGAATACAAACGGATATATTTGCAATGTTTTAATTTGAAATGGTTTTGTCTTTTTGTATGTCGTTTGAACGACGAGAGCACATGTGGCGAGCTCTGTTGGGAATTATGTGAAAGTCTGATTATGCTGATATTAATGTCGAAGGGTTTCTACTAAAGTGAAGTGGATTTCAGAAGACTTATTCTCATTGAAGAATAATAGTGATTAGTTTGATTACTGGAAGTGTTTATTCCGTGTTTAGTTTATTTTAGTGTGGATATATATGAGCTTTATTAGGAAGTGATTGTGTATATCTTATTTAGTTTTATGATTATCGTTTCTTGGAAAAGCGGTTTAGCGATATTGTTTAGGGTTCCTTGTCTATAAAAGGAACACATTAGAAAGGTTTATGTACCGATTGAAAACTCGGTTTAGTTAATATTAAGATCCATAGAGGATCAAAAGTTCTTAGTTATTTGTTACTTGTGTTTATATTCGGTGATAAACATTAGTAGTAGAGATTGTCTTTATTGTGCTTGTGATTACATAGGCATATATAACGATCCACGAGCTCAAGATCTATCAAGGTGCGTATCTGTTTCAACAAGTGGTATCGAGCCTCGTGAGAGTCTCTACGATACTAAGGACAAGCTTTTTCTTAACACCAATACAACCATTACAATAACACCATGCCGGGTTCGGATCTTAAATGAACTCACTAACAACCAAAACTCCACCCATCTGCTGACAACTAAGTCTTGCTAATAGCAATGCTAAGTTTCCTTACCTTAAGAGGGAGGAATATGATCTTTGGGCTATGAAGATCGTAGGCTGGATTTCCAACATTGATTGGAATCTATGGCGATTATTTTGAAGGAACGACTTGAAGAGAACTACCACGGATCTTCATTGGGAACATGATTAATGTTCCTCCCAAAAGCTATTGAAGAATTACTCATGATTCGAGAGAGAAACAAAGGTCGAACTATTCTTCGCAAGCTATTCCCGAGGATCACTTGAGTGATTTTCACTTCATGCATGATGCCAAGGATATGGTTAGCTATTAAAGCGAAGTTCGGTGGGAATGAGGAGTCTAGAAGGTGAAGAAGTCCATGCTCGAGACAACAGTTTCAGGACTTTCGGATCTCGAAGAGGAAGGAATTCACAAGGGCTATGATAAGTTTCACAAGATCTTGAGTCGGTTGCACGACAGGCTCAAAGCGGGATAATGATGATCAGTAACTCTAAGTTTCGAGGTCATTACCTCCATCCCGGCTACATGTGAGCATAGCTTTAAAAGCTAAAGGTGGTTTGGACATGATGACATTTGATGAGTGTACAACAAGCTTAAAGCTCTTGAACATGATGTGAGAAGTCCTTTTCGATCATCTTCTCGCTAGTAATGTTGCATTTGTTGGAGCCTCTACTCCAAAGTCAAGCTATTTTCCAAGCTCATATCCATCATCATCTAATCTTGCTCCTTCATCAAGCTCTCTTCCTAGATCCGGTGGAATTATGGAAGATGTACTTGGAACCTTCTTTCTTGATTATGATCCTCGTGAGGCGGCTTATGAGGATTTTGATCGGTGGACCCGCTTGACATGGAAGAGATGAAGTGAAGTGGCAAGTGGCCATGATTTCCATGGATATCAAGAACTTTGAGCGCAAAGTCGGTAGAAGATTTGGGTTCAAAGGACGTGATCTGCAAGGTTTGACAAAGGAAGGTTAAATGCTTCACATGCCAACGGATGGGTCACTTTTCCGAGAGAATGCAAAGACAGGAAAGTTGGTGATGAAGTACGATACTCTACTTATATGAGATCGAAGGATGCAGAACTTCAAAGGGTTCAACCGCATTGGTCACTCTTGATAGCAATGTGGGTTGGAAGCTACATGAGGAGTCGATAATGATGGTTACGAGAATGTTGGGTTGATTGCGGGATGTACTTGAGAAGATAGGCATGATCGAGTTGCCTTGATGGGAATCTCTCGGTACAAAAGCTGTTTGTTTGGTTGTAGTGAGCGTTATAATGAACTCAAACAAGCTTATGATATTATGGAACCAAAATATAATGAATACTATGTGAAGTAGAAGCTTATAAAGCAGGCTTTAAAAACACTAGAAAGACAAAAGGTTTGGTTACGGAAGAATGAAATAGCTTATGGTGAGAAAATAGGTGTTTTAGAAAGAGATCTCGAATGTGCTACAAATGAGTTAAAATGGTGCGAGAAATTAAGAAGCGGATGTAGAGTCGGAAAATCTAGAGCTTAAGGAAAAACTTAAGGAGGAAATTGCTAGGAATAATGAGTGGATGATGAATGGTAGTAAGTTGGCTAGTCTCATTTATAGCGGTCAAGCTCCCAATTCTCTGTGGCTTTAGGTTTTAAGAAATATGTAGGCCTAGAAGCTAGGGATGACACACGTAGATCTACACGGTGGCCTAGCACATTTTGTGAAAGAAGGTGACCTACATGCTGTTAGTGGACCAATTAGAGGTGAGCACATGCCCATTGACCTTTCCACTACTAATGACTTTGATGGATCACACCATCTCGTATGGCAAAAGTCAAAGACTTGCTGGACCTAATACTTCTACTAATGACTTTGTCTCTTGTGTTCACAGTGACAAGTCCTCCAAGCAAGGTCTACAGAGTGTGATTCAAATGACAAGTCCGACCTTCCCAAGTCGACCTTCCCAAGTCTTCACCGCCGCACCCAAGACTACCAATAAGCATGATGGAGTTTCGCCAAGGAATGCCCTTCCAAGACAGATTGCCTCGAAGACTTGCTTTTAATTCTTTGCATAATAATCTTTTAAAACAATTCTTTTCATGGTTTTGGTTTGAATACTTTTGCTTGTAAGAATACTTCTTTGGTTTGAATAAATCTTCTCTTGGAAGAAATGTTTTGTGTGTGGAAGTAAATCTCATTTAATTAAGGATTGTGATTATCATGAGCAAAGAATGAGTAGGTGTGGTGATTCTAGGAATTCTAGACCAATGTGGACCAATGTTAATGATATACCACCTTATGTTCCACAAGTCGCTAATTATAATACTTCTTTTCCTCGAGAAGATCTTTTGGAAAACCATATGTTCAACCAACGGTGAATATTTTAAAATGGTTTTGGCCTAGTTATGTTAACCCTATGACTAATGGGAAAGGGTCTTTGGGATCTTCTTGTCAAGACCTCGTGGTTGTTCTTGGAATAAGCAGAGACCTAAGTTTCATTGGAAACCCAAGAACAATAGTGGATCTTATACTTCTACATGGCATAACTCATATGATCCCAAGGCGGGTTCAAGTCAAGAATGACTTGAGCCTCCATAGTGTACTAATTCTTTGTATATTTTGTTGTTGTTGTAGGATCATCCCTTAAGCATAAAGATGTTGGAATTGTTGGCGATGGTCGTTCTAGAAGTATGTCGGAAGCAGGGGATATGATGCATAACTTTATACCTATTGAAGGTGGAGGCAATGTAACCTTTGGAGGAAGTGATGGACGAATTACGGAAAAGGGACCATCAAAACACCTCGGTTGGACTTTGAGAATGTGTACTATGTTAAGGAACTTCAACACTTCAATTTGTTTCGGTCTCACAAATTTGTGACACTAAGAACAAAGTACTCTTCACGAGGATGAATGTCTTGTCTTTGTCTAAAGACTTCAAACTCCCGTAAGATACTTCAATTCCATGAAGGTTCCTCGTAGTCACAATTTGTATACATTCAACTTAACGGATGTCAAACCAAGAAGGTGACTTAACATGTTTGGTGGCTAAAGCATCCGTGGATGAGTCCACCAAATGGCAGAAGGATGGCCCATGTCAATTTCAAGACCATCAACCGACTTTCTAAACGGGCCTTGTTCAAGGACTTCCGCCAAAGTATTCACCAATGATCATAAGCGTGTTGCATGCAACAAAGGAAAGCGACCTGAGAGCCTCCTACAAAGGTGTTCTGTTCACGATAACCATTATTTCGAACCTCTTCACCGCCTATATGGATCTGTTTGGTCCAACTAAAGTGAGAAGCATTGATCATAAATATTTTGTGCGGTGATCACCGATGGATTTAGTAAATTTTGTTGGGTATTCTTTCTAAGAACCAAAGATGAAACATCCGAGATATTGAAAGACTTCATTACCCTTATTGAGAATCGGTTGAACAAAAGGTGAAAGGAATTAGGTGTGATAATGGTGCAGAGTTCAAAATGCCATTCGATAGAACTCTGCGGGTTAAAGGGAATCAAAGGGACTATAGCACTCCAAGAACCCCTCAACAAAATGGGGTGGCGAAAGAAAAATAGAACCTTAATAGAAGCCGCAAGATCAATGCTAGCGACTCTAAACTTCCTACCATGTTTTGGATGAGGTGTTGGTACAACTTGTTATGTACTCAATAGAGTGTCCATTACTAGACCACATCTTAAAACACCATATGAACTTCTCTTTGGAAAAGTTCACGTTATTCATTACCTTAAACCGTTTGGTGTCGGGTGACAATCTTAAATACCGGTGATCCTTTGGGCAAATTTGATGAGAAAGGCGATGATGGCTACATTGTGGGGTATTCGCTCATAGTAAGGCATCTGAGTTTACAATGTATCTGCAAAGAAGATTGAGGAGACATTGAATCTGAGGTATCTTGAAGACAAGCCTAATGTTCAAGGCCGAGGTCATGTTTGGTCATTTGATCTTGACTACTTGATGATTACTTGGGTTATGCTAGACATAAGGTGATCAAAATCTGATTCAAGCATCTCCAACTCCTAATCTGACACTTTGGATGCTAATTACGGCAATGGGTCGATGATGAACAACCCATTGTAGTACCTTCCTTCTCTCTAACAATTTTGTAGGTGACACTTCTAAAGATTATCTTGATGTGTGTGAAGATGAATTCTATTATCTTGAGGACCTTGCGGTGAAGAAACAAGAGTATGCAGCCAATTTAGATCTTTGAGAGGAATGTTGAAAATAGTACAAATGAAGCTCTCGTGAAACTTCAATTCTGCGAAGTTAGTTCTGCTTTCTCCTCACTCTCCAATTAAATTTGAAAGATATGGTGACACTACTCCTATGTCTACTAAAGTGTCAACAGATCTTGGTGAACCTTATACAAGGTTTCCAAACCTTGAGATCTTGGTCATCATCAACCCAAAGCGGGCATCTTCAATACACCTTCTTATGATAATCGACTTTGAACCTACAATGACTAATCTTGATTCTTCCATTGATGTCAACACCACCACTACAACAAGGATCAATAATGTACATCCACAGTCTAATATTATTGGTGATCCTAATGCTCTGTTAGAACAAGAGGCAGCATGGCGCGTTCTAAATATGGACAGTGGCTTTTGTCTCTTATGTCTCAAATCAGCGGAGAGACAATCACACGGACTATCAACATTGTCTGTTTGCTTGTTTTCTCACAAGTGGAACCAACCAGTGTTACTCGGGCTCTTGAAGACTCAAGTTGGCTTGAAGCTATGCGAGATGAGATCAGCAGTTTCAAAATCGCAGTCTCGGATATTGGTGCCACTACACGATGGTAAGTATGCTATTGGGACAAAATGGATTACGAAGAATAAGAGATGCTCGGGGTGTTGTCATCAAGAACAAAGCCGATTGGTTGCAGGGTTATAGACAAGAGGAGGAATCGATTATGATGAAGTGTTTGCACCAGTGGCAAGAGTTGAGGCTATACGGATTTTTTAGCTTATGCATCCTATATGGGCTTTATGGTCTATCAAATGGATGTTAAAGGAGCCTTCTTGTATGGTGAAATTGAAGAGAGGTGTATGTCACTCAACCTAAAGGATTTGAAGATCCGGATCATCCAAATCATGTTTATAAGGTGGTCAAAGCTCTCTATGGACTACATCGGGCACCCAGAGCACGGTATGCTAGGCTCTACATTTCTGTTTGAAGCATGGTTACGAAGAGGTGCAATTGATAAGACTCTTTTCCTAAAGAAGAATTCCACCGACATTATTCTTGTGCAAGTCTATGTGGATGATATTATCTTTGGATCCACAAAGGAGGCTTGGTGCGGGGAGTTTGAGGAGCTTATGAAGGAGAGTTTCGGATGAGTGCAATGGGAGAGATGACTTTCTTTTGGGTCTTCAAGTTCTAAGAAAACGATGGTATCTTTATCGGTCGGGATAAATATGTGAGGACATATTGAAGAAGTTTGGTATGGAGGGTGTACGGATGCTACTACACCTTATGAAGCTCAAAGTCAAAGACCAATAATGAAGCGATCCACTTGTGAATGTTCATTTATGCAGGTCTATGATTGGGTCTTTGATGTATTTGACTTCGGGCCCGATATTACTTATGTTGTGAGTGTTTGTTCGCGACATCAAGTTACTCCACCGACTTCCCATCTCAATCTTGTTAAGAAGATCTTTAAGTACCTTAAAGGCCAACCTTTCTAGGTCTTTGGTATCCAAAAGAGTCTCTTTTAAGTTGGAAGCTTATAGTGATAGTGACTATCTTTGGTGCTAATCTGGATAGGAGGTCCACCTTGGAGGTTGCCAATTCCTTGAAAGAGATTGATTTCTTGGCAATGCAAGAAACAAACTATTGTGGCTACCTCATCTCTTCAAGCAGTATGTGGGCTGCTAATAATTCGCGATGGGTTCTTTGGATTCAAAATCGCTTGTTGGATTATGGGTATAATTTCATGAACACAACAATTTTATTGATAATCAAAGTACCATATGCATTGTTAAAATCCAGTTTTCACAATCGAACAAAACATATTGAAATCGGGCACCACTTTATAAGAGATGCATATGATAAAATTTGATAAATGTGGTCAAAATTCATCGATGATAATGTGGCGGATCTGTTAACAAAGGCTTTTGAAGGACCAAGGTTTCAACACCTTGTGGTCCATATTGCATGTAACCTTAGCGCAAAGTTTAAGGGAGGCATAACCTCGGGGAGGCATATGCCTCGTGGGAGAGATTGTGTATAACTTTGCATTTTCTATGTAATTTTGTATATTTGATAGTTTTTAACTAACTCTAACCTGCTAATGTATTTTTAGTGTGTTTCTTTGTTGGTCTGTGTCTGTTTCAACAAGCTCAAGTGGTGTCGTGGCGAGGGAAGGAAAAAAGTGGCGAGAGGCCACGTGGGAATCGGCGAAGAACAACTTGCCCCACACCCCTTGCTCTTATAGAGCTCAACTCCTTTTTCCTTTTGCGTTGTAACTGACAAACTCTTTATATTCTTTTTTGTTCTAATTGCTGGAGATGGTTGATATACTAAAATAATTTTTCATAGTCAGTTTAAGCTTTAACATTTGCTTGTAAGTTGTAACTTATAGTAGGCAAAGGGATGGAGGGCATGCCAATGAGACGTAAATAAGTCTTTACTCACTCCAAACTTAACTTTTGAAGTCATTAAGACTCGTACATTTAATTTTCATACCGAATCTTTTGTATACCTAAAAGTCTATAGTTGTCAAGATCCCGATCCTGATCTTAGGATCTTACGATTTTACGATACTGCAAAGCCAAAACGATCCGGATCCTACATAGGATCTTTGCAAGCTTAAGATCCAATCCGATCCGATCTTACTTTTCTTGGATTACAAACTAAAAACCTGCAAATATATGAGTTGTTTTTTTGTAGAATTCAAAAAACAACAAGTTAATCTTTTTAAACATTTCATAATTATAATTTAGGACAACATTTCTATGAAGCATTCTTAGTATTTTGTGTTTATAATGTATAATAATTTGTAAATTTGTATGATATTACAAAAACTATTAAGAAATAACATTAGAGTAGGATCTTAAGATCCCGATCCGATCTTACGATCACGATCTTACGATCACGATCTTGCAAAGATGAAAACGATCCTGTGTAGGATCCCGATCTTGACAACAATTGATATTATAGAACTGGAATCGTTGGTGTTGTAAGTGCTTTGAAGATGGTTCGAATTCTTTTTGCTCGTAGCTGCAAGATGTTTTAATAGATGGGTTCAAGCTTTAAGATTCTTCATTTAATATGAGAACCGAATCTTTTAATAGTATAGATGTCACACATAACAATAACTATTATTTATGATCAGGACAAAATTGCAAAATCACACATGTTATTTGGTCAAGTTGACACTAAGAGCCAACAGAGTGGACTTCGGGTATGTGATCGAGTTCATGAACCCGTGAGGCTACACCGTCCGTGTCCTCGGTGCATGAAAATGTGGAGCATTGAGCTCGGAACCCGTCAGTATAAAGCTTTGTTCTTTTTTTTTTTTTTTGTCTTTTATGAAATATAGTGTTAGGGTAGGATCGGTCTGCTCACCCGTCTTGTTAGGGTAGTGTTAGGGTAGTATTGGGGTAGTTTTGAGTTGGAAGGTTTTATTGGATGGAGGTGACGTGACACCCGGGGTATTAGGGTAAAGCTTGACTCCTCTCCCTAATAGGTCATAAAAAGCCTATTGACAACTTTCGTCACTATGGCCAAATATTGAACATTCTACATCCTCGAAAGGATAGTTTTTGTGAAACAGTGACCAAGGTTTTTACAAATATCATCCTTCAAAAATATGATTTTTGCTAGATGTTTGGGATTTAACAACAACAATACACGATCACATTGACGCACGAGTTATCAAGGGAGACAACATGATGTAGACAATTTTACCACTAATCAAATGTAAAAAGATTATTTTGAGAAAAATCTTCAGCCAATAAATTACATGGATGATTGTTGCCTCTATAAAGTATGGTACATGTCAATAAATTTTCATAGTAATGATTAGTTTTAAATCGAACTAAAGAAGACTTTGAAATTGATTCTTATGAAGAATGGTTGCTTTAGTTCAATAATATTCGGCTCTTTAAGGGTGTTAAGGTGATTCTTGAAGGTGTTAATTATGTAATATGGTGGTTAATTTGGAGCTTTAGGAATTTTGTCCTTTTCGGTGAGTTTCAACCTCTTAGGGAGCTTCTCTTTGACAATTTAGTTTATTTATCTTTTATTTGGTGTTCTAATCTATGTAAAGCTAAATTCAATGAGGTTACTTGGATGAAACATCCTAGTACCGTTAGTTTGTAATTTCTTCTAGCTTTTTAATCATTTTAATAAAATCGTCGTTAAAAAAAAAAAGAATTATATTTGCGGTTTACTCTAGACTCATACACTACATATGAAAGAGAATACATCAGTTGAAATTTGAAATTCTTGTCGACCATGCCAAACTTGTCAAGGCGTACCATACTACCATGTCAGATTATAAAGACCCAGTTAGGCCCCATTCACTTGTATCCGGGCAGTCTCACCTGTTGCTTTTCTTAAGCATTCTCAAGATTAAATATTTTCAGAATATTGTTTAGTAAAATAAATAAATAATTCTTGTAAATAATTTCTATGCAAAAAAATATTTCAAAAAGTTATATATGTACATTTTTAAGTATTAGGTTAGATGAAAGTATGTCATAAATTCTCCAAAGATCAAATAAATAAATTATGCCCATTCATCTTTTCATCAAAAAAAAAAAAAAAAAAAAAACTCATTTTCAACTTTCTTTTTGAAAATAAAATATCCTTTAAACAAGAAATTGTCAAGCGACAAAAAATACTATCATCCTGAAACGGGCACTTCGATATATTTTTGACGAATCATGTGACTTTTAAAATAATAAACCAATTGTGGTTTTACAAATCATATGTGATTTTTTAGTGCGAAAATCTCAACACTCACAAAAAAATTCTTCTAAGATTTATATTGGTAGTCAACATACATCACAAATTCTCTAAATATCAAATAAATCCTGTCAATTCATTTATTAATTAAAAAATAATAAAAAAAAGACATTTTACGCTTTTTTATTTTAAAATAAAAATATCTTGCAAACGATAAACCATCAAGCGGCAGAAACACACCATTGCGACGAAATTCTTTTTATCTTTCATTAGACGGGAACTTTGAAATACTTTAGACGAACGTTTTTTTCGAGCTTCTTTAATGTTAAATTTTTCGTATTGAAAAATCACATGCGATTTGTAAAATCACATGTGATTTCAAATCACTTGGGATTTGTAAAATCACTTGTAATTTGTTATTTAAAAATCATGTTTGATTTCACGAATCACATATGATTTGTAAAATCACATGTGATTACACCAATCACATGCGGTTTTTAGAATAACAAATCAACTGCGGTTTTACAAATCATGTGTAATTTTTCAGGGCGGAAATTTCAACCCTCACAGAAAAAATCTAGTTATATATGTACCTTTTAAGTATGAGGTGAGATCAACATACAACACAAGTTCTCTAAAAATCAAATCGACAAATCTTTGCCATTTGTTTTTCCATAAAAAAGAAACTAACTTTCCACTTTCTTTTTGAAATAAAATAGCTTGCAAAAGTTAAATCGTCGAGCGACAAAAATTACACCATCGCGACAAGATTTTTTTTTATCTTTCATTAGACAGACACTTCAATATACTTTCAACGAACTTCTTTTTGGAGCTTTTTTAGTGTTAAAACTTCCGTCCTGACAAATCACACGTGATTTGTAAAATCATTTGTGATTTGTTATTTTTAAAATCACGTGTGATTTCTCAAATCATATATGATTTATAAATCAAGTGTGATTTGTTAATTTAAGAAACACATGTGATTTTAAAATAATAAATCAACTGCGGTTTTACAATTAACATGTGATTTTTCAGTGCGGAAATTTCAAATTTGACAAAAAAGTATCTCAAAAGGTTATATATATACCCTTTTAAGTATGTGGTGAGATCAACATACATCACAAATTCTCTAATGATCAAATAAATTCGGATCATTCATTTTTTCATAAAAACAAAAAATCTTACTTTTCACTTTCTTTTTGAAAATAAAATATCTTGCAAACGAATATCGTCAACCGGAAAAAATACAACATATCGCCAAGAACTTTTTTGTTTTACAGTAGATGGGAAATTCGATATACTTTCGACGAACTTTTCTTCGAGCTTTTTTTTAACTTTTCTTCGAGCTTTTTTTTGTGTTAAAATTTTCGCTCTTAAAAGTGACATGTGATTTGAAAAATCACTTGTGATTTGTTATTTAAAAATCATGTGTGATTTCACAAATCAAATATGATTTGTTATTTTAATAATCACATGTGATTTCAAAATTAACATGTGATTATTAAAATCACAAATCAAACGTGGTTTTACAAATCACATATGATTTTTTAGGGCGGGATTTGAACACTCACATAAAAAGTTGAAAATGTTCGTTGAAAGTATATAAAAGTGCCCCTTTATAGAAAAATGATTTAATTCTCGTCTTGTAAGTGTAATGGTTGATGGTTTGCGAGATAAGTGAATCTTTAAAAAGAATGATGAAAGTGAGTTTGTTTAATTTGATGAAAAAATGAATGACTATAATTTGACTATTTAATCTTTAAAGAACTTGTGATTTATGTTGAAAAGTATAAAATAAATTGGAAATGAATTTAGCCAATTTATAGATAATCAAACAAGGTAAAGAGCAGAAAAAATTACTGAGATCCGCAAAATCTATGTACGCAAATTCTAGGTAATTACTTTGTCGCAAGGTTTTTAAGATCAGGATCCTATCTAGGATCGTTTTTGTCTTTTCAAGATCGTGATCGTAAGATCGGATCGAGATCTTAAGATCCTACTACAATGTCATTTTTTAATAGTAGTTGTAATATTATTCAAATCTACGAACTATTATATATTATAAATAAAAAATTATATAAATATTTTATGAAAATATTGTTCTAAATTATGAATATTGAATGTTTAAGAAGAATCACATGTTGTTCTTTTAATGTTATTAAAAGATAATCCATAACTTTGTAGTTTTTTAGTTTGCGGTTTGAGAAACGTAAGATCGGATCGGATTAGATCTTAAGATCCTACGGTCAAGATCGAGATCCTGTAAGATCTTAAGCTTTCTAAGATCCTACGTAGAATTCGAATCATTTTTGCTTTATAAAATTGTAAAGTCGTAAGATGCTAAGATTAGGATCGGATCCTGACAACTATGCTTTGTCGTATGAAGACATAACTATTTTTTATATGATTACCCTTACAATAAAAAAGTAATGCACCACGATTAATTTTTTGCCCTGCACTTATATGTAAAATGTTTTGACGCCATAGGCCATAACAAATAAACTGGCCAGACTACCACCATAAACATTTTCAAAGGAAGCCAGGAACAAGACATATAAGGGGGTGTTTAATTTATATTAGGAATCATTATAGGTATAGTAATTGGAATGGATTTTGGAACCCACCATCTTTATGAGTTTAGAAAATGCTTAGTTTTAAAGGTCTGATTACCATTTTCAATTACTAAACCCAAGACTGTCAAGATCGCGTGTAAACTCGTAGGATCGTACGAGTTTACGTGCTCACTAGATAAAACCATGTAGGATCGTCATAGGATCGCATTTGAGGTAGGATCGTAAGTAAGATCCTAGGATCGAATGTATGATCATAAGATCGCGTGTCGACCCGATTTTACCTAGGCCCAATTTATTTTTTTCTAATCTTTTAGGCTTTTATCCCATATTTTTGCTTACGCCCAAAGAAAATAGACAAGTAGCAATAAGTCAATGACTGGTGACGTCTCATTTACCCCAAATCAAATTCTAAGAGATAAATATTGAAGTCTTCTTTTCATCTCATCATTTGATTGAAGATCTTGTATTTTAGCAGCCAATTTCGTAACTATGTTTGGTTCTTAATTTTTACGTATACCTTTTTATTAGTTAAAGTTTAAACTTGTCATTTAATAGTTAATTTAAATTAAATGTAAGCAATTTTTCTTATTGATTATGATATGTGTAATATGGGGTGCACGACATTTCATATTGGATGTCTAATGCTCATTTACATTATTTTCAAGAGGATATTTTATGAATTTATCTTTGGCGTTGAGTAGAAATGTAAAACAGTTTGAGTCGTTTATCATTTGTTTACAAGATATGACTTGGATCTCGATTCGATCTTATTATCTCAATCTTGCAAAGACAAAAACGATTTTGATTACGATCTTGAGAGCCTTGAATAAGGGGGTGTTTCTTTTTTCCCCTTAGTTAAAGGTTCAGTGGGTCTCAGCTCTCTTAGGGTGGTGGCAGTCATGATCCGATGCCTCTCCCATGCCTCACCACCCACCAATAATATTCTGCCATCTCATACCATGCCTCTCTCATGCCTCACCATACTTTTCTAGTGGCAACCATGATTCCATGCCTCACCATACTTTTCTATTATACTCAACAAATAAACTAATATCTTCAATCATTAAACCTTCCTCATGCCAATTCGGTAAAGATTGCCGATCTCCTCCCATGCCATGCCATACCGCAACAGTGGCAGCGGTATTACCGCTCGGTATGGAGGCATGCCGAAAGCATACCGAGACCATTGCCACTACCCTTAATGCCTCTTAATGGGGAGGAGCTTCATTTTCACACTCTATATATATAGAGGATTTAGTGGAATTTGTGGGCCCAAATAAAAAAAGTAATAATATTAAATAGATGGATCCTACATTCTTTCCACTAACAGAAAAAAGAAACGCCTCCTAAACCTACTAACTAAACATCTAACTATCTTGTTGTGTGAAATAATAAATGTTTACATGTAACTATTAGGCTAGATGCAATGGTCGGTTGAGGGGGTCGGTTGAGGCCGGTTGCCCCATTGTGGGGTGGTATAAACACTTTCAAACACATTTTGATAATTATGTCTTACGAGATATTTTTTAATTCTTCGTCTTCCGACGAGGAAGAAGTTATGAGCGAGTTTACGGAGTTTATGGAATTTACGCAGTATGCTTGGGACACTTACCAAGCGTCACTGCCAAAGGCTCAACGAAACTACACGCCTAGGGATCGTGAAGGTGCTCATAATCGTTTAGTTGCCGCTTACTTCTCCGAAGAACAGTTGTATGACGAAAAAACATTCCGTCGGCGGTTCCGGATGCCCCGAGACGTATTCACTCAAATTGTGCAAGAGGTAACCAATTATTCTTCTTATTTTCAACAAACTCCTGATTGTAGAGGCGTACTTGGTATTTCCCCATTAGTCAAGTGTACTGCGGCAATTCGTCAATTGGGATACGCGGCCGTTCCTGATTCTCTTGACGAGTTTCTGCAAGTGGGTGCAACAACAGCACGCGATTGTCTCCGTAACTTTTGCACGGTTATCATGGAGTTATATGGTGTTGAGTATTTGCGAAAGCCCACGTATTCGGACCTTGAAAGATTATATGCTCATCACGAGCATAAGCATGGGTTTCTGGGATGATAGGAAGCATTGATTGTACAGTTGAGAGTGGGAGAACTGCCCAAATAGTTTGAGAGGTCAATATGCTAGGGGTGATCACGGGCCACATCCATTCATTTTATTGGAAGCAGTCGCCTCCCAAGATTTATGGATTTGGCATGCGTTCTTTGGTGTCTCCGGGATGAATAACGATATAAACGTTTGTAGGAATTAGAAAATTCCATAGTGAAGTGTCGGTCACCCCAAATATTATCTAGCATAAGTTAGCTCGTAGACTTGTCGTTATTTACGTTATTATATAGTTAATTAGTTAGTCAGTAGCGTAAAATAGTTTAGAGCAACACCGTGGAGGAAGGACGGGTCTTTACCCACTGTATCCCTGATCCACAGGCCGATAGGAGGTCGTGTATTGTGTAAGTATAAATACCCCTTCCATCCATGGAAGGGGTGGTGCTTTCAATCTAATATTCCATACTTTTGTGTAAACCTCTAGCAAGAACACCCTCTCTCTCTCTCTCTACTAACTCTCTAACTATGGCAAACATGTATTTTGATCATCCAAGACCACCCGAATCATCAACACAATAAATATAATGATCCTACAATTGGTACCAGAGCCAAGGTTATGGTGTTGTGTTGATTTATTGTGGTCTTTTGATTCGTGTTAACTGTTTTGGTACTTTTGGTCGGAAAATATTTGTTTCAGTTTCACTATGGTGTAACAGTTCTTAGTTTGGTCCACAAATAAAAGTCATCAGTCCATCAAAGTATTTGTCTTTGTGTCATTACTGTCCATGTCATTTACATATATCATTTTTGTATGTCTTTTATACCAAAAGCTGGAATTTGTTGTAGTCATGCTGTGGTGAAACAAATAGTCATCTAGTCATTTTTCGTGGTCAAACTGGGTCATAATGAGCATTATAAGATGCAGTTTTTATGCTGTTTTCTGAGTTCTTCTGGGTTTCTATGAAGATGGTCGGAAAAGTGGTCGGAAACTCATCGGAAAAAGTTTGATATTCATGCTAGCGAGTTGTCTGAACAAGTGTCCGGATTCAGTGTAATACAGTAGCGACTTAGTGTCAAAACACTCTGCTAGCGACTTGTGCTTAATGTAGCGACTTGACTATTGACTATTGAGTCAATAGCGATTTATAATGAAAAAGGTTAGCGACTTGGGAGTTTTGACTTACTAGCGACTTGTCTTTACAAGTCGTAGCAACTTGTGCTAGCGACTTGTGCAGGCGACTTATGCTAGCGAATTGGGCTAGCGACTTGACTCAAAGTTTGCTACTTGACTTAAAGAGTTAGCGACTTGCTTTGCTAAATTGGTAGCGACTTGTCTTGGACCTTATGCAACTTTACAGAAAGGTAGAAGAAGGAGACCACAAACACACAACAAATACCAAATATCAAAACTCATGAACGACTTCAGTTATCATTAAACATCATCAGTCGACCCATATCACAATCCGAATCCAACATCAATCTATCCTAACCAAGACTTGACTCATACTAACAGGATCTCAGTTTGGTCGTGTGAAAATGATACTACATCAAGACCTTCAAGGGTAGATATTCACGACATAACATCACTGTCCCAACCAAGATCAAATGAAAATGAATATGTAATGATTTCTGATATCCTTTCGAGGTTTTAAACTCGAGTAAGTAATTATCATCATCAATCAAAATTGTGAAGAATTGCTTCAAAGTTATCCAAGCACAATAGGAAATGATCTTTAACAAGAATATTAACACCATTCATTTGTCTCGGTACATAATTCTCAAATAAAAAAAAATGATATATTTGAATTGATCTCAGTTTTCCTAACTCGTGGTTCTCAAAAGAAACATCAAGACTTTTTACAGTCTACCACACGAATTAAACATACCATCATAGATCTAATGTACTTGAAGACCCAGCTTCAATTGATATTCGAATTAAAAAAGAATAGAGTATTAACAATTTCGTTAGTCTCTAATTCTTTTGTTCGTTTAATTAATCAATCCAACAAACGAAACCTACCCGTGATTCTTTCAAGATCTTGAAGCCATGTCCTTCACCTCTTGCCATCCCTGTGGCATATTTGGACTTGTCATAATCATACAACCTTTAATTGAGAACTGGAGGTGTGTTGTTTTAATCGACTATGATCTGAAAATGGAAGAAGTGATTGAGGTGGATTTGTTTTGTTGTTGTGAGTTGTGATTATCTGAAGATGGGGGCGGATTTGTTAAGATAATTTTAGGGTTAAGAGAGTATTATTAGGGTTTGAAGGTCTTGGTGTGAATACTGATGAAGGAGGCGTCTATTTTGTGAGTGAAATTAGGGCATAGCTTGTATTTGGTGAAGTGTTTAATACCCGTGATTTTAGGTTAGTGTGTTTTCTGGATCGGATCAAATTACTTGGGCCAACCTACTTCTTCCAAGACTATTGCTTGGGCCGAATTTTTGTGTGATGGGCCGTATGGATGTTACGATATAAACGTTTGATGATTTATAAACGAAAGTTTGATTTATGCATTTGAAAATAATATCAATTTAAAAAATAGTTGATATTTAAACATTTATATAAACCTTCATGAAGCTATTTAAATTATATTTAAGTAATGTTTGTATTGGGCTGCAAGTTGGAAAATGAGATTCGGATTGGCGTGAGTTGAAAAATGTGTCCAAGAAACTTATGAACCGTGGATCGGACTTATTTGGAATAGACTTGACGGATTTAGGGATTTACTTGGGGAAGCATTTGAGTCTAGATGATGGACTGATAGGCTTCTCAATATTGGATCATACACATGAGATCTGGACTTTATGAGTTGGGATAATCTGAGATTTGTTGCTAAGTTTTGATGACAAGATCCGATGATGAGATTTGGTATGATGATGATTGATGTTGTGATATGAGGGTTGATACTTTGGTTTATGCATTTTCACGAAAAATATTATGTTGCGGCTTGAATTGATGGTTGAACAAAGTGGACTTCGGGGTTGTTTGGACGATATTTCTTATTTGGATTTGAAGTGAGGTTTTTCGGGCGCGTTTACTTATTTCGTCTTCGTTCTTTCTACCCTTCCGAGAAGATGACTTGTTTGGGCGCTTGTTGAGTGTGATAAAGACTTGGCTATTTAGTTACGGTTGTGATTCTTTCTCGCTTAACCCACAACGTAGCTATCACTTCGGTGTCTCACTCAGTTGAGTATGTCAAGAGGTTTTGTACATTGTGTACACCGGTTCTTTTTCACGAGGATTCGTACAAGTTTAAGTAACAAATCTGGGGAGTTTTACTTCATGATCAAGTTTGGCATATCGGGTTTAATTCTCCATGTGGTCACTACAAAAGCCGACAGAATGCGTGAATGATGTATTTACCAAAGTGTTGATTGGATGATTTTTGATGTTGGTGTTGTTGGATTATGGACCGTTGATGAACCGCTGCATGTTCTCCTAAAACAAATATTCACCAAAACCAATATTGTCATAACACATTCAAGCTGACATTGTTTACGGTTTTGTCTTGATTTTGTAAAATCCCGCGAAAGAACCTATTTCCCGGTTTAAATCGAGACTTGTAAAATCCGTGACAATGGAAACATCCGGTAATAGTAAAGTGCATTTCGGATCTATCTTACGGTTTGTTCTTGGTTTTGTAAAATCCGCGAAAGATACTATTTCTCGGTTTAAACCATTGAATTGTAAAATCCGTGATGATGGAACCATCTTGGATAAAGGAAAGAGTATCTCGGGTCTTCGATTTGGTGTTACGGGTTACATTTGAAGAAGGATAAAAGGTGTACTTCATAAATTGGATGTGTGTTTGGATATTCGTCATGGTAGTTTGGTTATTACATGGTTTTACGGGGATATGTGCTTTTGACCATGGTCGAGATGAAACCATTATCAAAGTTCATTTAAATGTCAAAGAAGGCTAGATTTGAGCAGTTCAGAAGATGTGACAACGGCGTTAATTCAGTATTATTCATTTGAGGTTGAAGTGAAATATTACGGGCAAGTGTACTTAGTATCTGAAGGTATCGGGGATGGTTGGATGAAGATTCTTCAAGATCCTTGTTCGAGCTTATTATCAAAAACGAAGACTTGGAAATCTAGTTATTGTTGGGTGACTTTTACCACTTGGGGGAATTGGGCTCTTATCACCTCAAAATAACTATCACTTAAAGGAGTTACGTTGTAGTGCTCAGTGTCACATTCAATTGTGGATTTTCAAGAGGTAATGTACGTCTATTACTTGATGGTTGGTTGGTTGAAGAGTATTGAGTACTTAAGAGATTCAATGGAGCATGAATTCTCGGCACCACTCTTTGTTACATATGTGCAAGTTTAAGTCACGGTTCGGGTTAGTTTACTTCAGGGTCAAATTCATCATATTGGGTTTTCTCCATCAGCTGTCACGACAAAGAGCCTACTGAATGATAATGGGGTTGCTTACATGTTTTGCTAAGAGAGCTGAAAAGAGAGAGATTATGACGTATGAACACAGCAGTTCATGCCTCGTTCTCCAAAGAAAAGAAATGTGTACGTTTCAGTGTGCATTATCTTCCAAAGAAGAGAAATCTTCTTATGACGTATGAACACAACAGTTCATGCCTCGTTCGCTAAAGAAAAGAAAAGTGTACATGTCAGTGCGCTTTATCTTCTGAAGAAGAGAAATCTTCTCAATTATGACCATTCTCATCAACATGCTTCATGCTTTTTCCATGTGCTTTCAAATATCAAGCGAACCGGGCTACAGTTGATTGTTTTCTGATTCCACTTGCTCAACTATAATGACGATGGCGACATCATGTGCTAATTTTGAGGGGGAGAAGTGTAAATAGACTACATTTGAATGATTTCACTTATTTAATCAAGAATGGCATCTCCGTATGCAATTCTTGAGGGGGAGAAGAAGTGTGAATTTTTTGCATTGTTGATTGATATTTGAGAATATTAATGGTCATACGGCTCTAAACTCATGTAAGAACCGAGCTTATTCTTATCGGGTCATCTTCACATGGAGTTTTTCTCTTCTAAGAGCCGTTGGTTGACATCTTCACTCGGATTGATGAGTTTATCGACAAAGTTCTTCCGGTTAATGCTTCACGTATACATCAACATGATGATTCCGAACAATCTATCTGTTCTTGTTTGATGTGATTGGTAGTTTGGTGTTACCATCTTGTGTGTTCGTTATGCCGATTGTCGATTTCCTTGATGAACATCTCTCTGTTCTTGTTTGATTGGGAGGATTTTAGTTAAGGGATTTGCAAGATGTGTTAATTGGGATGCTTTTTGGTGTGAGTTGAAGATGTTAACACTCTATTCCCCATTCGGACAATCTTGAAGAAGGTCGAGTCTACAGTCTGTTTTACATTTCTTGCTATATGTTAGAAGACCAAAGACGAGTTGCATTTAATGATCTAAAGACTTCTTCCTAATCTAGGCATTTATCAAAAAGATTGTCGGTCTAGGGGAGAGCACTAATTGGGAGAATGTGATATGTCAAATTTAATCCCCAATTAGACTTGCTCACATTATTCAGCATGTTGATTCTCACAAAGACTTCAAGCGATCTTCTCAACAAATTTCAAGTATTTGGGCATTCAAAGAGTTGCCGATTTCAAGTATCAAAACCGAGAAAGGGGAAGGAGTCAAGCATCTAAAGCGAGTAAACTTGATGTACTTAATACTTCTAAGAAATTGAAGATATCCCGGAAGACAAATGTTATTACGCAGAGAAACTCAAGGTTTGACTCATGGCGAGTAAACTTGATGAACTTAATTCTTCTAAGTGATTGAAGATATCCGGAAAACAAATGTCATGACCGCAGAGAAACTCAAGGTTTTACTCATCAAGGCGTTTAGTGTTAGTATTTCAACTATGGGGAAGTGATGTTTAGAAAGTTTCAAGATAAAAGAGGTACACTAGTGTGTAGTGATTTTGATGGTATCGCAATGATCGTGGGAGAGATAGTGTGTACATTGGGGCGCCAATTGTTTCACTTGAGGGCTTAATCGGTGATTCGTAGATATAATCACTTATTCCGTGTTGACATCCGTGATAGATTGTCACCCGCAGAGATAATCGATGACTTGGCTCGCTTCTTCAATGTTATCGATTATTCATTCCTTGTGTATTGGTATACTTGGATACTTGAGCTTCATACACGATCATCGGGGAAGAAAAATGTGAACACGGGAGGTGTTTTCATTCCCTCATGATGTGTATTCGGAGAGCTCTTGGGTATTGGTGTACTTGGGTTCTTGAGCTTCATACACGATCATCCGGAAGACAAATGTGAACATGGGAAGGTGTTTTCATTCCCCTCATGATGTGTGTTCGGGGAGAGTTCTTGAGCATTATACAAAGAAACTGACTGCATCAATTCAACTACTTGGGGGAATTGTTCTCTTGACACCTTTTGGAATAGATTGCTTCAGACTTCAGTGGAAAAGAAATTTGAGAAGATTATTTATGAGTGGGATGATACGTTGCTGTTCTTCTATTGGATGATATAGCCTCGAACGAAGAATCACGGTGATTATTCTTAAAAGGAGCAGCTGGGTTTATGATAATGGTGTGCTTCTCTGTACGCCTAGCTAAGGCAAGCTTGAAATAGAGCTTCAAATCTGCTCTTCTAATGGATTTTCGGTTTGGGGGAAGCTGTCAAAGTCTCTCTTTCTCAAAGGCTCATGCTCTATCTTCTATTCTGGAGCCTCGGAAGCTTTGGTGGTGAATGTTCAAGAGATGATGACTTCTATCTTCTACAACGGGGCTGCTCGATATCCTTATCTCGGTACTCATGTCATCATCTTCTTTAACTATATCATCTACTCTATCCTTGTACATATCTATCAAAAACAAAATACAAAAATATAAAACCAGCAAAACAAAATAGAAAAATATAAAACCAACAAAAAAAGGAAAATAGAAAAATATAAAACCTTCAAAAACCATAAAAATCAGAAAATTTCAAAAATACCAAAAATATGTTTTCTCAAGACATGTCTTCTGGTATCGATAACATCTACGGTCTTAGAAATGTCATTCAATAATGGCACGGGACCATAGATGAAGTTCGAGCAGGAGGTGTAAATATTATTTTCTAAACATGTCTCAAAATATGGCTTACATTTATTTCAGACTGTAACCCGGGCTTCAAATAATGGCTTGCAGTTATTTCAGACTGTGACCCGCGCTTAATCATGGCTTGCTATTATTTCATATAGCAACCCGTTCTTTTAAAGGAAGGAAAGTGTTGCGCTAAACCTATTTTCAAAAAAATTCGTGCACTTATCCTAAAAACAAAACAAGGAAAGTATGTCAAAGGACTGCTGTTCCTACACAAATGTTTTTCCGTCTAAAATTCTTCAGAAAAATATTTAGTGTTTTCAAAAATGGTGGTAAATGAGTTGCTTTTAAATCAATCAGATTCAGAGTTTTTGTAAAATTAAAAACTCAATCAATGACTTCAGCGCTTTTAAACTTTTCATAAAATGAGTCATGGATTGAGGGGGATAATGTTTTTTTCAAATCTACATCATCTAACGGGCTTTCTTAAATTATCCTAATATGCTTAATTAAAAATGATGTTAACCTATGTTGAAGGACTAGGTGCCTAGGATATGATTGCTAAGTTTAGATGATTAGAATTTGATGAACACATTATTCCCATACATTTATATGATCTGATTGATATGTTGCGTTGACTTCTATTAGTCGATTGTTGTTTGGGTGATGTCGACCACCATATATCTGTATGTGTGTTCACTAACGTATGCAGGTATATTGGTTATAAGAATGTTCCCAATCCGGATCCCACAATTGAAGATGATCGGATGCCGCAAGGAAAGGGTAACTATATCTTGGGTTGACAAATGAAGAAACGGAGCTTAATTGGACTTCTATGGAGAGTTGGCATAAATGCAACGTAAGAGGTCTCACTGCATCTGCAGATGGTTTTCTTCTAAGTGATTGAAGAAACGAAGCTTAATTTGACCTCAGTTGGCATTCAAAATGCAACGTAAGAAGAAGTCGACCGCATCGCAGATGGTTTTCTTCCAAACCCTACAGCAACAACAACAAAAGCGGCTCAACCACCTAACGAATCATTGTGCAGGATACCATTTTTAAACAATTTTTGAGTAAATTGAATTAAATTGTTTTGAAAATGGAAAAATGTTGTTTTTGAAAATATATTGGACTAAATTTTGAAAATCACCGGACTTCAATTTATCAAAACTTGAGTCACTCAATTATCGACTACGGTCATGGATTGAGGGGGAGAGTGATTTAAAATAAAATATTTTCAAACGATATTTCTTCACAAAAGTTCTGCTTTGTACAATATAAGTGGTGATCCAAGATTTAATGTTATGTCATGGTATGATTTTTCTTTAGAATCAAGGTCTTTCAAAATGAAATTTTTTCGTTCTTGTTTGATTGTGAAATTGTTTTATTTTACTAAAAGATCTCTTAAAACTATCATACCGACACTAACAATCTTTAATGTCTTAAATTGGTCCTTATCTCGTCATTTTCAAAATTAAATCTTGCCACGTCTTTCCCCAAACTCTTTTAAATGATTTAAATCAATTGGGATCTCAAATCTCAAAAGGTTTGAAATTTTTGATCGGGTGAGAGATCGTGATTTAAATCTCATATATGTTTTAATGGAATTGGTTTTAGTCCTTTATAGGCAATCCTGCCTCCATGTGCCAAACGATTTCAAATACATAATGCACATGTTGAGGAGGAGGATTTATCCAAAAACCAGATGAGTATTTAAACAAGGCCACATTTTCTCCCATGTTTTATAAACCTAATTAAATCACTTGGGATCCAAAATCTCAAAGGGTTTGATATTTTTGATCGGGGGAGAATTTGTGATTTAATTATGAAATTTGATAAAAGGTGATCGTTTTGATTTAATTGTGCACGCTGCTTGCTCATATGTGCTAAACGCTTTCGAATCTTGAAGCACATATTGAGGGGAGCAAATAAACTATCGAGGTACGAGAAAGATTTTAAAGTGATTTATAAAGTACCTTGATTGAGCTTTCAAATGGTTTCTTAATGGCTCTTGTGATTGTGGATGTGCTTCAAAGAACTCTTGCCTCTATGTGATAAAATGTTTTAAAATATCCTATGCACATATTGAGGGAGAATTTTACCAAGAAAATCAAATGGCTTTTTGTATGAAAATTGTGATCAAAGAAAATATTTCAAAGTCCTCTTGCCTCCTTGTGCTAAACAATTTCTAAATCATATGCACATGTTGAGGGAGGTTTTCTAAATGATCAAAACTATTAAGGTACAAAATGCTTTGATCTCGTATCACAAGTACCTTGATTATTTTCCAAATGATTTTCAATTGGTTTCAAGGAGGAATGAACTGTATCGAAAGACCGACCATTTTACTTTATGTATGGAGTTATAAGGACGGTGAGGTTAGGTATTAGTTCCCGCGATCCGCGAGAACCGAGAGGGATCTACCGAGGACAATCCACTAGATAGTGTAGAGTCCTTAGGTATATTGAAAAAGGAGAAAAGTGAAAATGGGAAGAGTGCGGATCGAGACAGAGCTAGTCTTGGAATAATCCCAACAAGGTTCTAGTTATGAAGTCTCGGTAAGCTTGAAGGGGTTGAAGAATGAAAAGAAATGAAATGAGAAATGGGTGAAAAGAAATAGCCCTCAAATAATTCAACCTTAGGGCGACACGGGTTCAATACATATGCTACTAAGTGGTTACTAAGGTAACACTGGTATTGAAGACAAGACGTCATAGACCCGATGGACGATTGCACTACAACTTCCCAAGCCACTCAATTTCCTCTTAAAAGGGCTTGTTTCATTCTCACGGGAACCGACATAATCTATCGACTTTCTCTTAGAGATTGTTGATATTGAAGAAGGAGACCTCTCCCTAGTCTCCCAGACAGAACCAAATATGCACTGGCGAGTATAGAGCCAAGAGATCATCCACAATATCTCATTAGGACACTATTCTTGAAGACTTGCTGTTTCACACAATGTGGAAAGTAAGAATATATCTTGAGTCCTACGCATTATTCTTGTGGTATTGCCAGAACATCTGAGTGATATGTAAAAGTATTCACGATGAAGATGGAAATCCTTCTAGAACCAACATAAAACGAGCTCTTGGTGGGTGACATGTGAGATCTTGCAAAAGATCAAGCTTGTGACAACTGGATAGAAACGATGGGGCGATTCACTCTTGAATCAACCTTGGTCCAGGAAATGAATTGACGAATACTTTTGGAAAAACCGTTCGATGTGCAAATCTTCTTTTCTCTAGCGCATCGAATGTGTATTCATATTTCAAATTCAAAAAGTATCTCTGATTGAAAAATACTTTTAGAAAAGCTGCTCGATGTGCGAATCTCTTCTTTTCGCTAGCACGTCGAATGTGTACTCATTCTCTAATACAAAAGTATTTTGGTTGAAAATTGATCTTTCTCATAAAACCTTCGTCAGATTGCAAAACTCTTTCTTTCAAGCAATACGCGATTGTTTTTCAAATCATTTTCATCAATCGGTGAATCTCAATTCATTGGTTCACCCACTCGTGTTGTCTTCTTTGAGACATTCGGTTTGAGAACAACTAGAACAGTGCGAAACCCCGTCAAGGAGATTCTTGAATCCTACCGATCACAGCAAGACTTGTACCGATCAATGGGGAACCGTGGGCCGTGTACCTCAATTCAACGAAGTGATCAAAGACACTTTCGTGTGTTTTATTGCTAATCGTTGTTTGCGGTACATTTGGACGGTTGCGGTGATCGTAATTGAGACGTCAATCCAAAGCCGCATGCTCACAAGATCCACACTTAATTGTAGAAATCATGGTGGTGCATATCTACATAACTCGGTTCGATATTTTTATACTATGCTTCGCTTCTGCCGCAAATATCATGAACCAAAGAAAGCTTCCGCTACTCGATGGAAAGATGTCATGATTCAAAGTGTGAGCATGTTGGTCCAAAAGTCACAACATCACATGATGGCAACACAATAAAGGGTGATCCAGAGATTTACTGTGGCTGATGATCTCAAAGATCATCAAAGATGTGGATCAGTTAAAGGCCTCCACTGATAGTACAAATCAATGCGGACTTTGAAGATTCGCTACTAAAGCACAAAGATTGCAGAATTGAAGAATTGAAGTCTACGAGCTCAAGAACAAAGTCAAGAATAGAATGCTAGGATTCGAAATGTAAAACATGGGGTGACCTCCCTTAGGGGGAGATTGTTAGGAATTAGAAAATTCCATAGTGAAGTGTCGGTCACCCCAAATATTATCTAGCATAAGTTAGCTCGTAGACTTGTCGTTATTTACGTTATTATGTAGTTAATTAGTTAGTCGATGGCGTAAAATAGTTTAGAGCAACACCGTGGAGGAAGGACGGGTCTTTACCCATCTGTATCCCCGATCCACGAGGCCAATAGGAGGTCGTGTATTGTGTAGTATAAATACCCCTTCCATTCATGGAAGGGTGGTGCTTCAATCTAATATTCCATACTTTTGTGTAAACCTCTAGCAAGAACACCTCTCTCTACTAACTCTCTAACTATGGCAAACATGTATTTTGATCATCCAAGACCACCGAATCATCAACACAATAAATATAATGATCCTACAACGTTTTATATCGTTCCCTGCTTTCAATGATATCAAACCGGGAGAGCGGTGAACTTGAATTCGAGGCTAACGATGTTGCTTACAAAGGGATATTATCTTCTTGACGAGATATATCCGAATGATCTGTTCTTATTAAGTCCATTTCAAATCCTCCCACCGGTGATGAAAAAGAATCTTGTACAAGAGGAAGCA
The DNA here is from genome assembly GCA_022545495.1 of Chrysanthemum lavandulifolium. Taxonomy (NCBI): domain Eukaryota; kingdom Viridiplantae; phylum Streptophyta; class Magnoliopsida; order Asterales; family Asteraceae; genus Chrysanthemum; species Chrysanthemum lavandulifolium. The sequence continues at coordinate 174,619,514 of CM040244.1, read as the reverse complement.
CGAGCGACAAGGAAAGATGTGGAACGAGCTTTGGTGTGTTGATTAAGTGAAAAATGCTTAAAGTTCGGCTCGAGGGTGCATAAAAAGGATCTCGAAAATATTGTGTATACATGCATCATATTACATAATATGATCATCAAACACAAGCAGCGGGCGATTTGTCCTACATGGTTTCCACAAGAGGGCCACCGTGATCATGATCCGGTAAGATCCCATGCAGAATCCTTAGTAGTTACTCAGGAGTTAACGGATCGATCAACTCATCTAAACGTAAAATCTGATTTGGTCGAACACATTTGGAGAAACCGTGGAAATGCAGGCAATCAAGAGATTGAAGGCGAAGACGAAAGTGACGAAGACGTAACTGAAGATGAAGATTTTTTGTGATGTTTTCAGCTTTTAATAAGTATTGTAACGTCTACGTTTTATTAGTTTAAGTTTTTAATTATTGTTGTAATGTTAAGTATTTTTATTAATGAAGTTTAATTTTGTTTTTAAAAATATTTGATTTAAAAAAAAAAAGAAAAAAAAAATTGTCAGGTCATCACTGTGGCAACTAGGTCGTCGGATAGAGAAACCTGATGTGGCATGGATGAACTAGGTTGTTCGGCCTTATGTTAGCTTTTATGTCCAACATAAACTTTGATGTTGAGCTCTTAAAGTTAGGGTCCAATAGACATATATGGTGACAATAATGTAAAAGAGTACATCATTTTGTCTTCTTCAACAGTGTTAGGTCACTAGTTTTACAAACACAAGTAATATAGAAAGGAGATGAGGCAATTGAACAAGATCTAACACACACACAAACAATAATAAGACCGGTTATGCGTAGGCATATGTGAAAGAGAGAAAACTTGAACAACCAACCCTCAAATGAGGGTTTACAAGAGTATTTATAGGAGGGAAGCTAGGGCAACACTCCTAGTTCCCATCCTTTCTTATGTGGGCTTGTGTTACACCCGTATCCCGAAATACAAATAGGCCCTACCCTAGATGAATATGGTCTAAGGACTGATGGGATTGACCAGTTGACCCGATAGTCAAACTAATAATTTTTAAATGTTATGTTATAGTTATATAAATGAGGGGGACTTAAGTTGCCACATCTTAAACTTGAAATAAGCATCTTGTGGCCAAAATAGAAGGAAGGGAAATTGAAGGATCAAAAGTGCTAAATAGTAATATAACTTTACAATGAAGAAAGCTACAAGTATATTAAGCTAGGCTTTTCATAATTCCAGGAGATGAAGGAAAGTCGGTTTAGGAAAAGAGAGGGAAGAATGATGGCAAGAATGATGATCAATTGGAATGGGATTAGTGTTTCCAATCAACTAATAAACTAGTTTCTATCACTTTTGTGCAAGTAAGTATCTCTAATTGTAATTAATTGTGAATTGAAGAGTTAGGGTTCATGTATCCAAGTTGGGGGTTTTGGGAAATTGTGGTTTTAAACACTAATTAAGATATTATAGTGTAATTGGGTGAAACCCTTTTTATTTAATTGAAGTAATTGGGTAAGTTGGATATGCTCATGTTATGATCATAAGGTTTGATTAAAAGGAGAATTATAGTAATCTTAGGGGAATCTTATTATGGGTAAAGTTGGATAAATTGTTGGTAAATCATCATATAATCAATATATGATTATGTGATGATTAGAGGATGTTATGAAAGCCTAATGGTTGTGTAAACCATGACTATAGTTTATTGTTTATGTTTTAAGTATATTTTGATTATGTGTTAAGGATGTTAGCTTTGGATGGTGTTGATGTTGGAGATGATGGAAGATGATGATAATCTCATAATAGCTTAGCTTGGCTAGCTAAGGTAAGTAACTTGGTTACTATGTGTTTAATATGAAAATATTATAGTATGTGATTGATGTTGTGTTAAGTGGTTATAGACATGTCTTGGAATTATTGAATGGCTAAGGTATGTGTGAGATGTTTTATGTGCTAATTGGATAGTTGTGTGTTATGATTATATGGTTGAGATGCTTGTATTAGCAATGGATATATTAAGCATGTTTTAGCTAATTACTTACTAAGCGTTATAAACACATGTTATAGTTGTTAATGTTATTGTAGGTTCATGTGCTCGGCGATATGGCTTGGATTGGGTGTGGAACATGGAATGATTATTCAAGATGGTAATATGTAATAATAGGAGCTAGGTAGATACCGAGCTCGTAAGATGAATTTGTACCCCGTGAGTCTTTTACGAGTTTAGTAAAAGTGTCATCAATCGACAAGTACAAGTCCTAGTCGTTATGGTATTTTGATTGGTCAAATTGGACGTCATGGTCAATTTAAAGGAGTGTTTGGATTAAAGTGTATTTTCTACCCATTTTGGGTTGAATGGGTCAAATAAGTGTTAAATCGTTAATGATGGTTTATGTACGACTTTTATGGTCCTTGTTTACCTTGAATTGTTAAAGTGTTTAAATTGATTGAAATGGGTCAAGTGTGATTGTGTAGTTTTTTGTCAAAGGTGCAGTGCAGAGACTGACGTCGTCAGATCTTGTGGCGGCGTCGCCAAGCTTAGTAGAGACGGCGTCGGGTTCTAAGTCCCCCGAGCCGTCGCGTGTTAAATCTAAAAATATGTTTTGGGTCATGGTCGAAGGGTGACGACGTCGCACCTTATAGATGACGGCACCGCTTCTGACTTATAAATGATGTTTTGTTAAAGTTAAATGTTATTAATCAAAGAAGTTATCGAGTACATGTTATATAAGATTTGTAAAGGGTTAAATGTCAAAGTTTGACAAGAATCTAATGAGAAAAAGTAATAGTCAAACGTTCCGAGTCAATGTTTTAAAAATGAGTAATTTCCGGTCAAACCGGGAATCAGGGCGTAACAAATTGGTATCAGAGCTTCGGTTTAAGTGAATTAGGTTACCACTATAGGTTTCCTAGTCTTAAACCACTTTTAGTTGCGGAATTAAGTAAAGCGGAAATGTATGTGTCTAAGTTATAGGTTTTCCACTATAGAGTTTTGGAATTAGGTGCGGAATTAGGTTTCCACTATAAAGCTTCGGTTTAAATGATGTGTGCTATATGAAGTTTAGAGGAAATTAATCGGATAATATAGTATTATCATGTAATTAATGTAGGTCCATGGCGGATTTTATGATTAGAGATGATTTGATTATCAATGAATGAGATATGCTTGTGTGGTTATGTGTTAGAATATTGCTATGATATGCGTGATGAGATATATGGATTGACGTCCTTTAGACGGCATGATTAGAAGTTGATAGTAGTAAGATTTTGACTTAGAATATGAGGCGGTATGTGTAATGAGAGTCCACATTAGACTAAGCGAGTTAAGTGACAGGAAAATGTACACTTTGGATAGTGTCGGAGAAGCGGAGAGTGGTTGAATGATTCCATGTCATAGAAACCATAATGAGACTTGAATAAGATAGGGTATGACTTGTGTTGTGTTAATGACCAACTTATGGTCTTATTATGTGGATGGCTATCGATAGCCAATATGATGGTATTAGAGATGGGGTAATTGTAAGTCATATCTGATGAGTGTAAACCTAAATGTTAATGGATAATAAATATGTTATAATGTAATATTAATTGTGTTTTGTAACACACGTGTAAATGTATAGTGGAAATTTGATATATAATAGTTAAGTGTCTAAAAATATAAGGTTATAGCATGATATTGAAAGATAGGAATGAGATAGTTTACTTACTATTAATTAAAATGAGACATGTGGAAAATGTGAGGAAGAATGCTTATAGTTGATGACCTATGTAGGGTCTAAATGTGGAATAAAATAGTAAAGCTAAGTGCTAATTAAATCAAGAAGTGAAAAAAAGCTAAAATATACAAAAGGATTTGAGGTAGGTGATATAATAAAACGCGACAAGAACGTGTTAAAGTTATGGAACGTGTAAAAGGGAATAATTGAAAGATAACAAGTGTGTAATGGAATAAACCTATAAACGGTTTACATGTGGATAAAGTCAAATAGACTAAAAATAGTAAAAGTAAAATGTGGAAATGGTCAACAAGGGTTGACGGGTATATGAAAAAGTGAGATGAGTAAGCACATAGAAAATGTTTAAATGCTAAAATGGATCAAATGTTAAGAAATGAGAATTGTGAAAGATGAAGAGGTCATTGGATATAAATGTGAACGATTGAGAGTGCTAAGAACAAACAGAAGAGAAAACGGAATAATGATAGTCTAAAAAATGTTGAATAATGAATAATTGGTGAAACATATAAATAGTAGGTTAGATATGATTGCTTAGTTGTACCACGCAATGAATAGTTTGTTAAATGTAAGAAATTAGTTCATGTTAAACTGAAGATGTGTAAGTAAGGGATTCTGTTACGTTTCAATAGTGTTGATAATCATTTATTAATGATGTGAATAATAGGTTTATGGGATTTGAAAGTTTCTTAAGTATATGTTAAAGTTGTGGAGAATTTATGTAATAGGTCCTATATGGCCTAAGACGACAAGTGAGGTGAATGCTTACTTGTAAGGAAGGGATATATATATGATATAAACCTATGGAGGACTAGATGTGTGTAAGTGATGAGATTAACGTATAAGTGATTGAACTAAGGTTGTGTGTGATATAGAGGTGTAGAAATGGCAAGATAAGATTAAATTTGGTAAGTAGTATTAGATATGGTTTAGTAAGTGAATTAAGTAATAAAAGTGTTTTCTAGTATTGAGATGTAAGTAGTGTAAGTCTAGAGTGGAATGAAATTGTATCTATGTAATAAGCATACCTTGCGTTTGAGTGGTGTCGATGAGTCTAGTATGAGCATAAGAAAGGATGTGATGAGTCGAGTAATGGTTTATAGAGACTTGACTCATATTTGGCATGTATAAGCTATGTGTTAATAATGATCAACATAGGGTCTCATTAATAAGTCATATTTAGTGAAGGTCGATAATTAGTATTAAAAACAAGATAAGAGAGAATTTAAATGCAAAGTATGTTGGTGTGGAATGGTATGATGTGGCACAGGTATAATAGATGTTGATACATCTGTTACTAAGCGCTTAATGTTATGGAAGTTATGAAAGTGGACTAAGCACATTGTTATGTTAATGATGAGATGAACTGGTATAGCTTAAACGCTAATAGTTAGATAAAATGAAGTATGTATGAGATTAAGATGTTGCTTTGAAGTTATTATAACACGGCTATTGTTCCCATTAGTAATGACTAATATAATGAAGTGTCGATTAATAAAACGTGTTTAAAACATGTAAGAAGAATAGATGAATGCTAATGAGAGGTTGTAGTTGATGACCTATATAAGGTTTATATATGGAAAGTTGGATAGACTAAAACTCTAATAGTATAAGAGTTGAAATTGGTCAACGAAGAGTTGACAAGTGAAGGTCATAAGGAGACATATAAACACATAGATAATGTGTGGATTATAAATCAGGTAATATCTCATTGATTGTTATAAAGGATAAATAGATATGTATGTATGTATGTATGATCATAGAATTAATCCACAGTTACAGTGTTACAGTACTAGTTACAGAAAACCTCTGGAGGAATACGTTATAGAGATGGATCCCTATTGGGAAAGGCCAACTGAGGTTATAGAGTCGAATCCCTACGAGGGAAGAACGTTATAGCCCCTTTTTGGGAATGTTATAGTAAAGGTGGGTCCAAGTCTAAAAGATGAAAAGTGTAAACGTAAATAAAATAATATAATGTGGTAAATTAAAGTTTAATTAAGTGATGGGAGTACTTGTGTAAGTCGGAATTACATAACCATGAGTTTATATTTCTTGATTTACATCGATTGGGACGCTCTCCATGTAAATGAGGAAATATGAACGAGTGGGTTTATGTGCTCCCGACATGGTACAAGTAGGTTTAGATGAGTAGAGGGCGGAAATCTAAGATAAGTTAGAATATATATATATATATATATATATATATATATATATATATATATATATAAAGAATAGTAGGATTAGATGCAATTTTTAGTTAAGGCCTTATGAGAACCTTCATGTTAGGTGACTTAAGCATAAGTTAAAGTGATTGCGAGTGTAAAGTAATGTTTATAGTATACCTTGTAGCATGATGTGGTGTAATAATGACCATGGTGGTCGTAAATATTTAATTATAAGAAAGTAATAAAAACTAGCAAAGTATTATAATGAGAACGCTAGTCATAGTTAAGTAAGGAAGTAATAGTTAGCATTCGACTTATAAAAAGATAAATGATGTGTAAATAAGTAAAAATGTGGAATGGTTGGTTAACTTTGACTTATAAAGTCAAAATAATGTGGCCGTGACTATATAGGTGAATGTTATGGTAAGAAATTGAATATGGGAATACTTGATTTTGCTAAAATTATGTCTTGGATGACGTAATGATGTGTTGTTATAGAAATTTTATGATGAAGCAAATGCATTTGGAAATTGCTTGTGTGGTATGATATAAGTTAGGATTAAGTGTAAACGGTAATAGACGAGAGATTTCGGGGACGAAATCTAAATAAGGGAGGTAGAATTGTTACACCCGTATCCCGAAATACAAATAGGCCCTACCCTAGATGAATATGGTTTAAGGACTTGATGGGATTGACTAGTTGACCCGATAGTCAAACTAATAATTTTTAAATGTTATGTTATAGTTATATAAATGAGGGGGACTTAAGTTGTCACATCTTAAACTTGAAATAAGCAACTTGTGGCCAAAATAGAAGAAAGGGAAATTGAAGGATCAAAAGTGCTAAATAGTAATATAACTTTACAATGAAGAAAGCTACAAGTATATTAAGCTAGGCTTTTCATAATTCCAGGAGATGAAGGAAAGTCGGTTTAGGAAAAGAGAGGGAAGAATGATGGCAAGAATGATGATCAATTGGAATGGGATTAGTGTTTCCAATCAACTAATAAACTAGTTTCTATCACTTTTGTGCAAGTAAGTATCTCTAATTGTAATTAATTGTGAATTGAAGAGTTAGGGTTCATGTATCCAAGTTGGGGGTTTTGGGAAATTGTGGTTTTAAACACTAATTAAGATATTATAGTGTAATTGGGTGAAACCCTTTTTATTTAATTGAAGTAATTGGGTAAGTTGGATATGCTCATGTTATGATCATAAGGTTCGATTAAAAGGAGAATTATAGTAATCTTAGGGGAATCTTATTATGGGTAAAGTTGGATAAATTGTGGGTAAATCATCATATAATCAATATATGATTATGTGATGATTAGAGGATGTTATGAAAGCCTAATGGTTGTGTAAACCATGACTATAGTTTATTGTTTATGTTTTAAGTATATTTTGATTATGTGTTAAGGATGTTAGCTTTGGATGGTGTTGATGTTGGAGATGATGGAAGATGATGATAATCTCATAATAGCTTAGCTTGGCTAGCTAAGGTAAGTAACTTGGTTACTATGTGTTTAATATGAAAATATTATAGTATGTGACTGATGTTGTGTTAAGTGGTTATAGACATGTCTTGGAATTATTGAATGGCTAAGGTATGTGTGAGATGTTTTATGTGCTAATTGGTTTCTGCAAGCAATACGTGATTGTTTTCAAATCATTTTTAATCAATCAGTAAATCTCAATTTGCTGGTTCTTGTGTGTTATGATTATATGGTTGAGATGCTTGTATTAGCAATGGATATATTAAGCATGTTTTAGCCAATTACTTACTAAGCGTTATCGCTTACATGTTATAGTTGTTAATGTTATTGTAGGTTCATGTGCTCGAAGCGATATGGCTTGGATTGGGTGTGGAACATGGAATGATTATTCAAGATGGTAATATGTAATAATAGGAGCTAGGTAGATACCGAGCTCGTCAAATGAATTTGTACCCCCGTGAGTCTTTTTATAGTTTTGTAAAAGTGTCATCAATCGACAAGTACAAGTCCTAGTCGTTATGGTATTTTGATTGGTCAAATTGGACGTCATGGTCAATTTAAAGGAGTGTTTGGATTAAAGTGTATTTTCTACCCATTTTGGGTTGAATGGGTCAAATAAGTGTTAAATGCGTTAATGATGGTTTATGTACGACTTTTATGGTCCTTGTTTACCTTGAATTGTTAAAGTGTTTAAATTGATTGAAATGGGTCAAGTGTGATTGTGTAGTTTTTTTGTCAAAGGTGCAGTCTCAGAGACTGACGGCGTCATAGATCTTGTGGCGGCAGCGTCAGCTTAGTAGAGACGGTCGGGTTCTAAGTCCCCTAAGACGTCGCGTGTTAAATCTAAAAATATGTTTTGGGTCATGGTCAAGGGTGACGACGTCGCACCTTATAGAGGCGACAGCGTCGACCCGCCACATGACTTATAAATGATGTTTTGTTAAAGTTAAATGTTATTAATCAAAGAAGTTATCGAGTACATGTTATATAAGATTTGTAAAGGGTTAAATGTCAAAGTTTGACAAGAATCTAATGAGAAAGAGTAATAGTCAAACGTTCCGAGTCAAAGTTTTAAAAATGAGTAATTTCTGGTCAAACCGGGAATCGGGGCGTAACAGCTTGGGCCTAAGCTTATGGGCCTTCTACATAAGCTAGACCTTAAACAAACATAAAGGCCATAATAAAGCTACCTATTACATATGAAATATAAATACTTGAAATACAGTTTAGGAGTGATTCCAACAATCTCCCCCTCAAGTATATATGAATGTAAACGGTGAAGGCGTTGATGTAATAGTAGCTCGACGATCTTCGACATTCTTCTTTCTTGTGAGAGGAATTGCCTTGATTCGAACAATCTCCCAGTGTAGAGATAGTTATCTTTGAGCAGTTATGCTTTTGACGTCATCTTAAACTTTGTTCTTTGATCATTGTTCTTTGTGGTGAAAGTGATAGTATGTTGTTGTTCGCATCGACCGCTTTCAGTGCCTTGTTGCTCAGGTGTCTCACGTCATTCTTCAACATACTCACACGCTTTGATGTTGGAATTCAATCATCGATGAAGTTCTTTAAGTTTATAACTTTGTAGATTCTTTGGTTTGACGAAGAATCATTCGACGATTGTGTTGCTTTTGACTAGAACTTCCATTAGTGATGATGTTGGCGTGAGCATGAGAAGAATCAAGACGATCATTCCGCTCGGAGCTTCCATAAGAAGAAAACATGTCAAGCGGTTAGTAATAAGCGGATTCCGCACTTACAAGTTTGAACTTCGAGAGTGTTAACAACATAGTGTGAAAACACAACTCTAATTCTTACAAAGGCCGTTCTCGAACTGGAGTCCCACAAGTGAGATAACGCGATGTACCAAGTACATCTGATTCGAGATGAGTCGCCGAGGTACACCAAGCATCACCTCACGATCGTAGACCGTTTGAGACACACTCGCGTAATCCACGGGAGTTACCAAAGTGACCGCCGTCGTGGTTGTTTGATGTTGACCACGGCGGGAGTTTCCATTCAATCACCGAGGATCATGATGTGAACCTCTCATAAATGTTCTTGATGATTGCTAAGATCTGTGAAGGACTCGATATGAACCATCGATAATCTTATTAGTTGATCATCAAGTGATTAAATGTCAAGTGTTCCTAAAAGATCTTTTGATGAATCTCGTGGCTCTAGACTCAATAGTGCGTTTTGGTTTTCCGAGCGGAGACTAGGAGAGGGTCTCCTTCTTCAATACCAAACAATCTCTAAGAGAAAGCCAATAGTTTACGAGGGTTCCCCGTGAGAATGAAACAAGCTCATTGAGAGAAACTTGAGTGGCTAAGAAGGTTTAGTGCATGCGCCACCGGGTCCATGACGACTTTTAATCTTCAATACGGTGTCACTAAGTGACAATCAAGAGTATATGAATTGAACCCGTGATCGCCCTAAGTTGAATAACGGAGGGTCATTTCTTTTCACCCTTTACTTTACATTTCTTTTTGATTCTTCAACTCCTTCTTTCTCCGATTCTCATTTTCTCCTTTTACAATCATTCCTAAGGACTTCTAACACTAACTAATGGTAGTGTCCTTGGGTAGATCCCTCCGGCTCTGGCGGATCATAGGACGGTTATTCCTAACCTTAGTCACCTTATAACTCCATGACTAACCTATGTTGCCATTAAAACCACGATAAGTGAAAAATCTATCAAATGGTTTGTAAATGAAAACATGTTTGAAGCTAATCGTGAGAGATAAGGTTTGCATAAATACTCCCCTCCACATGTGCTTAATAGTTTTAATGGTTAAATGCACGGTGAGGAAAGAGCGCACTTTTGAATTGATCCATCGAAGATAGACAATCCCCATGAGACACGGTTCGTTGCATAGTTAAAGAGTTACATTGTCGCCTTTTAGGTGACAACTAGCTCTAATAACTACCTTGAAGGTGTAGACAAACCTCGAAGGTTGTCATACCCGTCGAGTTCATGTCTATCAAGAGTTTCTCGAATGGTACTTTCTACTTGGACTAGTCCTTTGCGAGACACGTTTACATTACTAGCGAACTAGCTTGAAATTATTACCCGTCCAGGACAAGTCTTTTCGAGTTACTAACAGTTTAGTACCGTCTATTCGTTGGTTAAGTCTGAGGTACACAGATTCATTTGCATATTGCACAACATATTTCTTATCACACAATTTTCTCCCCCTATGACCATTTCGAGTGTTGCGGGAAGATGACCACTATGAACAATTTGTGAACAAAGTTTTAATTCAAATACTCCCCCTCAACAAGTGATATAAACGATTGAGGTTTTGAAAATCATATGGGGAAGTACTTGTGTTTTTGAGCAAAACCTTGAAAAATGAAAGGTTTGATAGGTTTTACTCAAAAATAAGAAGCTTTCGCTCCTTTTATAAGGATTGTGACACCGAGGCGTACCACGTGGTCCTTTCTTGACAATTACGGGTTGTACATTGTTATGTGTGCACAAGCCATTGACATATATCATCATACATCCAAAATTTTAATGAAAGAACCAAATCAAGGAGTACCGGGAAGTGCGGTGATGTTCCTGTGAGTACGAACAAGGCGTTGATAGCGGTGATGTTGATCTGGGTCGACCACCAACAAAACTTTCCAACGCTCAATCGATCCCTTCGAACAACCGTTCATCAATCATGGTGATGATCCTTCTCACATCCCTCCTTTCACGAGAATTCCGGCCGCTTAGGAGACCCAAATTTTGGTATATCCTTCAATCTCTACGCCAATCCATCCCTAACCGACTTCAAGGTATGATCCCGAATTTTTGAAGTTCACTACACACCATTAAGCGTTTCTTTGAAGTTCACCGTGGTAAACAACTCGAATGGTTTCTTCGATGAGCGATATTGAGTTAGGCGATTGATGTCGGGAAGATCAAGCGTTGGAGGAGTGAGGTTGACACGCTTCGATATGATTCAACGGCAAGTCAAGATCTTCAACACGTTCTTTGATGACTATGCGTCGATGAAGATGAGCAAGTGACTTGATGAATTCACGTTGTACTTGCTTGAAATTGTCTCATGCGACCTTGAACTTTGGCAAGATACATGTCTTCAATATCGTTGATGTTCAAATTCTCAAAGTCGCCTTCAGAGAATGCATAGTCCCTTTCGTCTTGTCTTTTGACCACAATCTTCTTGAGAAAAGTGTAGTCCCATTTAGACGATAGACCAACATGTTGGATGACCACGATACTTTTAGTCTTGAACACGCATGTTGAGACTTACGGACCAAGCGACACGTAGTAGATTCTTCGTGCCCGCCAATGGTGAATCCCATACATTGCATCTTGGTCATATGCTACCACTTTGTCGAGAACATGTGGGTAGCACGTTCCTCGATGGCTATACAATCGAGTATATGGCGCAGGGAATGGAAGTGTCGAGATGTAGCGTATTTCCTTGAACCATCGCCACCGTGTTGAAGAAAATCTAAGTCTTGGTTGAAGAAATGTCGAAAGGAATCCTAGGTCGATCGGGTTGGCCAATGGTAGGTAGAGGTCGAGACCGATCGGTGTAATATGGAGGATTGTCCCGCTTTGTGAAGTCGATGTTTGCTTCGGGTTGAGCCAATCCATGTTATTAGACATGGCTCGAGCAATGTTTTCAAGGTGATATTCAACCTCGATTGCACTTTCCGATTTGTCTTTCAAAAGTAGGAATGCTTCATTCTTGATGCGCTTCAATTCGATTTCGTCATCTTCTTCACACGGAACCTTTCTTGCAAAATCTTTGCATGCTCCAAGGTACTACCGTCTACCAATTCTTGACCTTTTCGGGGTAGGGAGTGTTGTTAACAAGTGTAGCAAACCAATTAAATTCTTGATTTTATCGTCATCTAGCCATGATATGGCGTCGATAAGCGTCTTCTTCTTCTTTTCAAGGCTTAGATGATGATCTTGGTTTCATCCTTGTTTGGGAGAGGTGGGTTGTTGTTGGGGCTCAAGGACCTCTTCATCGTCACCACCCGTATATTCAAAGTAATCACATTTTTTGAGACAAGGGTGGTAACTCGGAATCGTCCCGAGGTTTATCGAGAGAAGACCGAGGTGGAGGAGACTTTGTTGAGAAGAAGTCCGTTGTAGAGGAGGTGGCATCAAGAAGATTCACCGATTGCTTCGACGTTTAGATGCGAGTCCTTGTCCTTATCATCATCATCTCTGGCCGTTTGGGTTGATCGGTGACTCCTTGCATGATGATCCGAGTTGAAAAGCAAGTAGACCTTGAAAAATTTAGCTTCATCCGAGTAAACGTTCAGTTGCTTTGACATTTGCATCACTAGTTTAGCGATTAACTTCATTCGAGAGATCGACTTCTTTGGCCATTGTATGTTTAACCAATGCGATGATGTTAGGGGTGAGTTGTGCGGAAAATACTACTCTAGTCACACGGGGACAAGTGTCGAGAAGAAACTTGTGGGTATGATCTCTTCTTGTCTTCTCCGGTTCCTTTTGGACTTTAGGAACGATATCCGAAGGTACTTGTTAGTGTAACCTTGATCATTTCGTTCAGTTCCTCTTTACGATGACTCTTCATGAACTTCGAACAAATTGCATTTCTTTCGCATCTTGTCTTTCTCATCATTTAAGCATCTTGTATTTGGTCGACAAACCAATTCGATTTTACGTAAAGCATGTCCTTCTTTCGACTTATTGGACATCTTTCACAATTCTTTCATGAGTCCGAGAAATCCAAGAGCGAGGTGGTTTCTTCATGATTTGGATGATGATCCGTTGACTTCTTTGATGGTGGTGGTGATGAATGAGATGAAGAGTCGATGATGAGGAGACAAGAGGAGGTTCGGGGTCCTTAGGCGGTTCGAAGTTTCCTTACGTGAATGTGGGACTTCTAGAAGCAACTTGTCATAATCATCATCTTTATCTTTCTCGCACTTCTCGGTTCGGTTTCTCAAAATCATATACAATAGTATCCTCTGCGAGGCTTTTGTTGTTGCACAAGAGTGGTGGCACCACTCCCTTATCGGGTTGATTAACCGCATCGAGTTGGTGAAGATTGAGTGCACCACTTGACCCACCGTGGCCACCCATTTGGTCTTTAGCAAATTATTTAGCCTTTTGAAGATGTCGACGATTTTAAACTTCTTCCAAAGATGATTTATCCAGTTGCTCTTCTTCTTCTTGAGCTCTCATCATAGGGTACAATTCTTTGAGTCTTCCTTTTCTTGGACATTTGGAGGACTTGGAGGTTTTGCTCTTGAGGCGGTGCTTGGTTGCGAGCAGAGTAATGAAACTCTTCATCTCGTATCGATCTTCTTGAGCTCTCGTCCACAAGCTTTCTTTGTGGTTCAAGTGTGGGAATAGGTTCGGCTTCCTTTACGGAACAATCCTTTTAGAAGGAGGATTCCTTTTAGGAAGCTTTCTTTGACTCACGATACTTGTTGCGCTTCTGTACTTCCTCTTACGGTTCTCCTTACGTGTGTTCCGAAGATTTTTCGTCGAGATGACCAACTTTGCCTTGTCTAACGCTTCGAGATACCTTTTGTACGCTTCGAGCTTTCGACATCTTCGATTAGAAGGAAATCGCAACACAACACCTTGTTTCTTTGTAGACGATTCCTTGATTACGGCGGATAGAATAGGTTACATCAACATATCGTGATTGTCGGGGTCATTGAGCCTCTTGGGAATATCGGATGAAGTCCAAGTGCTCTCTGGATCAACAGTTTAGTATATCGATGTAGGAATCTTTGAGCCAAGCTTGTTGAGAAATGACATCATGTCATCCCAAATCGAGCTTCGATAGCGATGTGTTTCATGTTGACCAATGCCCAAAATATTTGCAGTTCCATGAGCTTAGGATTCTCATAGCCACCGTCACGACCGTAAATGACTTGGTGATGATCATATAGAGAGTTCTCCATGGTTGAGGAATACTCTTAAGCTCTACGTGAGAATGCTTGGTGATTACTCCCGTAGCCTCGCCATAACCAATATCGATTAAGAATTGGAGAGTGAGCTCTTCAACAGTGTGGCATATAGTTTGGTTGGATCGACTTGAGGAATTAGGAGAACGACCCTTAAGTCTCGCGGGTGTAATGGTGACTTGTTTGTGATTCGAGTCACCGTCATAGCGATTCGTCCTTTGACCCTTTCCATAGTGTTCCGAGGCTGTTGGATATAGATCTCGTGAGCAGTTGCGAGTGAGTGAGCATATTCGATACGGATGAGTCCTCGAATATCAATAGCAATTAAACACGAAGATTACGAGCAAGTGAGGTGTCAAAGTCGACACGGAGATTATTCTTTCCTATCTTCATTGGATAGCCATAAGGATAGATATCGACAATGGAGAGAACTTGGATGCATCCACATTCATTTGTTCGACCATGTCGTGATCTCGAAATAACATTAGCCAAAAGAACCAACATATCGAAAGACATAATGTTAGTCAATGAAGGTCTTATTGTCTAGTTATTGAATGTACGGTGTCAATGATTGTTACGAGTCCTAAGTCACTTGTATTTTCAATAGTCCAATGACGCCGTGAAATGTTTAGTGAGTTAGTTAACTTTAAGTTTTAAAGTTTATTTTATAAACACAACATATCAAACGATTTAAGTTTATTAGTGACATTATTGGATTCGTGACGATATGATTAGTTTATTTACAAGTTTGTACATGTAACAATTCATAACGAAGGTATGATCCGGGCTTATGCGTAGGATTGGTAAAGTTATGCGTGAGACGTAAATGATATATGCGTGGCGTAAACTTACGCGTAGGATCCTAACTACAGCGTAAGAAATGTTACGCGAGGAAAGGGGACCTTACACGTAGGGTTTACGCGTGGGCAAATATTAACCTTACGCGTAAGGCTACTCGTAAGAGTTGACCTTATGCGTAGAGGTCATTGCACGCATATCCTTCACGGGATACGCGTAGTCCCATATGTAGAACCTTATGCGTAGAAGCTACGCGTAAGACTAATCTTACGCATAACATGCTACGCGTAAGGTAATCCTTATGCGTAGAGTTACAACAACCTTGATTATGAATTTTAAGTGTAGCAAGCCTGAAACAAAGCATCATATCATCAATTTTGACACATAACATTCATATTGTGACAGATCAAAACACAATTGCACAGTTTTAACAGTTACGCGTAGAAAAACTTACGCGTAGTCTAAACCCTAAATCTATGCGTATGAAATCTAGCCATGGAATATGCACAAAACATTTTCTGGTAGTTTAAGAGTGTTGAGGGAGTCTTTATACCAAGTTATAACACTTAACTCGTTGTGAATCACAATTTACCAAATATTATGAACTTTAAACCCTAAATCCAAAATGTTAACCAATTCGTGTTTCTGGGTGGTTAATAACCATGGAAATCATTAATTCAACCACTGAAGACTATAACCCAACAATCTTTTATACCAAAACACTTCACATTTGGAAAAACCCAAATCGTCACATAAACCCTAATTTCGTAAATAATTTAATTCGTGATTCTGGGCGAGTTTTGATGATTAAAACGGTATCATAGATGTGTTAGAAACGTTTTGACACTATTCTTTTAACCATAAACACCCAATCTTGATCATGTGTTCATACACATATGCGTAGACCACAAAAACGAGATTATACAAAGTTTTAACGTTGGATTTTGAAAATTCAAAGCCATTGCTTAAAACATGTTGTAAACACGAAATCACTTACAAAATGATGATCCGAAACACGGATTTCTTGAGTGAATTCTATCGTAGGATGGTTTTAGGTTTTAGTAATAAATGAGAAGTGAAAGTTAGGTGGGGTGTTATATTAAAATAACTTTAAGGTTTTGACAGTTTTGGTCCCTCCACCTTTTCCTTTTTCAAACAAAGCCATTTAACTTCCATTTTTGTTACCAAACAAAGATTTTTAGGAAAGAAACTTGACGACACTCCCCCTTGACTTAAGAAAACTGATGAAAAGTTATTAATTTTAGTCCGAGGAGTGTCATTGTACCAGAAAATTCACCACCATTTGTAAAAGAAACAACCAAGGTATGATAACATGCAAGTACACAGATGTTTTGAAACAGTTAAAGTTTTGATTTCTCCCCCTCAACACTTGATCGGAAAAATACCGAATTTAGAAAGATTAGGGTGTTGACGGAAGAAATGTACTTGCAATGTTGAAAGAAAAGTAGATTAGAAGAATATTTTGATTTTATCGGGTTTTATATTTTGTATTTTGTTTTGAAAATTTATTTACAAAAGATGTATTGGTGTTTGACAAGTTTTTAAGACTGTTTTAAGAGGTCATCCAATTCCTCTTGAGTCAAACACCTCATACCAATCCGTGGACCAACTCATTAAACCTAGCGGGAGGCAAGGCTTTGGTGAGAAGATCGCCAATTGGTATTCTCGCACCCACAAATTATAATTCAACGGCACCACATTCCACGTGGTCCTTGATGAAATGATAGCGAAGATCGATGTGCTTTGATTTCAGTCATGAAGCGAAGTTGCACGAGATCGCAATGGCACCGATTGTCGCAAAGACATCGGGATTCATCGAATCGCAACCATAGTCTTTGAGTTGTGTTCTCATCCGATGACTTGAGCACAACATGCGGACATGGCTACATATTCGCTTCGGTTGATGACAACGATGTACAATCCTGCTTCTTTGATTGCCAAGACACTGCTTATCACCGAGAAATTGTAGAGCTCTGAAGTACTTTTCCTCGAGTCTAAGCATCCTGCGTGGTCGGCGTCAAAAGCGATTAGTTCAAAACCGAATCCTTCGGATACCGGATCCCCAAGTTAATGGTTCCCTTGATGTATCGGAGATTCTTTTAGCCTCGAGAGGTGGGTTTCGGTTGGTCGCGATCGATAAGCGGGAGCATAGATAAGCGGCAAAGACAATATCAGTCCGCTTGTCGTTAGATACATGAGGGACCCAATAATACTTGGTATTTGGTAGGGTCAATGATTCGCTCTGAGCAGATCAAGTTTTTCACTCAAGCCGCCACTTGTGAATGGCCAATCAGAAGAAACTTTAAGCGTGTTGGGAATTAAGGTAAACTCTCGATTACGCCGAATGGATTACTCGAAGAAGAATGGATTCTGCGAAGTTATACTTGACAGAAGTGTTAAAGCGATATCGTGTTGTCTTTGAAAGTGTGAATCCACGTAGGAGAGATAAGCTCAAGATAGAGTAAAAGTCGGTGCCGTATTGAAGATAGGTTGGCGCCGTATTATGTAGAGCTTACTCAGAATAAACAATATGATTAACAAAACAATATGATTAGTTGCATGCTTGTCTAAGATGCATGCTTGGTCTATGTTAGTATTAGGAGCGTAAATTGTCAACGCTCATTAGGGTTTCTTGCCTATATAAGAAACAATGATAGTTTGTAATAGATAAGCTTTTCTCAAGTCTTTCAAGTCTTGTAAATTTTAAGAAACATAGAGTTTCTATAATCAAAAGATCCATAGAGGATCAAAGAGTTCTTAGTTATTATAACTTGTATTTACTTTCCACTACAAAATACGAGTTGTAGAGATCTTCCATTAGTTTGCTTGTGATTACATAGGCAACACTAACGATCTCCGAGTGCTTAAGATCTATCAAGGTCTGTGTGTGTTCAACAAGTGGTATCAGAGCCTCGGGAAAGTCTCTACGATACTAAGAACCATTCTCACCCCCATACAATCAAACATTCATTCACCATGCCTGGATCCGACAATGAAAATGAAGTCACCAACACAAACAACACCAACACCACTTCCATGCAACAACTCAGTCTCTCAAACAGTAATGGTAAATTTCCTTATTTGAAAAGGGAAGAATATGATCTTTGGACTATGAAGATGGAAAACTGGATTTCCAATATTGATTGGAATCTATGGGAGGTAGTAAAGAAAGGAAACAGTCTAAAGAAAATGATTCACAGCAGAGATGGGAAGTTTATCATGGCTCCACCAAAAGCAACAAGAGGTCTTGGCTATGCAGAGAGCATAAAGTAAAACTATTTCGCTTCAAGCCATTCACGAAGATCATCTGTGATTTTCACCATATGGATGATGCAAAAGACATATGGATGGCTCTCAAAGCAAGGTTCGGTGGAAATGAAGAATCAAAGAGAATGAGGAAGTCCATGCTAAGACAACAATTTCGGGACTTCAATATCTCCGAAGAAGAAGGTATCCACAAGGATACGACAAGTTCCATAGGATTTTGAGTCGGTGAACCAAATTGAATGCTAAACCGATAATGATGATTGCAACTCAAAGTTCTTGCGATCCTTGCCGCCATCATGGTTGCATGTTAGTATAGCCCTCAAGGCTAAAGGAGGTTGGACATGCTCACCTTGATGAGTCAGATAATGACTCGTAACCCTTGAACTCGATGTCGGGACTCCTACCGTACATCTTCTTCTGGCCATGCAGCTTTTGTTGGGACATCTCACTCCAACAAGATGGTACTTGCTCCTGGTTCCAACTACTTTCCATCATCTCCCAGTTCCAACTACTTTCCATCATCTTGCACTCCCACTCCACCACATAACACTCGTAACACTCCACCATGTTCTCAAACTCAGACTAGTAGTGTGATGGAGGATGTTCTTCATTCGTTTGTGGTTGATTATGATACTCAGCAGTATCTTGCATATGAAGACTTTGATCAGTTGGACCCTCTTGAAATGGAGGAGATGAAACTAAAATGCAGTGGCATTGTCGATGAGACATCAAAAGGTTTGAAGAGAAGTCCGGGAGGAAGTTTGCTTTCAAGGAAAGGAACCACTCGCTTTGATAGGAGGAAAGTCAAGTGTTTCACTTGCCACCGATGGGGCATTTCTCGAGGAATGCAAAGGCAGGAAAAGTGGAGATGGAGCTAACTATCTTTCCTATCAAGAGAAACAAAGCAGGAAGTCGGAGCTTCAGCACTCTCCTCACCATGGATGAACAGTTAACTGGATCGCACATGAACTCGTGAATGAGGAAGCTCATGATAATGATAAGCTTGGATTGTTGGCAAAGTGTACTTGGATGAAAGGCATGATCGGTTTGCCTTGATGGGACTATCTCGTGTACACAATCAGATATTTGGTTGTAGTCTAAGATACAATGAACTTAAAGAAGAATTTGATGCTATGAAACCTAAGTTTGATGAATGCTATGTTGATAATGAAGCTCATAAACTAGCATTAAAAGCAGAGAAAGACAAAAGTATGGTTTCAAAAGAATCAAATAGCTTATGAAGAAAAGATAAAGGTGTTACAGTTTGATCTAGAAGTTGCAAATAATTACTTAAACCGATCGAGAAAGCAAAGGATGAAGTCGTATCGAGAACCTAGAACTTAAAGAAAAACTAGCAGAGGAAATAGCTAGGCATAAGGAATGGTTAATATCGGTGATAATCGCTAGTGAAATCTATAACGATCAAACAAGAACCTCGGCTTAGGACTAGGCTTTCAAAAGTATGTAGGAGTAGAAGCTAGATATGATGGTCGAATCCACACCAATAGGTTAGCTAACTTTGTAAAAGAAGGTGAATTGCATGATGTCCCCGGACCTATTAGAGGTGAATTTATGCCCATTGACCTATCCATCATCGTTGACTTTGATGGATCACATCATCTATATGGCGAAAGTCAAAGACTTGCTGCACACGATTCCTCATCTAATGACTTTGTCTCTTGCTCGACGGTGACAATTCATCGGATTAAGGGTCTACTTCCTATGAAAGATGTGATTCAAATGAGAAGTCGACCTTCCCAAGCCTCGAGCCTACACCCAAGCCTCGCACCCCGCCTACTTACAAGCCTTCTAAGGAAGTCACGAGGAATCATCTTCCAAGACAGTTTCTTTCAAGACTTGTCTTTACATCTTTGAATAATCGATCGTTAAAACAATTCCTTGAATGTATCTCTTTTAAGTACTTACGCATGTACTCAAACATCTCCCTATTTGAATAAATCTTCCAAGAAGAAGACATGTTTTGTATGTGGAAGTAAATTTCATTTAATTAAGGATTGTGATTTTATGAGCAAAGATTGGGTGCATGTGCTACTCACCGTAAACACAAATCTAAATGGACCAATGTTGCCGATATTCCACCTTATGTCCCACAAGCGCTAAATCGACTCTCATTGGAGAGGTTCGGTTACCTGACCTTATAAGCAACCAACTAGCCCATACTTTAAACATGGTTATTGGCCTACATATGTTGACTACTGTGTATTGGGATGGGATATGGGAGCACTTCTTTGTGAAGTCCTCGCGAGTTGTTCTTGGACTAACAAGGACCCAACCATCAATGGAGGACCAAGAACAATGGTGGATCCTCTAAATCTTCATGTCCTCAACTTGTGATCCACAAGGCGGGTTCATGTCAAGAATGACTTGAACCTCCTTTATATACTAACAAGATGTATATATTTTGTTGTTGTTTGTAGGATCATCCCTTAAGCATAAGAATATTGGTATTGTTGATAGTGGTTGTTCCGAAGCATGTCCGGAAACGAGATATGATGCACAACTTTGTTCCCATAGAAGGAGGAGGCAATGTAACTTTTGGAGGAAGTGATGGGAGTATCACGGGAAGGGACCATAAAGACACCTCATCCGGATTTTGAAAATGTGTACTTTGTTAAGGAACTTCAAGATTTCAACTTGTTCTCCGTTTCACAAATCGTGACACTAAGAACAAAGTTCTCTTCATCGAGAATGAATGTCTTGTCTTGTCTAAAGACTTCAAACTCCCGTAAGAAACTTCAATTCACGAAAGTTCCTCGAACTCACAATTTATACACATTCAACCTTAATGAAGTGCAACCAGGTGGTGACCTCACTTGTTTGGTGGCTAAAGCATCTCTTGATGAGTCCACTAAATGGCATAGGAGGATGGCTCATGTGAATTTCAAGACCATTAACAAACTCTCTAAAATGGGTCTTGTTGAAGGTCTTCCCACCAACGTATTCACAAATGATCATAATTGTATCGCTTGCAACAAAGGAAAACAACACGAGCTTACAAAGCTATCAATGCTATGAGCATCATTCTTGAACCTCTTCGGTTGCTCCACATGGATCTGTTTGGTCCAACTCAAGTCGAAGCATTGATCATAAGTTCTTCGTTTGGTTATCACCGATGGCTATAGCAGATTTTGTTGGGTTTTCTTTCTCGTAACCAAAGATGAAACATCTCAAGTCTTGATTGAATTCATCACTCTCGTTGAAAATCGGTTGAACAAAAGGTCAAGGGTATTCGGTGTGATAATGGGACGAGTTTAAAAATGCTATTCTTATAGAACTCGTGGGTCAAAAGGTATAAAAGGGATTATAGTAATCCAAGAACCCCACAACAAAATGGGGTGGTGAAAGAAAGAATAGGACCTAATAGAGGTCGCAAGATCAATGCTTGCACTCTAAACTACCCACTATGTTCGGATCAAGTCATGTTGGCAGTGCTATGTGCTAAACAGGTCTCCATTACAAGACCACAACTCAAAACACCATATGAACTTCTCTTTGGGAAGGTTCTGTCATTCACTACCTAAAACCTTTTGGTTGTCAAGTGACCATTCGAACACCGGTGATCCGTTGGGAAAGTTTGATGAGAAGGTCGATGATGGGTATATTGTGGGTTATTCAGCTCATAGTAAGGCATACAGGGTGTACAATCTGCAAGCCAAGAAGATAGAGGAGACGCTGAACCTGAGATTTTTGGAAGATAAGCATAATGTTCAAGGACAGGGTCATTCATGGTCCTTTGACCTTGACTACTTAACTGATTCCTTGGGTTACACTAGACACTTGGATAACCAAAATGCAGGCCCTCAAACTTCTCCCACTAACAATGCAGGTCCCTTTGATGATGACTCTGAAAATGAGTTTGAAGATGATGAGCAACCTATACTTGTGCCGTCTTTCTCCCCTAACAATATTGCAGGTACCACCTCCAAGGAGATTACTGATAAGAATGATGAAGATGACTCTCATTATGCTGAGGACCTTGCTAGGCTTCAGACACAAGAATTTGCTGCTAAGCTTGAAGCAGAGAAACTAAATGGAGGGGTAGCTAATGAAGGAGTCAGCAGAAACCACGTGTCTGCTGAAGTTGACTCTGTCACACCTACCATCCCCAAATCTGCTGAAGGCTATGCTGTTCCTTCTCAAGTGTCTTTAGACTTTGGAGAACCTCATACACGCTTTCCAAAACCCTCCGATCTTGGAAATCATCAACCCAAAGCTGGCATTTTCACCTCACCCTCTTATGATGCTGCATTTGAACCAACTATCACCAATCTTGATTCATCCATTGAAGTCAGCCCCACTGCCACTCAGAGAATCAACATTGCTCATCCTCAATCCAACATCATAGGTGATCTTCTGGCACCTGTTAGAACTCGTAGGGCTATAACAAGTCCTCAATTTGGACAGATTGCTTTTCTCTCTTATGTCTCCAACCAAAGAAAGAGACAATCACACGATTTCAAACACCGTCTGCTTGCTTGTTTTCTCTCAAGTGGAACCAACCGGTGTTTCTCAAGCTCTTAATGATTCAAGTGGCTAGAAGCAATGCAAGAAGAGATGCAACAATTTCACAATCAGCAGGTTTGGATTTTGGTTCCCCTACCTGATGGCAAATATGCCATTGGGACAAAGTGGATTCTGAAGAATAAGAGAGATGCTAGGGGTGTTGTGATCAAAAACAAAGCAAGATTAGTAGCTCAAGGCTTCAGACAAGAGGAAGGGATTGATTATGATGAAGTATTTGCACCTGTTGCCAGAGTTGAAGCAATTCGCATTTTCTTGGCTTATGCTTCTTACATGGGTTTCATGGTGTATCAAATGGATGTCAAAGGTGCTTTTCTGTATGGTGAAATTGAAGAGGAGGTCTATGTCACTCAACCCAAGGGATTTGAAGACCCTGATCACCCAAATCATGTTTACAAGGTGGTTAAAGCTCTGTATGGCTTACATCGTGCACCAAGAGCTTGGTATGCTAGGCTTTCATCATTCCTCACCAAGCACGGCTATCGGAGAGGTGCTATTGATAAAACTCGCTCCTAAAGAAGAATTATTGAGACATCATTCGGTACAAGTCTATGTGGACGACATTATTTTGGCTCCACAAACGAAGCTTGGTGCGAGGAATTTGAGGAACTAATGAAGGGTGAATTTCAAATGAGTGCTATGGGAGAGCTTACTTTCTTTTGGGTCTCCAAGTTCAAGAGAACAGGATGGCATCTTTATCTGTCGGGATAAATATGTGAGGACATTTTGAAGAAGTTTGGTATGGAAGGTGTCGAGTGCCACAACACCTTATGAAGCTAAAGACTAAAGCAAACAATGAACCGGATCTACAGTGAATGTTCATCCTGACAGTCCATGATTGGTTCATTGATGTATCTAATGACTTCAAGGCCCGATATTACATTTGTTGTGAGTGTTTGTTCTCGACATCAAGTCACTCCACTTACTTCCCATCTAAATCTTTGTCAAGAAGATCTTTAAGTACCTCAAAGGCCAACCTCTTTAGGCCTTTGGTACCCAAAAGAGTCTCCTTTCAAGTTGGAAGCATATAGTGACAAGTGATTATCTTTGGTGCAACCGATAGAAGATCCATAACTGGAGGTCGCCAATTTCTTGGCAAGAGGTTGATTTCTTGGCAATGCAAGAAACAAACCATTGTGGTGCCTCAACCATCAAGCATAGTACGTTGTCACGCAAATTGTCGTGGACAGTCCTTTGGATTCGTAACCAATTCTTTGGACTATGGGTACAACTTCATGAACACTACAATTCATATAGATAATCAAAGTACCATCTGCATAGTCAAAAATCTAGTTTTTCACAGTCGAACAAAACACATTGAAATCGGGCACCACTTTATTCGAGATGCATATGAAAAACATTTGATAAAAGTGGCAAAAATCCATACTGATGATAATGTGGCAGACCTATTAACAAAAGCGTTTGATGGACCAAGGTTTCAACACCTCGTGGTCAATATTGGAATGTTAAACCCTTGACTGCATAGTTTAAGGGGAGGCATATGCCTCAGGGGAGGATTTGTGCAAACTCTGCATATTTGTGTCATATTTTGTTCTATAAACAGTTTTCCTGTTTCTAAAATTTGTCTTCTATCATTAGGTTTGTAAAAACATCTTTTTGCCTGTAGTGATAGCGTTTATTTAATAGATCTTATCTTTTTGATTTTCTCTATTTGCATCTTAGCATCTGTTATTTAAATTCTTTGCTAACACTAACTGTCTAACAATTATTTAGTTGTTTGTCTTTGTTCTTGTGTAGTTTTGTGTCTGTTTTGCAGTTGTCTGTTTTGCAGTTATCTGAATTGCAGTTTGTCTATCCCATGAACAAGATCAAATTCATCAAGTGTGATACATTGGTATATGGTCAAAATAGCTAAAAGATGGTTGCTGGTTTCTTCTGAAATTGAAAGTCATCAAGCATACAATTTGATTCCATCAAGTCATAATATCAAGAAAAGATATTGAAGTCAAATTGTTCATTCATTCATTCAAGAAAGCAGTTACTGACCATACTTACAAAAAGTCAACCTACTACATATGCATCTACAAGATACGAGCAAAGACACTTAAGCTAATCCTAATCTAGTGTATATCCTTCATTCCGAAATCTAAGTGAATGTTGGATATGCGTTAGATGCTGGCTTTGCTTTTGTAGGTCTTGCATAACCACCCATTCCGTTTAACTGGCTGGTTGGATATGCATGCCCAGCTCGATGAAGATGCTAAGGACCAAAATGGAGGGATGGATTGATGAAAACGATTGACGATGACGATGACCACGCAGGATGACGGAGAAAAATAACGTGTCCTGTGTGCTTCATCTATTCATTTCAACCAAAATGCAATCGATCCACCCTCCTTAAGCCCTTCTTCTATACGATGTGTGTTGATGCACCAAAAGATGGTGCAGTGAGACCAAGAACCACCTCTCTATCTTTGGGGAGTGGCGGATTCCTGGCACGAGGTCTTTGTTGAGACCGAGGTGCTGGAGGTTGGGAGTAAGATGTTCCCTCCTTATAGGAGTCATCGTAATCATTAGCGATTCACTTGGATTCACTACACTATCATCTTCCCAAGAAGGAAGAAAGGGCGATTTATTTGGTCGTGGATAGGGTTGAGGAAAGTAATGTTGCCATGGGTTTGATTCACCACTTGATGATGATGAAGAGGATGATGAAGATGAGGAAGTGAGATCTATGATCTCAGGTTTGGTATTCATGGTGCAATTTGGTTAATTGGAGATATTTTTACATCTAGGGTTTGTGGTAATTATTTGGGGATCTTGATGAAGAAATGAGTTACATTGGGATCATTTTATAGACGGGTTCGAGGTTCAATGAGTTTAATGCAAGTGGGTGGCACAGTAATTCTAGAAACTTACCGAAGATATTCTTATCTTTGATGCATTCTGCTGAAGTTATAACTTCAGCAGATTAATCATGTGTTCTCGTCAAGGGTTGTTTTGGGTTGGGTCAAAGATGCAATACACGCCGACAATAGTCAACCAAACGGTCAATTTTGTTTGACTATAATTTGGGCAAAACTATCAATCCATCATCACTCTTTAACAAACAAATTCCTCTCGGTCCGCTTTCACAAACACTCACCATTTCAAGAATAATAACTCTAAACACTCATATCCTCATGGCTCTTGAATTTAAACATGATCACAACAAAGTTGCATTTCGGGAAATGGCAAGGGATATGAATTGTACGAACCAATGGTGGAATTCTAAAAGGTCCAAGATTTGTTATGCTCTAACTCATTCTCCAAATGAGATATATGAATCATGATTACCCAATTTTGGGAATCACTGAGAAGAGGAGTGAGACAGAGATTAGGGTGTGATTGATGAAACAGTACATTGTTACAGAGGACCTTATTAGAGGAAGCTTCACTTGGAAGATCTTGATGGAGTATTTTACTCTAATCGTGAAGATGTGCTTAATGGGCTAAGAGCTATTGGCTATCGTGGTACAAGGACCGATATGTGGTCAAGAAGGAACTCGCCAAGTGGAGGTTCCTGGTTCACTGCCGCTTCAATGCATGAGCAATAAGACTGGAGGATGGGACCAGTTCTCTACCCAACTGGGATATGGTATTGTGTGTCTTTCTCAAGGGCTAACTTTCAATTTTTCTAGGTATATTTTCGAAAACATGGTTGAAAATATTCAAAAGACAAAGGGTAAATTTTTAATGTACCCAAGGTTTCTGCAAATGATTTTAGACACCACTACCCATGCCCAATCTTTTTATCCTATAAGTACTTTAACTGCTAAATTGTTTGCAACAATGAGAACCCACTTTCAAGGGGAACATCATCCCTTTCTAGCAGCCATGTTGCCACAAGGTAATGAGGCTGCTGATGAGGAGAATGTGACAAATGATCCTCCTACTTCACCTGTTGCTACTGATGGTAATCTATTGGTTAACATAGATGAGGGACCTTCATCAACTGTTGAAGAAACTCAAGTTGCTCCAGTCCAGCCATCCTGTCCCAGTCCATCACCCACACTAGCTACTCAAGACGAGTCTGATCTTAATAGACTACCCACACCAAGTCCTGTCAGGGACCCTCTCAATGAAGATCTTCCTCACATTGAGCATGACCATATTACTGCTGAAAGGTCCAATGAAGCTCCCCTTACCACAGAGCAATCTGCTGGTGGAGCTGAGGACCCTATTTCAATCTCATCTATCTATGCTCTTGTCAATGTGTATGTCTTGAAGTTAACATCCGAAAAGGAGCTTGCAGAGACCAAATCTTCTCTTGGGAGTAAGATTGAAGAACTGCAAAATCAAGTCAAAGTCTTAGAGGACAAACTAAAAGGGCCCTCCAAAAGGAAGCTTGTGGTTTCCTCTAATGAAGAACAAGAAGTACCTCATTTTGAGTCTCTGGACATGTTGGCTGATGTTTCTCTCAATGATCCTTCATCGAGAGTCGCTACTTCCTCAAGGAAGAAGGAACCGTCCTTTACAAAGAAGAAGGAGATCCTTTTCACATAAGGTTTCTTACAAGCTTCAAAGGAACACCGGGATGATAAGGATGCATCTACCGATGTGCTAATGGAGGATGTATCTTCGATCCTAATCAATGCATCGGTTCAAGAACCAACAGACCTTTCACCTTCAGCAGATCTGTCTGACATTGCTGCTATGACCACTCCAGTTGATAATCTGTATCAACATGTTGATTTAGGTACTACTACAGAGGTTCCTGTAATTGATTTAACTAAAGAAGAGTGTGCCAAGAAGCCTGATGATAAAGGGAAAGATGTAATAACTGAAGATGAGCTTGGTCCAGACCTAGTGAGTGAGGAGGAAAGACTAGGTCAAGCAACTAGATTGGCAGAGTTTGAGAAGTCAAAGGAAAGTGTAGCATTGGCTCATCAACTTGAAACAGAGGAATTTTCATCTTTAACTCCTGAGAGAAGAAGAGAACTGGATGCAATGAGGGTTCGATGCTCACGAACTTTGGGATATTCTAACCCAAAGAAGTCATTTCAAGACCTTCTCTTGCTCAAAGTATACTAGGTGGAGATTTCCTCAGTGACAATTATGTGGAGCGAATGATGGCTCAGGGAAGACAAAGGAAGCAAGAAGCTATCGCACAAAAGAGGGCCATCAAAGCTCAGAAGGACAAAGAGAAACCTCCGTCTAAAGCTGAAATAAGAATGGTGGTGAAAAATCAATGCTCGATGTACAACTCTGGCTTAACAATGAAACAAGTCAAAGCTTTTCCTGATCATGTCCTATATCGCAAATATAATCAGATCATGAAGGACAAATCGTCATCTTCAGCACATTCTACCCATTTGAGAAGGATTACAGAGAATGAAGCTTCTCCAGAAGCCAAAAGACTCAAGTCTGATGATCCTCCAGCCAAGGAATCATCTCCAGTCATTCCTACTGAAGCATCTGCTGAAGTTGCTTCTTATACTGACAAGGGTCCATCTCACGAACCATCTTCCAATTCTCACAAGCATCGAATATATCGCCCCACTTCATCTGTGACAATCATTGACACACAAGAAGCTTCTAAAGCTAAGGAAGCTGATCTCGCAGAAACAAAAACAGAAAGGGCGATAAAAATGCTTCACAGGATGAATGCACTGCGTGAAGGTGTTTCAACTAACCCTCCCTCTGCCTCTTCGAGTCTTTCCACACATGTTCACACTGAAAATGCTCCCTCTGAGAACATCCATAAGTCTGGTGGGAGGAAGAAGAGAATGGCCAAAAGATCTCCTTTGGATCTTGAAGCTGATGACTCAACTTTCATTATAGAAGGGTCTGCTGCTGATTTTCCTGATGGAAATTCAGATGAGGTGGTAGATTGAAATTGAAGGATGATGAGATGAATGTCATTCATCGAAGGGACTCCACTTCAATGGAATTCACCTTTCTAAAGGAAATTCTACACTTGGTATGCAGGCGGACTTACTTTCTCTGCTCACCGAGTTACCACCTATTATCGCAACAAGGAACCACAAGGTTCGGGATGTTCTTACCAGAGATCTTCAAGTCCTGTTAAACTCCCACATTCCCAATAGCAAAGCATCTTCTATTTGGGAAAACTCACATCGGTGGAAGCTTACATCCCGGAGATTCTATCCTCTCCTCGTGTGCATGTACTTGAGACTAAGGGTGGAATCACTTGTATGCATGTTTTCGAAAAAGTATCCTTTTCCTAAAAGGCTTATGGAAAAGATGTTGAGTCGAACTGAAATTCCTTCGATCCTGGGAAATGAAAGACACCGCTTTAACACGGTAGGATTGATCAAGACTCAACTTCAACAACCGCAATAGGCCTCATCCTCATCCATATCGGGACATATGGTACCCTCGCATTACTTTGGTTTGTTGCTTCTTTTTGTATTATGTATATACCTGTCCTTTCTTGTGTAAATTTTTCAATTTTAGTTAAAAAAAAAAAAAAAAAAAAAAAAAAAAAACTAACTTTTATGCGGGTTTGTTTGTTGTCCAATTCGATGGTTTTAACTCACCGATGTACCTTGTGTATGTCAAAGAGTTGGCTAGTCCAAAGGGTACAACTTTGGTAAAGACACAACAAATCATTAATAGTCAGTAATGGTTTGCTCAAAATCATATGGTCTGCAACCACCCATGCTTAATCACCGAGGGTTGTATGGTCATCAATTCACCATGGTCTATTCCTCTTGGAATCCAAGAATTGGCTAGCCCACATGTATATGGCATGTGGTAAAGGCAATCGAATCCATATTTGGTTCTCAATTCACCAATTCTAAGAATTGACTAGTCCCGAGCAAACGGCTACGGTAAAGACAAGTCAAATCCGTTAATATGGTTCTTTGGTTTGCCAATAAATCGATGGTTATCAATGTACCATAGTTTTCGAACTCAAACATGTGGCTACCGCAGTAGTAATGGCTATTGGTAAAGAGACATCAAACCCATTAATTTCATGATTCACCTCTCACAGGAGTTAACACACCGGAAGTGATGAGAATAGTATTGAACTTATATGTTTTGATGTACATGATGTCATTTGTTCTTCGCAAAGATCCGGTGTTTCATGATTCGGTCATCATAGAGATGTTCTTCTTCCGACTCTTTGTTCCGATCCTCAAGATATCGCCATTCATAGCTCGAAGTGTTTAAGATATGGGAAGATCTTGCTTGGAAATTTTTCAGTAAAATGGTACAATCCTCAGCGAGTTATCGATCTATCAAGGAAACCGGAACTTAACCTAGTCAAATTCCGGTTTAGGGAGGATTGTTGGGAATTAAGGTAAACACTCGATTCTCGCCAAGCATCGCCGAATGGATTCTCAAGAAGAATGGATTTCGCAAGTTATACTTCAAACAAAAGTGTTAAAGGATATCGTGTTGTCACCGAAAGTGTGAATCCACGTAGGAGAGATAAGCTCAAGATAGAGTAAAAGTCGTGCCGTATTGAAGATAGGTTGGCGCCAGATTATGTAGAGCTTACTCGAATAAACAATATGATTAACAAAACAATATGATTAGTTGCATGCTTGTCTAAGATGCATGCTTGGTCTATGTTAGTATTAGGAGCGTAAATTGTCAACGCTCATTGTGGTTTCTTGCCTATATAAGAAACAATGATAGTTTGTAATAGATAAGCTTTTCTCAAGTCTTTCAAGTCTTGTAAATTTTAAGAAACATAGAGTTTCTATAATCAAAAGATCCATAGAGGATCAAAGAGTTCTTAGTTATTATAACTTGTATTTACTTTCCGCTACAAAATACGAGTTGTAGAGATCTTCCATTAGTTTGCTTGTGATTACATAGGCAACACTAACGATCTCCGAGTGCTTAAGATCTATCAAGGTCTGTGTGTGTTCAACAAAACGGTTCAGAAGCGAACTCAATGAAGATCTGGGGAGTATAGTGTTTCCCCGGGTCGTTATGTCCCAGCGAGCTATGCGAAGAATCACCAAACGAATAGTGATCGAGAAATTTGAACAGAAAAAGGGATTGTGATTATTATAACTACAGAAAAATCTATAAATTACAACGGCTTAAATGCAAATTAAAGGAAATTAAAAAGATAAAAAATATTAAATAAATGCTATCACTATTTGCAAAATGATGTTTTTGATTTTTCTTTTTATAAAACTTAATTTAAAAACTACGCGACGTACAAGAGAAAATGTGAAACTTACACAATATAAATCCTAAAAATATGAAAATGACATTTTTACAAACCTAATGATAAAAGAAAATTTGTAGAAAAAGAAAATTATTTTTAAAACTATTTATCTAATTATTATTAATTAAAAACTATTTTTAACTATTTAATATTAACCTAAAGTACAAGAAAATATGAAATAAAGCTAGAAAAATAAAATTATGACTTGGAAAAATCTAAAATAACAAAAGAGAATTTTCAAAACTATTTTTGTATTTTTCTGAATATTTTTGTATTTTCTAGGAATTAAAAACTATTAAAAACTAATTAAATTGCTTAAAAATACAAATTTAACTAAGAAAAATCTGGAAAAATATTTTTTTGGCTTTTTATATTTATCTTAACTTAGGAAAATTGAAAAATTATTTTTTGAACCTTTTCTGAATTATTTGTATTAAAAGCTATTTAAAAGGATTAAAAACTATTTTTAATTAAGAAAAATAGTAAACAGTAGCTAAAAATTATGAAAAATTTAGGGAAATTCTAAAATATTATTCTTATTCTATGAAAAATATAAAAACATGGGCTAATGTGAGAGAAAATAGAGTTGTAGTGCAAACTGCTACAAAATAAGCACTCTAAAATAAGCAAACAAGCAAAATAAGCCACCAAACTTCTACAGGAACTAAGTTATACTTAAATAAACTAAAATCAACTAATTACTTCTACTCTAAATCTCTAATAAGCAGTTTACACAGATCAAACTTAACTGATCTTACTAGCAAAACAAAGAATCGACCCCTTACTTTAAGCTACCGACTAGCTTATTCAATGAGCTAATGTTAAAACCAGATATGTGGACTTCAAGACCACCCAACAAACCGCAAATGGACCAAATTTGAGACTCTAACTACTTGAAATAAACACATGCGAAGGTCTCGCAAGATCCGCAAAAACTTTTGACATGGTTTTGACTTTTAAGAACAATTATGAAGGTTGACTTTTTGAGATTTAGATGCAAATGTTGGGTGATGAAGATGAAATATGATGTAATCTGATTATATCAAGCTAGTTCATCAAATTCTACATCTATGTGAGATGATTTCAGTAACTGTTTTCAACATAATTGAGCTCAAGAACAGTTGAAAAGAAATTTTGACTTTCAATGCAATTGGCTGCAAAACAAAGACAGATATGAACTCAATAAACTATATCAAGCCTAAAGCAACTTAACTACTCCAATGTTTTAACCTCTAGCACAGTTTAAGCACTAATCCAAACACTCCTATATGACAGAAATTGTAATCTACTCAAGCTAAAATGCAATGACAAGCCTATGCTAACATCAAAACAGATCCAACATACTGAAACAAAGCTAATATGACAGCAAATATCAAGACTTCAACAGATCTAATAGAAATGAAAACTGCTACTTAATATTAATCTAGGAATGAGATGAAGGTCACACTTACAAGAAGTCTAGCCAAATTTGAGCATTATAACAGTAACAAACCAGTGTAAAACACCAAACAAAAACCCAATCCAGCAACTAGATCAACCCAATTCCTTCTCTGAACCAAATGAGAACACCACAGTTGACTTTTGTTGACCATTTTGGAATTTTGAATTACAAACCATAAGACTTCACCAATTCTCTTTATTAACCAAATACAAGCTTAAACAAACAATTTGAAACACTTTCATCAACCTAAAAATTGTAATTTGATAAGAATGGCTTTTGGCGGGAAAATGAGAACAATCATAAAACTGGAAATGAGTTGCTAAAACTGATATATTGATACATAAATTACTTGTTTGTTACATAAAAACTTGAATCCCAGCTAAAAGATTACATAAAAACTTAAAACAACTAAACATGAAATTAAGGATTTGGTCTAAAAACAGTGACAAAACATTTCTCTGTCTTCTCTCTTCATTTATATGCTCCATTAGGGTTTTTCAACTCAATCCTGGCCATTGATTTGGTTCATTTGATCTCCACCTTTGATTTCCCATTTTGGCGCCAAAATTGTGCAAATGGGTACTGGTGATTTAGACAGGGAAAAGGTGTAATAAATATATTTTGGCGTGAGGTGTTTGGAGGGTAGGAGTGGTTGTGATGATGGGGGGGGTGGAGTGTTGCAGGGTGTGTGATGATGGAGATGACAGTGAAAAAGGAGGGAACCCGTGAGTGGTTTTATTTGATTTGGGATGTTGACTGGGCTTATATATTGAAGGGGGGGGTCCAAAATTGTTATGGCAGGGGTCAATTGGATAGGCAGGGGGTCACTTGGGGTATTGACAAGTCCAAAGGGTGTAAAGGCTTATATGGCAAGGACTAATTTGCAATTTCTGAAAAACAAGGGACCAATACTGCCATTTTCACAAAGTTGCTCCAAGGGACTAAAAGTGACAAGTTTTAATAATACAAGGACCAAACTTGACATTTTCAAATTTCCAAGGGCCATTTTGCCAATTTTGAAACTCGAGGACCAAACTTGTAATTTCTCAAAACTTTTGACATTTTTCACCAAAGGACTAATTTTGACAAGTTATGATTTTAAAAGGACCTTTGGTGATTTTACTTTCAAATTAAGTGCCTAGGGACTAATTTTGACAAATTTTGAAAGTCGAGGACTGAAGCGCCAATTATGCAAACTTTGCTCATTTTTCATCCGATTTTAAACATTTTGCATCCGAAACATATAAAATGCAATTTTGAGATATTTTCGAGATTTTGATGCATTTCGAGCATTTTAAACGCTTTGCGCTCAGATTTAACCAAAATGATGAGTATTTACACACTCATCATCAACTAATTTCCATGTAAATCGTCTAGCTTCTTGGTATGAGTCATTGGTGTGGCATAAGTATCACGTGTTTTCATTCCAAATTTGTTTAACAATTCAAGGGCATATTTGGATCGATTCAAGAAAATACCACGGGTGATTGATGAACTTGCATCCTAGAAAGAACGTGAGTTCACCCATCATGGACATTTCAAAATTTTTCTTCATTAGTTTTGCAAAAGCGGTTGAAAACTTTTATGTGTAGACCCAAAATGATGTCATCCACGTAAATTTGAACAATTAAGATATGTGCCCGTGATATTGTATAAAAGAGTTGGGTCAACCGAGCCTTTGGTGAAATTATTGGCAATGAGGAAAGATGATAGCTTATCGTACCATGCCCGGGGCTTGTTTGAGACCATAAAGAGCTTTGTTCGGTTTGTAGACATGGTTCGGCACTCGGATCAACGAATCCATCGGTTGGTCGACATAGACCGCTTTAAGTTGTCCATCGAGAAACGCCGTTTGACATCCATCCGATAGACCGTCATATTCATATGAGCCGCGAACGCGAGAAATATCCGAAACGACCTCAAGACGAGCAACCGAGCAAAAGATTCTTCAAAGTCTATTCCTCTTCCCGACGATAACTCTTAGCAATTGGACGTGACTTGTTTCGGATGACGCCCTTCAAAGATCCAATTTGTTTTTCCAAATCCATTTTAGACCAATGACGAGACCCTTGTTGGTCTTTCAACCGCTCCCATACTTCAAGACGTTTGAATTGGTTGAGTTCTTCATGCATGGATTCAATCCGGTTGTCTTTTGTCATTGCGTCTTTAATGTTTTTAGGCTCAGTTAGCGGACGGTGAGTGCATAAATGCAATGTTCACCATCTCGTGCGAAGACGTTGTCTCGTAACGATTGGTTGATTCGGGTTGCCAATAATGTTAGCCGAGGATGGTCTTTAGTCCATCGGTGTGTAGAGGGTTGATGTTGGTATACATTGTGCGATTCGAGGATTCAAATGGTTTGTTGAAGATTCCGCGACATCCGTGCGCAGCCTCATTAGCAAACGGGTCAAGAACATTTGGATCAAAATCTGCAGTGGGGTACTTCATTCGAATATCATCGCTGGTTCATCATTGTTGGAAGCGGTGTGTTCAATCTGTTGTGTTGGAGTCAATGGTGTAGGTGCATCTTCAACGAGAGTTGTTGTAGCAGTGTATCGTATAGGAATATTATCGGGTTGTGCAATGAAACAATGGATACACCGAGCACGCTCATCAATAAATCACTGCAACAAAGGAGCAAATAACCTTTCCATTTGTTGACGAGTTAGTGGGGCTTTGTTCGGTGATGATGGGGTTGAGGAAGTTTAAACGGTTGTGACCGGTTCTAAGTTGTTATACTCGGAAGCCATTTCCGTGAGTTCATCAAAATGAGCATGAATCGCTTCCATTACCTCCTTAGTCCGACGATTCCGCATTCGAAACCTTTAGAATTGTCACAAGATCCAATAAAGACCCAATGTCACTTTGGCTTTGAGCTTTCCAAAATCATCACGATCATTATTCGGATAGCAAAGGGATCCAAATACATGAAAGTGTTTGAGGTTCGGTTTATAGTTGTGGACAAGCTCGAAAGGTGTTTTGTTGTGGCGTTTGTGATCATAGAACGGTTTTGAGTATAGCATGCGAGATACAACTTCGCCCATAAGTAACTGGAAGTTTAGCATTGATTAACATTGTTCTTGCGCTTCCACTAACGCTCGGTTTCGTCTTTCAACAACTCCGCTTTTGTTCGTGTGTACGCGCAATAGATGTTTGATGTGAATTCCACTTTCCCATAGAATTCTCGAAGGGTTTTGTTAACAAATTCGTTCCTTTGTGCATTCGATTATCCCGACGGTGTTGCGGAGTCGAACTCGTATTTTTGTGAGAAAGGTGATGATCATTTGTGGCGCTTGGTCTTTGCTTCAAGAAAGTAGACCCAAGTCCATCGTGAGTAGTCATCAACAATTACTAAGATGTAGCGTTTGCCATTGATCGCTTGCACGCCGCATCGGGCCACACAAATCCATGTGAAGAAGATGAAGCACATCTTCGAGAGTCGTGTTCCACCTTTGAAGGAAAATGAGCACGAGTGCTTTTCCTTGTTCACGTGTCGAGCAAATGTGATCTTTTGAATACCGGAATCGTGGGAGTCCTTCAACTAGTTTATGTCGAGCAAGGTTGGTGATGGTTTGAAAGTTTATATGTGAGAGACGACGGTGCCATAGCCGTGGATTTTGTAGATGTTGCCTTTGAAAGTAAGCGGATGGGAGAGGAAGCAACCATGTCTTGCATGGAGATAGTGTAGAGACTAGAATTACGCGAGCCGGACATAAGGTCATTTCCTTGTAGATCACGAATGAAACAAGTTTTCTCCCCGAAAGCAACCTCCAAATCTCCATCACAAAATTGACCCATCGAAACAGATTGTGACCGAGGCCTTCCACATAGTAAACCCCGTTGATTTCGATGTTCCCATTGACATAATCTCCGTAGCCCATAATAGCTGCTAAGTGATCGTTCTCGAACCGACAAAGTGCCAATGAACTTTGCAATAAAGTTGGATAACAGTTTAAGGTTGCTGTCATGTGTCGGGAACATCCGCTATCAACAATCAGAGAATGATCTCAGATCACCGTGATTACACATGCAGACGACACGGATGGAATAGAAGTAGATGTGGAACCCGAAATGTTAGAGGGTTCCAAGGTATATTAGATATACACACATTAATAATTTTAGGCATCCATTTAAATCCTAGTGTGTTATATATCCATTTCGCCATCTATAACTACTCTTTGCTTTAGTCTTAGTGAAAGCACTAGGTGGTACTACATTCTTAGGAGGTGAACTGGAGCTACGGTGACAACAAAGTTTTCCTTAGAATCTAAAGAAGGCGGTCTACCAAGCC
This sequence comes from Chrysanthemum lavandulifolium, assembly GCA_022545495.1. NCBI lineage: Eukaryota > Viridiplantae > Streptophyta > Magnoliopsida > Asterales > Asteraceae > Chrysanthemum > Chrysanthemum lavandulifolium. Next base: position 174,582,678 of record CM040244.1, on the reverse strand, counting down.
TGGACTTAGAATGATTAGTGGGCCTAGAGATATTCCGATTCTTAGGATTCCGTAATCAAGAGATTATAGCTTTAGCAACACATTTGTCATGACAATCGAATTCATACTCTTCCCAAAATAACACAAGGTGCATCATCGAATATCAAAAGTACTTAACGGTTTAGCATTCGTTACATCACTATTTCTATTACATTTGCCGACGCAACATCTATAGTGGAAGCAACATTAGTCTTATTCGAGTCCTAGGTGTTCTTCTACTTTAGCATTCCTTATTGTTCTTTTCTTAGGTCGCAACTTCCTATTCTTCGATTGAGTGCTCCTAGGTCGTGAAGTGCGGACGTTTGGAAAGAAGCAACTATTCTGTTTCAAGAGGGAAACACATTAGCAACTTGTGATTTGGCAAGAGGAATTCTAGGTTCACGATTACTAAGTGTGATTGGTGCTATTCTCTTAATCACGGTAGGCGGAAGTTGTTCATACTTTCCTAACATATCTCTTAACTTAGAGATAGTGTGAATCAAATCTTGATTTTCGTAAGCTAATATTACCAAAGAAAATTCATTACTTCTAGTGTGAGCAAGATAGTGATCAAGTTCGTTAGATGCTTCATGACGAGTCTTATTGAGCAAATCAAATATGACACCATATTCTGCTTAACTTTTGAGAGTTCTTGTTCATATTTTGAGATTTGACTTTTCAAAGACACGCTTTGATCATCCAGTTGCTCAATTTTAGGTTCAAGATTTTGCACTCAATCGAGCGATTTTCTTTTGAAAACTAAGTTGATGATTGTGAATATCTTTTTCACACCAATGAAGACGACGCTTGGCATTGTAAATTTCGTTGAGTAATTGTTTATTTTCGACTTTTAAAGACTCGATCGAAGCACATTATCGGTGTTCTCACAGTTACAACATTTTCAACAATATCGCAGAGATGTAATCGATGCAAATGGCAAAGCATGAAGTAACACGGCATTATGGATATCAAGACAGATAACATCTTCCAAGAGTCGATCAACATCTTTTCTCAAGAGTTTCTTTTACGCTTAATATTAGAAATAGATGTTTCGCTTTCTCGAAAACGCTTTTCATTACCCCAAGTTCCTTATGAAAATCCTTTTCCGTGCAATTGCACAACTTTTCAAGTTTTTAACATTATGTAAAATATTTTTCGAAAAATGTCTCTTTGTTCTCGCGCCAGAGGCGATTGAAAATGTTCAACTTTGATTTCGAGCGATATTCTATCTCATGTTATAAAATTTTGAGGTCGACCATGAAAATGTCAAAATATCGAAGAATTTTTCGATTTTCGTGTTTTGAGTTTACTTCACTAATGGAAGGTAAAGGACCATAAGTTTGTGCATAACTTTGGGATTAACAATAGAAGACTCGGTGTTTTGATGATAACCCTTGGTGTGTTAGAAGAATCCGTTGGTGTGACGAAAGTGACCGCGTTTTATAATTAAAAGGTTTGTTGTAAACAACGTTTTTAATTTTGATCGACTGCCTTCTTACGCATCTAATTCCTCTTGACGATGATATTCAACAACACTCATAATAGTATTATCCATTTTGTATTCTCTGACCGGAAACTTCGTGAGTTGGTTTGAATGTTTTAAGTGAAAGCTTTGGTTTGTAATCGCCTAGATTTTTCCATATCCTTTTGGATTGGGTTTTAAGGTAAACTTTTCAATAGTCATATCGATTCACCATGTTTGTAAACAACAGCTTTAAACTCTTTAAGTTTGTTTTGCAAGTCGATAATTTCTTCAAGAAGGTCATCTACCCGATTCGTTGAATGCGTTTTGTATGCGGAGAACTGCTTTTGACAATTTAACAACTCACCTTAGCTTTTTGATTTTCCAAGGTGAGAGCGTTAATTTGCTTTTTATGTTCATGTTTGATTGTTCTAATTCGGACAACAAAGCATTCTTCGAGGCGGCTAGATCACGATCGTCTCTCTAAATATTTTTCATTTTGATGAGATTTTGCAAAGCGGCTTCAAAACCTTTTTCACGGTTTTCTTGAGTTTTGAAAAGTTGAGTTGCATTTGTAAGCATTCAAAATCCTTGGTTAATGATGCATTTTACTTTTTAATGTTTGGTTTAATGGAACACATTCAAGAATTTGGGATTGTTGGTCTTTAAGTAATGTAACAAGATCCGGATGAGGCAAAGGTTCATCGTGTTCAACATGAGTCACAACATGATCATTATTTAGATCCTCAAGTATAACCACGGAGTCAATTTGATTATCAAAGGAAACCATAAGGTCATCCGGATCGCCAAATGTGACTACGGGGTTTATTTGAAAATCGGCGAATGAGATGTAGATGACTCATTTGAACATTCGAGCCGCGCAGGATTCGGATATTGACGGAGATATTAGTTCGAGATATGATGATGGTTTGTTCGGTGCACGAGACAAGCCATCGATGTCATACATCTGGCCTGTTTCACTCATGTGTAACTCTTGCATATTAGCCATCAACATAACATTGCATTGGCCGCAAGTCCTCCATATCATCATCGAGTGCGCATCCGCCATAAAGCTCGTTCTTTGTCTATGAGAGATCCTGACTTCATCCTTGAGAGCCAAAAGTAAAGCCTCTTTGATATAAGCACGCCCCTAGTCCTTGGCTTTGGGCATGCATTAGCTGTGTGTCCTTCTCATTGCGGTTGTAGCATCTAAGACCATTTAACCGATTCTCGAGCATTTCCTGCTCCACCACTTGAGCTCGTTGTTATTCCTACCACAAGATTAAACCCTTGACCACCGCCCATCCGACGACCATAATCACGATTTCAACTTCAACACGTCCATTGTTCACACTTGAGTCCGTGTGCTAGATGAGGAACTAATACGATTGTTGGATTTGTTGGTGTAACGCCAAAAGCATTAGCAATCATCACAAATCCTTGTTGCAATGCTTCGAACGGATCGATTTCGCCGCTTCAACGACATATGCTTGAGCATTGTTGTTGTATGGAACCAATTGATTTTGTTGAGGTTGTTCTTTGTGAAGGTGTGTTTGAAGCGATTGGTTGAGTTCTTTGGTTGAGAGGATAATTATGTTGAGCATACAAGGCAAGTTGTTGATTATCCGGATGTGATCGCTTAGCAATTTGAGCACGGAGAATCCTTTCCCGATCAACTTCCTTTTCATGAGGCTTCAAGTAATCGTACAACAATCCATAAGTAGAATGATGCATATTCTTCGCTTGACGGAGAAAGATGACATACTTCTCCCATTCGTGACCAAGACTACTCAGAACTTAGTATTCACCGCAATTCTTGGCATGATGATGTTGTGTTTATCCAAATCATTGATGATGTCTCGAAAATCGATGATGATAGGACTCTAGTGTCTCCGTGTTCAATCATGAAGTGTTCATAAGCCAAGTAAATTTTGGATTCCAAATCCTCCGATTGAGTACTGATCCTTCCATAAGAAGACGAATATGATCCCACATTTTTGTGCGTCTTTTGAGCATCAACACTACGAAGAATTGGGTTTGGTAATCCTAAGAGGATGTATTCCATTGCAAGTTCATCGCCTTCATAGTGTAGAAGTTCGTAGCATTAAGATCCGCAATAGCAATGTTGATTTGTTCATCTCTGGTGGAACAAAGCAGTTGGATCTCCTGCACAATGACAGAGAGGCATCTCAAATGGACCTTCCAAGATAAACTTCTTTAAGAACTTTCCATGTGGCTTCTTCGGATCACAAAACCTAAAGAACCTTATCACCCATTGATCGTAGTTTCGGAGTGAGCATTGGAGGTCTATCAAGTGATCCGACTTCATGAATTGATTGTTGGTCGCTTAAAGCTTCACACATCTTTGCAAACCAAGTGGGTTCTTTCATAGTGTTCCTTGATGGATGTTGATTGAAATCGTTTGTGTAGGGTTGAACTTGAAGACTTGGCGGTGTTTGAACCATTTGTGGTGGTGGAATTGCACCAATTTGTGGAGTATGTTGTCGATTAAATTGTTGTTGATAAATTGCTTGTTGTTGATTCCATTGTTGATGTTGTGGAGTTAATTGTTGTTGTTGTTGATGATTATAAGTGAGGAAATAGTTAGAGTATGGTGGTTGAGACATGTTGATAAACTTGTGTAGTAAAAATGGATCTTTGTAGTCGAATGAACCTTTGTTGATGAAGTGTCCTTAGGTGTAGAAAGACAAGAAACCAAGTAGCACTTATGCGTAAAACACCAAAAGTTACGCGTAACAATAAGGAGTTACGCGTAGGATTTAGCTTACGCGTAAGTAGGATAAAAGCACTAAAGTTATCGTAGACAAAAGTTAGGCGAGAAAGTTAGGCGTAGGATTACCTTATGCGAGAACTAAGTTTACGCGTAAAGTGAATCTTATGCGAGGATTTCTACGCCGTAAGCTTATGCTTATGCGTAAGTTTAGGGTTTTGCTCAAATGATCTTTTACACTATCACAAGGCAAAAGATGTCCAAAGTCGACGTATTTTCGGACTTATCCAAGTAAGAAAACACGGAATAAACCACTTAAAATGAAGATCAACCCAAGGATAATCTTACGCGTAATATTAGGGTTTCAATACGTGTAGGATTACTCGTAATGTTGATTTTGCCCAAATGTGTTTCTAAACCGATTTTTGTTATGGAATAGCTTCAATAGTACCAAAAGAACACAAAATGTGAAACTTGATGTACCAAAGCGCTAAACGGGTTCTGCGTAATCGACACCCAAGAACAAAAACACGCTCAAAAACAACTATCCACGCATAAAGTTTGAAACTTTTGCCAAAACACGTATTTTAACACCTTAAGACATTGAAAGGACAAGAATCTTGGATTCAAAAGGTTAAAAAAGATGTTTTTAAGCGAACCAAAGTATCAAGGTGCGTTTTAGGCGTATGACCGAAACCCACTTCAAAAACAAACACGATTCACCCAACTAGTAGGCGATTGATACCACTGTTAGGTCACTAGTTTTACAAACACAAGTAATATAGAAAGGAGATGAGGCGATTGAACAAGATCTAACACACACACACAAACAATAATAAGACCGGTTATGCGTAGGCATATGTGAAAGAGAGAAAACTTGAACAACCAACCCTCAAATGAGGGTTTACAAGAGTATTTATAGGAGGGAAGCTAGGGCAACACTCCTAGTTCCCATCCTTTCTTATGTGGGCTTGGGCCTAAGCTTATGGGCCTTCTACATAAGCTAGACCTTAAACAAACATAAAGGCCATAATAAAGCTACCTATTACATATGAAATATAAATACTTGAAATACAGTTTAGGAGTGATTCCAACAAACAGCCATCACCATAATCTCTTGCTGCCAACATCACCATCGTCGGCCATAAACACTACCACCACATGAAACCCACGAAATTTTCTGATGGTAAATCTTAGAAAACAAAAAACCCATCAATAGCAAATTAATAACACCATCACCACATGAAACCCATCAAAAGAAAATTAATAACAAAAAACCCATGAAAAAGAAGGTAAATGTTTTAGGTGGTTTTGGAGGGTGGAAGTTATGGAGATATGGTTATGGTGGAGGTGGATGTTTGAGGGTGAAGGAGAGAAAAGAAGCAATAACTTTTTTGCTTTTAGTTGGAAAATGCATTTTTAATCTGACCTGAATTATGAGAGGTGGAAGATGAAAATGGAGGAAATGATAAAAAATTACCCTTAAAGATGGTATATAATGAGTTTTTCTAAAGTAAACGGGGATGTTTGGTACGATGGAATGGAAAAAAGAGAATCGAAATGGGGTGTTTTCCTATGTTTGTCTCATATCGGGAATGGAATTAGAGAATAAAAATGGCATTCCTTTTCCATCATTTTGATTCTTTAAAAAAAGAGGAGAATGGTGAGAATGGGTGTTCCAAAGCTAACACATTCACAATGTCATTCCATGCAAGAATTGTAAGGCCATCAACGAATGTGGGATTTTATAACTTAAAAACATGTGCCACGCACATGTTATGTATTTTTTGAGTTTATGCATAAACCCTAGACAATATATTTTTTCTCACGAAAACATCTTCTTCTCCGACTAATCTCATCATTAAAATTTTTGTTTCCTTTCGTGAATTATAAAGTGTGTCAAATTCCAATTGCTTGGGTCCACATTGGAACCACCGTATCAATCTATCTTGAGATTATTACATGCTTTCGATGAGTATGATATTATTACTTATATTTCAATTTCATATTGATTTCGTGTATCTGCTACTAATATTTTAGATTTGTACTTCTATTAAATTGTAATGCTGGGAAATTATTTAAAATAATTGTGGTTTCACAACTTTGGTAATTATAAAAGTTTTAATTAAATGCAGTGTGTAGCTACATTTTGATTGCGCTACAAATTCATTCCGCGATTATACCAAACAATATAATCACAAAAATAGCATACTAGTTAGTCTATTTAATTCTTTACGAGTACCAAACATTATAATTGAGTTGCATTCTTTAGATCTATTCTTATTCTATTTAATTCCATTCCATTATGCGATTCCATTCTGCGTGATTCATTCGTACCAAACACCCTAGTGTTTATCTATTATTTTATCAAGTTTAGAATTAAACTTTTGATTTTTAATTATTTTTTACCTTGTTTGCATCAATTGTTTTAGATGCTTAATAGAAAGGAATTTTAATCAACTTGCAAAACACTAAACGGATGAGATTTTTCTCTATTGAAGTTATTAAGACGAATATTTTTACTCAGATGTACGTGGCCTAATTGAAGTATTCCGTGATCATTTTTGACCTTATTCATGGCCACTTCTAAATATGTATCTAATGGAGTTTGAACCGTATAACTTTTGTGTAGAAGAGTGCCAACCACTGGCCTCATTAGCAACTCTCAAACACAACCAGAAAAAGAAATTAAAGGTTGGCATTGCCATCGTTCCCTTTCATACAATCCCACACGGCCACACATCTTAAACATGTAACAGGTTTCTGATACATATCAACATGGCCGGCAATAAATTAGTTTATCTTAAAAGTTATATGTAACATGGATAAATCTGAGTGCAATTGTTGCAAAATACATGTAACAAAGATGGTGTGGTTATAGGGGTTGTTGACAAGCATATCTCGCAGATAAATTGAAGTTACTTGTGTAAATTCATATTCGTCCTATGTGTTTAAGCTTCTTACAACTGGAGTTGTCATTCACCAGATTCTTAATTACTACCATTTGATTTTTATGTATCACACATGAGTCCTAATACAAATTACCATACTGATAATTCTTGCTTGAAACACCAATTCATTCAGGATACAAATATAGTTCTACAGAAAATATGTCATTATTACTGAAACGGCAAAGTAGATCCTGCGTGATCGATTTTCCAAAAGTTCTCTGACAAATAAGCTCGACAACTAGCAAACTCCGTCCAAGGTATCTTAGTTCAAACTTCCCAGAACTTTGATGTCATCATGTATTTTTTGCTGTTAAATTGTTTAGCATTTTCACGGTAAATTAAAATGGATTAATCATTTATGACATTTACAAAGAGGTGGACGGCAAACGGGCAACAAGTTGCGCCGCCACTTCATGTATTTACCGATGACATTTTTCGTCACTTAGTACTGTAGATATCTACAGGGTAAAGGGAGTTATAGTTCTATGTCTCGTCAAGCCAAACATCTCAAGTCAACTCATTTACAATATCGAGGCATCAAAGCCGGCCAGGGCATAAGTTTGGAATAAAAACGATCAAATTGTTTTACATTTGGAAAGACCAGTAAAGACAATGCTAGAATCAGTGGACAGAATTTACACTCTGCCTTTGGTGAAAAAGAGTGTAATTCTCATTGGAATATGCTCAAAGTCGAGTAACATTGTTTCCACCTTCCAGCTTTTTTTGGCCTTTACCTAATCAAACATATGACCTCTGTAAACATAGATATAAATAAGGAGGATTAAAGATCATAATTAGAGTTGTAGACTTTGAAACTGGAATGGAGTACTTACCATGTTGCAGTCTAAATTTCTTCTTTTACATAGCAGTGATCGTAATGGTTGTTGCGTTTGCTGGAATGATGTCGGGGCTCACACTTGGACTCATGTCAATGAGTCTTGTGGATCTCGAAGTTCTTGCTGCATCAGGAAAGCCCACGGACCGTCTCCGTGCCTGTATGCTTATTCTTATTCTACACATTATAACTTTTTTAAATATCATATTTTAGTTACGCACTTACACATGAATCATGTTACAATGCAGCAAAGATCATATCAGTTGTGAAGAGGCATCATTTAGTTCTTTGCACTCTCTTGATCAGTAATGCTACTGCCATGGAGGTATATCATATATGCACCACAAATAGTTACAAATTCGACACATACAAGTGTACTTAAACATGTGCTGCTATTTATCGTCTCAGGCACTTCCTATATTCTTGAACAAATTGGTCCCTGAATCAGGTGCTATTATTATTTCAGTGACTTTAATACTTCTCTTTGGTGAGGTCAGGATTATTATCTAGTATTCTAACATAAATCAATTTCCAAAAGAATTGTCAACTGACCTAGAAATGTTACCTTTGACCAGATAATACCACAGTCAATTTGTACACGCTATGGGCTGGCGATCGGTGCAGCTGTGACTCCAATTGTTCGTGTTCTTGTCTGGGTTTGGTTTCCTGTAGCATACCCGATAAGCAAGGTGAGTTTTCGTTACAATACAATCAGACCAAAAAAAGACGTCTTCAATTATATTTGATTTTGAATTACTATCAGGTTCTAGATTGGATACTCGGCAAGGGACATGTTAGTCTTTTCCGTCGAGCTGAGCTGAAAACATTAGTCGATTTTCATGGTAACAAGGTATAATTATTTACCATTTTCCCGGCACCTGACTCACAGGTAGATTATTTTATAAAGTTGATTATAAAAGGGTTAATAATTTTATCTAAATGATAAAGGCGGGAAAAGGTGGAAGTTTATCACTTCACGAGACAACGATAATTGGAGGAGCACTTGAACTTACCTCAAAAACAGCACGAGACGCCATGACTCCGTTGTCTGAAGCTTTTTCAGTCGATATTGATGCCAAGTTAGATACAAATTTGATGGATCTGATAATTCAAAAGGGGTATAGCAGAGTGCCAGTTTACTATGATCAACCAGCAAACATAATCGGAGCTCTACTGGTGAAGAATCTATTGACCATCAATCCAGCAGATTGTGTGCCTATAAAAAACATCACTCTTCGTCTAATTCCAAGGTACAACTCATAATTCAACATAAGATTTCATAAATTTTACGAAAACAAAATGAAAAAGTAAGTTAATCCCTGATAACAGTTTTTCTTGACGGTATGGTTTCTTAGAGTTTCAGACATGATGCCATTATATGACATACTAAACGAGTTTCAGAAAGGTCTTAGTCACATGGCTTCAGTCATACAGCAGCCAAGTCAAAGTCAAACACTGCAACAATCAAGCAACAAATTGTCTAGTGAAGTGAGAGTGGATATTATGAATGAAAGTTATCGAAGCAATGTAAGTATAAAGAGCAGGAGAGCATTTAACAAGTTTAAGTCGATTTATGGAAGTGGAAATGTGTCACGTGCAGAATCATCCAAAAGCAGAAGATGGTCAGATAAGTTTTTACCAGAGGTTCTTAATATAATGGATAAACCATTTTCCTCTTTTCGACAAGAAGGGGATGTTATAGGGATTATAACAATGGAAGATGTTATGGAAGAGCTAATAAACGTATGACAGCTTCAATCCTTGATTCTTTTCATTCAGTATTAACCTTCTTCTGTCATTATCTGCAGCTTAGCTGTTTTATTTATTTATTTATGCAGGACGAAATATTTGACGAAACCGACCATCATAATGAGTAACCAGCGTGGAAATAAACCATATGGCCTAGAATACTGAAAGCGCGAAGTATAAGGGCTAAATTATGTCTATGCTACACCAACACAGGAAACTTGATAATCTTGAAACTGTATTATTGTAGTTACGCATGATACTTTGATGACATTGTATTGAATTTTTTCACTATATATTAACATATCAATAACAATATTCTCTGCCTTCAAAACAGAAAATTAACAATAGTCACTGTAGCTGGGAATTGTATCAGCTTTATCAAGAATTTCTTCATGTTAACACGACTATACTGCTTCCATTAGCAGCAGCACCACTCTTTCTTTAGCAGGTGGTATCACTTTCTGTTAGAAATGTATATATTTATAAATACGTAAATGTCCGGATTCGAACTCGTGACCACGGGATTGCACACATTAGCGAATGAGAATTAAAGTTAAATAATTAATGTTAATGATTACGATTAATTATTACACATAAAGTCCGTTTAACGATCGTTAAGTATTTAACGGAAATGACTAACGACCATTAATGTTAAATGGGAGAATATATGGTGAATATCTTGAAAATGGAAAAGATTTGGAATCCTTTTTCCTCCTCTTAGGGTGGCCGGCCAAGGGGGCTTCTCCAAGCCCTAAACCCTAACTTTTCTTTCAAGTTTTCGATCCTCTATATATACAAAGGCTAGGGTTAAGGTTTTTTCATAACTTTGTGCATTGAATTAACCATAGATCTTGCCTCTCCTCCTTCTTGCTTAACTTCGGCCGAATCCCCCTCCAAGGGTGTTTTGGTTTTGTTTTTTTCCATAAAACAAGGACTTGTGTTAGATCTAGCAATCGCTTGATTCGTTGGTTAATTCGTGTATACAAAACTGTGGTTGTAAGACACTATTCTTACACCTATTGGTTTGAGTTGTAAAAAGGTAAGGGACAACTCTTTAAACCACTTCATCTGTTTTGTTCAAGAGATCTGACATTTGCAAGAGGTATGTTATGCATTTAATTCAGTTAATTATTTATTTGTTATGATCTTAAGTCTTCCACTGTGTACTCTGTGGTGTCTACATGTTTTATTGTTTTCATGTATCATAAACTCAACAGTGGCATCACGAGCCTTGTATAACAAGTAGTTAATTACTAAAACACAAAATAAACATGATTGTGTTATTATTTGTATGCGTAATCTAGGGTTTGCAAAACCTAAACCCTAATTTTTTTGGGGCGTTTTGGTGCCCTAATTAGGGTTTTGTAAACTTTTGTTTTAATTGGATTAGAAACCCTAGGTCGCATGCAATTTTATGTGTATTGCGTAACTCTGTTTTATTGCATTAATTGTTAAGTGTGATTTACATCCATGATAATTACATGCATGTTTATCATGGATCTGCTTTTATTGTATGTTTTACTTGGTTAAGTGATATACACTAAATATTTTTATAGATCTTTAATTGGGGAAGACCTCAATAATTATTATTTAATCAATTATGTGCTATGTGGTATGTGTTTGATTTCGACTCACGCAATCGATGAATCGATGCATGTGGCTCACTTTGTACATTGATGAAAACGGGTGAGAGTCTTAATTAAACATATACATATTGACTGATCTAGAATTGATTATTAATAGGATTTATCAAAAAGTTTTGCATGTGGCTATTTGATATGCATGACTTATTATTATGTTATGCATTCATTGTTTATGTGTTTTTTTTTTAAATACTTGCTTGTTGTTATGTGTAACAAGGGTATTTTGATAAGAAAATAAACTGACCTAAACAATGGTGAAACATGTATTTTTAAGCATAGTAATCGTAATCGTTTAATTGATTGATTTTTTGCACAAAATAGTTAGAACGGCTCACCCATTAATGACAAACTGTGTGATAGGTATAAGGAGGGTACGCATTAAATTGTGACCCTAAAGATGAGGGTTTTTAATATGCTTCACGCTGACTTGATTCTCCGCTCGTTTATGCGTCTTAATGGAGCTACCAAGTATTCCTATATGTGTGCATAAAATCTTAAGGGTGAATTACTCTAATCTCTACGCGCCACTTTTGTGGTAATTATCTGAATAACTTGGGTCTTATGACTCATGCAAGTAGTAGGATATAGTGGTAATTAAGGTGATTCTTTAATTGGTTATCCAATACCTCGATTAAAGTTTGATGATAAAAGCTTAAATCATTAAAACAAGGATATAAATGTTTTAATAAAAACTATGCTACGAAGATAAATGCATGACATCTTTGTACATTTTGATTTGACATCAAAATTATTACCCTTTAATTTGAGTTATATGCCATCCAAATAAACGGAAACACCTAAGATTACCTTTATTTGCGCGAGAACGTGACTTAAATCGTAATCAAAGGGTAAAATGTCCACGTGTCGTGAGAACGGCCATGGACGATTTTGCAGTTTCTTAAGTTGGACAACTTAATTGAGTTAGGCGGTGAGAACTGGCAACTCAAGGCATAAGATGGGATAAAACATGTTTACATGGCAATTGAAATTCGCTATATGTAAATCCCATAAATCTAGGAATTGCAATTGAAATTGGCAATTGAGCAAAAGTGATGCAGGTTTTACTGACCAGGTCTTAATATTTATAGTGTCTCGCTATACCTATGGTCTACCCTAGTGCACTAACAGGCAGTGTACCCGGTCGTGTGTAGTGTACTATTCGGTAAAACCGAGGTCGTCCCAAGAGCTACGTGGATTGGAAATTAACTTAAGTCTATGTCACGATATTAATGGCTTTTAAGATTGAAATAAAATTAACTAATAAAACAAGGAAATAAAAGAAAGCAGATAAAGGCAAAATATGTGATCAATGAAGGAGAATGGTGCTAACCTAGTTACTCATCCTAGCTAGTTACGTCTACGTCTACTTACTTCCAATTACTTCAGGTGGGGTCAAAGTCGAGAGGACAACATTTGGTCAATTCACCCTAACCTATCAAGAAAGATGCCACCACAGAGAAATCAAAGCACCGTCATAAGTCCCGTTGTTCCTTGTCCCCTAAGTCGAGTCATTAACACCGCTACATGCTAGATTTATAATAGTGAGTGCCCGCCGTTAGGAACTTAGACACTCACCCCTAATTCTTAAGTTCATCCAAATGATAGGTGATCGGTTGGTCAAATCACACAAGTAGAAAAGGGTCGCGCATTGGTCATATCTTACCCTTCCGTCTCGGTCCGCTCACCTAGCGTCACTTGGTCATATCTCCTAGGCAATTGGCCTCACCGCCATTCAAAACTACCGAACCAAGGGTGGCTACCAATAAACTATGCATGCATACACTTAGAAATAATTGTACGAAAATAAAGTAAACGTAAACAAAACAATTAAGGAATCATAACAAGGCCAAGACTGTGGTGCTTAGCCAAACATATAGTAAATCATACCAACAAAATGAATAAATCATAAATTGAATTGAACATAATGTTTGATACAAATTACTTGATGTAGAGCTAAATAATGATGATGATCATGAGTGAATTCTTCCTTCAAACCGGCTTTGATCCGGAAAATACCCCGAGTGGTGCTCTAATCGACCCCGGGAGAGGGTGAAGAGAGATACTCAAAATGCGATTTAGAGTCAGATTTATAGGCGCGACATAGTTACGGCGTAATTAAATAAAATAATTACGTCGTAACTAAAGTTACGCCGTAACTAGAATAATTAGTTACGTCGTAACTAAAGTTACGCCGTAATACTGTAACTTCAAACTTCGTACTTTTCATTATCCATTCCTTTAGTTGAAACATTATAAGCCTAGTTGACGCTTTTGGCCCCTGATCATACTTCATATTTTTATAACAAGTCCTTGAAGTAAATAAACTTCATATGAATTGTCACCTTTAGTCCCTGATCGCACTTGTTATTTTTACTTTTCATCCTCGGAGTAAATATTATCTTCATTTAGCCACGGGACTTCAACTCCTTAGCGCCCAAGTTAATAATTACGGCGTAATTAAATTACCGAATTACGCCGTAACTCTTCAATCGTATATTTTTATCCGCTCCGTAATTATCTCTACGGTGTAACTAGATTGCAACCTTACGCCGTAACCTTCACAAAAATAATTACGACGTAACCATAAGAATTGGTTACGCCGTATCCTTCAAAGCCCATATTTACGCCGTAACCTTATTAAGCAGTTACGGCGTAACCTTCACAATTAATTCATAGGCCCTCTTAAATCAATCTTCAGAATATATCTCATGGCCTTTTATCACTTCTTTTCCGCTCCAACGCCTCATTTAACTTGAAATGCAATTATGAACGAATTAAGTATCATATTAATACAAATGAGGCCATAAACACGGAATTTTATATACAAAAGATCGACTAATTTGATGTTATCAAATATCCCCCACTTGAATCATACTTGTCCTCAAGTAGACCCTTTAAATAATTCTTAAAAGATATCTCCTGTGATTAATTGGAAGTTATGAGTTTAAAATCACCTAAGCTAGAAAATTCCAAACCGAGCACCTCACTAAAAGGGAATTGAAATCACACTCTCTCATAATTCACGTGTTTATTTTTGGGTGATCACCAACTTTCACCATGGCAAGTATTCTATCAAAGGCTTGGCAAAGATACTAATCTCCACCACTAGAGTCTATAGATGCAACTATTCTAAAAGGCAATGGGTTGACACAACATAAGCTTAGGGGTTATTTTGTCATTACTAACGAGCTACGGCGAAGGGGACAAAACCAATGATACATGACCAAATCCATGGCCAAGACACCAATGATTGCTCGCTTCCTCACCTAAACTCGATTCATGACTAAGGGTAGGATAAGACATGGGAAACATTTAATGGGTGTAAATAAAAAGACACGAAACAAATAGATTCCTAAGTCCACAGTCACCCCACCACTAGTCGCATTCAATCCCATAGCAAAAATCGAGGTCAAGAGTTAAGGGTCTTCAATAATCCAATACACGAGTTAATACATAAGACATGTAATGTGGTGCCTCATAAACCCATAATCTAGGCAAATAAAATGCATTAACTCGGCCTTCATCATCAATAAAAAAGAATGTGCTATATAAAAAATTAAAATTTGGGTACTTTTAGCACATTTTTCTATCAAAATCGACCATTTCTATCTCCCATCCCCCACTTGAAATGTACAATGTCCCCATTGTACTAATATTGATTAAAATTTGAAAGGCGAGATAGAAATGTTTGGGTTTCTAATTTTATCCGTAAGACAAAACAGATTTTGTAAAAATTTGCGCCAGTTGAACAAGGCAAAAACACTAATTATAAACAAAACACTTGCTTGCATTCTTTTTTTTTTCACTCTTTCTTGTCACTTTTTTTTTTTAATGCAAGACAAGGTATACAAGGATATAAACGATACGAACATAAAAAGTATCCCCCCACTTGAGATCAACTATCATCTAAACCCGATTTTCTTCCAAAACCCTTTATTCAAAACCCGCGACTTTCACTAGTGGAACCAAAATTAACCAACAGCGCCCGGACCATGGACATAAGGAAACTACAGGGTAGGCTAGGTGATAGGTGTAACGAAACAACATATATTGGGTGAACAAAATGAAAGGGATGGCTCAAGGGTGTATCTAGGGTATCTTGCACTAATGGTGAGTGCAAACAAAAGGGTTTAATGTGGGGATTGACTAATCGATGTGAAAAGTCAATATACACAATACATATATGGGCTATTTGGGTTTAATCCTAAAATTTCCTTAATCCTAGTTGCACCGATCACACCAAGTTACCTCTGTAATGCTCATGATAATGGTCTCGAAAAGATATGCAAGGCCAAGTTCTAAAGTCTACTACACCCACCCAAGACACTCATTTTTATGGTATTATGTATAAGGGAAAACGGAAAGGCTTATCCTCACACAATGGAAATATAGGGTAGGTGTGCTCACCTAGATTAATCTAGTTAAGTAATGAAAACATGTCAAAATTTTAATGAAACACTTTTCATCAAAAACTAGAAAAATAAGGGCAAGTAAAATCAAGTCGGTGTCTATGTCTAATCCCTTCCCCCACTGGGTCATACTTAAGCATATAAATGAAAGATAAGAAGGGTTAGAATTGAGACGTAAAACTCCCCGGATTTTCTCGGCATGATCAAGAGTACTCACGAGTAAACGTGTCCCGCTTTGAGATCTATGAGCAAACTTGAATAACCCGAATTCACATAAGACAACCAAACGCATTATACTAGAAAACAACAAGCAATAAAAGAAAAAGAAAACCTAACTCACTTTCAGAGGAATCACGGTTGCATTTAGCGTATGCAACAAGTTTTAAACCACTTGGTGTCCCAAGTGGACGAGTGAAGTCTCGTGAGGGTTTACAGGAACACACCCACAAAGTTCATTTAAAATACTAATACAAGGTTATTGTGTTATTATAGAAAGAATTTGAGTCGAAGGATAATTACGCCAGAACTCATTGAAGGAGTTACGCCGTAATTATGGCAAAACCCGGCAACAAGCATCGGAGGGTAGCTACAACAGAACCATAGCATGGGATTATGCCGAATCGGTAATGCTCGGAGAGGATCGCCACTTGTGATATGTTACGCGTAATCATTGGGATGAGTTACGCCAGAATCGATGGACATGTCGTCCTCGCTTATGTTATCGATGCAATCTTCTCCGATTCCCGCAAAATGGTTAAAAACAAAACCCAACTATACTAATAAAATGAAAAGAAAAGATAGGCATGGGTGCCTCCCACGAAGCGCTTGTTTTTGTTCGAGTCACGAGCTTGACTCTACCCTTATTTACTAATTAAAAGGGTGTTCATCCCCTCACTTGAAATCAAGTGTGGGTGAAAATAGCAATAAACACCAAGAGGGTGTGAATTTTCTATAGGATGGGAAAATGATGAATTATAGTCATACCTCAGAGGAGAAGTCATTTCCCTACTTACCAGACCCATGTTCATTGATGGATTAGAGGATTGGCTTGTTCCATGTTGCTGTTGACTAACTTTCTTCAAAACCATATTCGTTTCATCAACTGCCAGATGTGCCCTTTCGTCCATAGAAAATGATGAAGGATCTTTATAAAGCGGTTCCTCGAGCTCCTTCACATCTTTAGCAGGGTCGCATTCGACTTCTTCGTCAACCACGGAAATATTCAAAATCTCATCTCCGAATTCCTTTATAAGCTCGTTCAACACTGGGTTGGTAGTTGGTGCTATGTAACGCTCATTGGTGTGTGATAAGTGATGTCAAGGGTTGCATTACCGGCTCTGGGATAGGTTCATTACGTATGGGAGGTGTTAGAATTTGCCTAAGCCTTTCAACATCCTCTACCGTGATATCCCACATGTCATAAAAATTCCATTCATCACATTCCTCCTCGGCTTCCTCTTCCTCCTTTGTAATGTCGAGATTGACATTATCTGCATCCTGTTCACAAACACTAGCAAAAATATTAGTAATAGGAGAAATAGGAAAGTTAAGAAGGTCCTCACTTCCAAGGTTCACATCCTTAATAGACTCATCATGTGTCTCCTCTTGTTCCATGCGTTGAAGATTTTCAAGACCATTCGAACAAATCGTCCAACGCTCTTGCAATCACCAACTCGCTATCATCGTGTTCGTGGATCGAGTGTTATATGAATAATCACTAAAGTCGCTCATCTTCCGACATCGGTTGGTCAGATATAATTCATATTCATGAATGGTCATGTTATCCATGTCCAATTCATCATACTCTTGAGGAGATACATAATCACCATAGGTATATGGTTGAAAGAAATGCTCTAAGGAAGGCGATCTCGTAGAAGTTATGCAAGATTGACGATTCTCAAAACTTTTCTTTCCATTTCGCGCAGATCCCAAAGATTCTTCCAATGTCATATTATCAAAATCGTTCCATTTCCATGATTACCGAAACGTAATCAAGAAACAAAGAAAACAACATAATAGAAAGAAAAGAAAACTTAAATTAAAATCCTAAAATAGCTCCAAGAAGCAAGCGCCAAAAACTTGATGCAGGTTTTACTGACTAGGTCTTAATATTTATAGTGTCTCGCTATACATATGGTCTACCCTAGTGCACTAACGGGCAGTGTACCCGGTCGTGTGTAGTGTAGTATTCGGTAAAACCGAGGTCGTCCCAAGAGCTACGTGGATTGGAAATTAACTTAAGTCTATGTCACGATATTAATGGCTTTTAAGATTGAAATAAAATTAACTAATAAAACAAGGAAATAAAAGAAAGCAGATAAAGGCAAAAGATGTGATCAATGAAGGAGAATGGTGCTAACCTAGTTACTCATCCTAGCTAGTTACGTCTACGTCTACTTACTTCCAATTACTTTAGGTGGGGTCAAAGTCGAGAGGACAGCATTTAGTCAATTCGCCCTAACCTATCAGCAAAGATGCCACCACAGGAGAAATCAGGTGCACCGTCATAAGTCCTGTTGTTCCTGGTCCCCTAAGTCGAGTCATTAAGTACCGCTACATGCTAGATTTATAATAGTGAGTGCCCGGCCGTTAGGAACTTAGACACTCACCCCCTAATTCTTAAGTTCATCCAAACGATAGGTGATCGGTTGGTCAAATTACACAAGTAGAAATGGTCGCCGTTGGTCATATCTTACCCTTCCCGCCTCAATCCGCTCACCTAGGGTCGGTTGGTCATATCTCCTAGGCAATTGGCCTCACCGCCATTCAAAACTACCGAACCAAGGGTGGCTACCAATAAACTATGCATGCATACACTTAGAAATAATTGTACGTAAATAAAGTAAACGTAAACAAAACAATTAAGGAATCATAACAAGGCCAGCACCAGGGTGCTTAGCCAAACATATAGTAAATCATACCAACAAAATGAATAAATCATAAATTGAATTGAACATAATGTTTGATACAAATTACTTGATGTAGAGCTAAATAATGATGATGATTGCAGTAAATTCTTCCTTCAAACCGGCTTTGATCACTGGAAAATACCCCGGAGTGGTGCCTAATCGACCCTCGGAGAGGGTGAAGAGAGATACTCAAAATGCGATTTAGGGTTGTATTTATAGGTCGTGACATAGTTATGGCGTAATTAAATAAATTAATTACGTCAGAACTAAAGTTACGCCAGAACTAAAATAATTAGTTACGTCAGAACTAAGTTACTGAATATCAGTAACTTCAAACTTCGTACTTTTCATTATCCATTCCTTTAGTTGAAACATTATAAGCCTAGTTGGCGCTTTTGGCCCCGATCGTACTTCATATTTTTATAACAAGTCCTTAAAGTAAATAAACTTCATATTAATTGTCACCTTTAGTCCCCGATCGCACTTGTTATTTTTACTTTTCATCCTCAGAGTAAATATTATCTTCATTTAGCCACGGGACTTCAACTCCTTAGCGCCCAAGTTAATAATTACGGCGTAATTAAATTACCGAATTACGCCGTAATTCTTCAACCGTATATTTTTATCCGCTCCGTAATGATCTCTACGGCGTAACTAGATTGCAAGCTTACGCCGTAACCTTCACAAAAATAATTACGACGTAACCATAAGAATTGGTTACGCCGTATCCTTCAAAGCCCATATTTACGCCGTAACCTTATTAAGAAGTTACGGCGTAACCTTCACAATTAATTCATATGCGCTCTTAAATCAATCTTCAGAATATATCTCATGGTCTTTTATCACTTCTTTTCCGCTCCAACGCCTCATTTAACCTGAAATGCAATTATGAACGAATATGAACGAATTAAGTATCATATTAATACAAATGAGGCCATAAACACGGGAATTTGATATACAAAAGATCAGGCTAATTTGATGTTATCAAAAAGCTCTACCATTTTGTATAAGGTTCATTACTAGCAGATCAACTGACGTGATGAGATTATGACAATTTGGATCCTAGTTTTCAATAATAATTAATTGGTTATATGAATATGAACCTTGGGTATTTAATTGTTTATTGAAAAGGAAAATTATCAAAATACTAATTATGGTTTTTGAACTTTTTTCAGATGGCTCATCAACCCGAAAACACTATGAGCTTAATGAGTTCTGCGCTCAAAGATATGATTGGAAGAGACAAACCGACCGCCCTAATTTCAATGATTGGCATCGTGCACTTAGGATCATCCTTCGTGTTGCCAAAAGACTTGATATTTTGACTACACCTCGCTCGATGCTCCTCTCAATACGGCCTCACGCTTCTTGAACAAGAGGCATATCGTGTTGAATATGAGAAGCACAATGATGTGGCGTGTCTAATGCTTTCGGGGATGTCTCGCTCAATTGCAAAACAATTTGAGCACTATCCGCCTATGAGCATGCTAGATGAACTCAAACGATGTTTGAGAAGCCACCAAGAAGTGAACCGTATGAACTAATTGAAAAGGTTCATAGCCGAAAGCGTGAGGTTGGCAACTCATCTCCGACCACGCTCTTGAGATGAAACATCACTTGGACCAATTGGAGAAGCTCGGTTGTGGTTACTCCAACGATGTATGTGTCGGCCTCATCAATCACTCCCTTAATCAGGAACGATTTGGTGATTTTGTGCGAAATTTTAACATGCATTGAACGGGGAAGACAGTGAATGAGTTACATGCAATGCTTGTAGACTTCGAGAAGAGATTGCCAAAGAAGGCTCATACACTTGCTTTACTAGCAATACAAGGTGGTAGGGTGAATAAGCCAAAGCCGCAAGCAGATAAGAAAGGGAAAGGAAAAGGAAAGGGGAAACAAGTTGTCATCCCACCTCCTAAGAAGAACCCTTCAAAGAAAAGGAGAATCCTAAGAAGGATTTAACTTGCCACCATCGCAACTCACTGTGTCACCGGAAGCGGAACTATCCAGCTTTATCCGAATGAGTGCCTTCGAATAAAAATAAGATGGTGCCTAGCTCATCGTGTATTTTTATGTTTGAATTATTTTCTTTTCCTCATAGCAAAATTCACGGATATATGATACGGTGATGTGGTACTCACATCCGTAATACATCGCAGGACTTAGAGGAGCAAGGAAGTCGACATGTGAGAGAGATACTTGTACGTTGGAAATGGAAAGCGCAGTTGTCGGCCATAGGGACTTTTGATTTAGTGTTGCCTTCGGCTTAATTTTGGAACTAAATAATTGTCATTATGCACCTCCATTGTTGGGGTGTTATTTCAGTTTCTT
Organism: Chrysanthemum lavandulifolium; assembly: GCA_022545495.1. NCBI lineage: Eukaryota > Viridiplantae > Streptophyta > Magnoliopsida > Asterales > Asteraceae > Chrysanthemum > Chrysanthemum lavandulifolium. Next base: position 174,561,637 of record CM040244.1, on the reverse strand, counting down.
TGTTAAAAGATATTGGTTTTGTGCACACTTTTACCAGTTATGGAATTTTAGTTTCTTTAAATAATGTTTTTTACTTTAATGCAATTCCTATGCTTGGTGTGTTTGAAATTGATATGGATGGTTGTGTATCCAATGAGAATAATTCGTTGTATAGCATTAGCAATAAGAAGAGCAAGTCTAACTATGACTCTTCTTATCTTTGGCATTGTCGCCTTGCCCATATAGGCAAGAAACGCATGGAAAAGCTGCAACACGATGGGCTTACAAACGGTCGATGATGAATCATTTGACAAATGCGAGTCTTGCATACCTGGGAAGATGACAAGGAAACCTTTTTCACCACAAGTGGAAAGGGCTTCTGATCTACTTGGATTTATACACACTGATGTGTGTGGTCCACTTAGACATGTGTCAAAACGTGGTGCTACCTACTTCTTAACCTTTACAGATGATTTCAGTCGTTATGGTTATGTTTATTTAATTAAACATAAACATGAAGTATTTGAAACATTTAAGGTTTTCAAAAGTGAAGTAGAATTACAACTCGGTAAGAAGATTAAAGCTCTTCGATCCGATAGAGGTGGTGAGTATATAAGTCAAGAGTTCAAAGATTACTTAGGCGAGTGTGGAATTATCCAAAGACTCACATCTTCTTATACTCCACAACAAAATGGTGTATCCGAAAGGAGAAATCGTACTTTACTTGACATGGTACGATCAATGTTTGAACTTACGACTCTTCCTTTTACTTTTGGGATTATGCCCTTGAAACCGCTATTCGCATTTTGAATATGGTTCCAACGAAGAAGGTTGTTAAAACTCCATATGAAATATGGACGGGAAAAGCTCCCAACTTTTCTTACTTAAAGGTCCGGGATGTGAGGTGTTTGTTAAACGTGACTCACCGATAAGCTCCAAGCCGATCTGTTAAGTGTATCTTTGTAGGATACCCTAAGGAAACTATGGGTTACTACTTTACTACCCCCGAGAACAAAGTCATAGTGGCTAGGTATGGAGATTTCCTTGAAAGGAATCTCATATCTCAAGAACTCGATGGCGAGTATATGATCCGAATATGATCAAGAATATACAACACCTTCGAAATACTAGCCAACTTCAAGAAGAGCACAAAGCTTAGGCGCCTCCCAAGTTGTTCCCATTCGTAGGTTTGAAAGGACTATACGTGCACCTGACCGTCTATGTCTTAACGTAGAGGTGGAGGAAAATATAGTTGGGGATCTTAATGAACCTGCCAACTATAAGGCTGCCATGGCTGATCCTGAAAAGGATAAATGGCAGATTGCTACGAATGGGGAAATGCAATCCATGAAAGATAATGATGTTTGGATTGAAGTTAACCTTCCTCCCAATGCTAAATTCATTGAAGTTAACCTTCCTCCCAATGTACACACCTACAAGGCTCGTCTAGTGGCTAAAGGTTTTACTCAAACCTATGGCATTGACTACGAGGAGACATTCTCTCATGTAGCGGACATAAGAGCTATTAGGATTCTCATAGCTATAGCTGCACATTATGACTATGAGATTTGGCAAATGGATGTCAAAACCGCTTTTCTGAATGGTCGCCTAGATGAAGACATCTATATGGCATGACCGAGGGGTTTGTGAATCCACTATTTCCTAACCGTATGCAAGCTTAAAAGGTCCATTTATGGACTAAAGCAAGCATCAAGGCAATGGAATAAAAGATTCGATGGAGAAATCAAAAGTTTTGGATTTACTCGAATCTCGATGAGCCATGTGTATATCACAAAGCTAGTGGGAGTCGTGTTACTTTCCTTGTTTCGTATGTCGATGACATATTAATCATGGGAAATCATATACCAAGTCTAAATGAGGTGAAAGCCTATCTTGGTAAATGTTTCTCGATGAAGGACTTAGGGAAGCAAGATACATACTTGGAATCAAGATCTCTGAGGATGGATCAAGGCGGCTAATTGGTTTAAGCCAAAGTGCTTACATTGACAAAATATTGAAGAGATTCAATATGCAAAATTCCAAGAAGGGATTTTGTCGATGCAAGTAAATCATGGTTTGAGCAATAAGGTCGTGCTTCAACACTGCCGAGGTGGCACGCATGAAGAAAGTTCCTTATGCTTCTACCGTAGGATCTATCATTTATGCGGTGCGATGCACAAGGCCCGATGTGGCGCTTTGCTCAAAACTTGACAAGTCGGTATCAACGTAATCCGGTGAAATTCATCGGATCATTGTTAAAAATATTCTCAAGTACCTTAGGGCTACAAGAGATATGTTCATAGTGTATGGGGCAAATCCAAGCGTAAGCGTGTGTTACAAAGTTATCGCGATGCATCTCGGAAGTGTGACAAAGATGACACGAAGTCTCGACGGGTTACATATTTGTCGTCAATGGAGGTGTTGTGGATTGAAGAGTAACAAAAGCAGACAACACTTGCATGATGTCTCACATGAAAGTGAGTACATAGCGCGCCCGAGGTGCCATGGAAGCTGTTTGGATAAGGAAGTTTGTTTCGAGCTTGGTGTTATGCCGTCGATTGAAAATCCTATTAAAGTATATTGTGACAATTCTGTCGCAATTACTTTTGCCCATGAACCCGGAGTCATGAAGGGCACCGGACACTATCCTAAAAATATCACTATGTTCGAGAACAAGTCGAGATAGGTGAAATTGAGTTGCTCAAAGTTCTCACAGATGATAACCTAGCGGATCCTTTAACGAAGGCCTTACTCGTGAAAACTTAATCATTTGTCCGATAAGTTTGGACTTCATTTAGCTAGTAGTTTCATGCCCATCCGTGACTAAGTATTTTAGATAAAAGGATATTGTAAACATTATTATTGAAATGAAATAAAGTATTTTGTTATGTTTATTATTCATTTATTATGATGTTATCCTATATTTGCATGTTTAAATCCTTGAATAACTTAAGTTATTCTAAATAGTCCGTTGTCAATCAATAACATGGGAATGATATTGAATTAAGACAAATCTGATTATTAGTTAGAATATACTTGAAAGTATATTGATGCGTAGCATGACTAATTTCAGATGATATTCAATGAATTGAGTATATGACTTATCCCACTCACATGATGATACTTTATGGATCTTTGTCATTAAGTATATCATGGATATTTATCCTCTGAGTTGAGATACCAGAGATATGTCATGGATGTAGTGCATTTTTTGTGAAGCAATCTAACGCTATACGTAACTGGTAGTTATAAGGGTTGTTTTCGAAGTGTTGCGAAATTTATGATTTCTGCTTGTAGTCAAAACGGGATTTGTTTTCTTCAAATTTATTTTGAAGTATAATACTGCTGGGGCCCTCGTAGGGTTGTTAAGATGTTTGCATGGCCATGCCCAAGGTCTTCTGGAATTTAGAAGAATTGGTAATCTTGATAAATCACATAAAGCGAGAAACAAAATAGTTAATTAAGAAATGAGTGAGATCCATATTTTTATTAACATGGTATTAGAAACAAAAGGATGAATATGATGATGAATCATCGAAACTTGGTTTTTCTCCAGAAAACCATACACGAGTTGTACCGGGGGCATTGGCGTGTTGCTAGACGCAAACCAATGTCATTTCACGTTTTGTAAACATATCCAAGTGGGAGCCGTTGGAAATGTATATATTTATAAATACGTAAATGTCCGGATTCGAACTCGTGACCACGGATCGCACATTAGCGAATGAGAATTAAAGTTAAATAATTAATGTTAATGATTACGATTAATTATTACACATAAAGTCCGTCTAACGATCGTTAAGTATTTAACGAAATGACTAACGACCGTTAAATGTTAAATGGAGAATATATGGTGAATATCTTGAAAATGGAAAAGATTTGGAATCCTTTTCCTCCTCTTAGGGTGGTCGGCCAAGGGGCTTCTCCAAGCCCTAAACCCTAACTTTTCTTTCAAGTTTTCTATCCACTATATATACAAAGGCTAGGGTTAAGGGTTTTTCATAACTTTGTGCATTGAATTAACCCTAGATCTTGCCTCCTCCTTCTTGCTTAACTCGCCAAACCCCTCCAAGGGTGTTTTGGTTTTGTTTTTCCATAAAACAAGAACTTGTGTTAGATCTAGCAATCGCTGATTCGTTGGTTAATTCGTGTGTACAAAACTGTAGTTGTAAGACACTATTCTTACACCTATTGGTTTGAGTTGTAAAAAGGTCAGGGACAACTCTTTAAACCACTTCATCTATTTTGTTCAAGAGATCTGACATTTGCAAGAGGTATGTTACGCATTTAATTCAGTTAATTATTTATTTGTTATGATCTCAAGTCTTCCGCTATGTACTCTGTGGTGTCTACATGTTTTTATTGTTTTCATGTATCATAAACTCAACACTTTCTGTATCGTATTTTTGTTAGAAAATACCTACGGTGCGTTTAGTTGGAGAAAAAATTCTCTTGATTTCTATCTTTAATTTTGTAAAAATTTGGAAGCAAAATTTATCTCTACAAAACACTTGAAAATATAGAAAACGCGTTTAGTTGATGTGTGTATTTTCTATTTTGAAGAAAAGGAGGGAGGGTTGTGGGTTACAAAGGAAAGCAAGGAAAACAACTTAAATTTGTTTTGTAATTTTCCTTGTTAAGTTAGGAAATAGGGCATTTTGCGTTTTGCAAAACATTTTGTTAGTAAACACTAATTTGAACGCGATCTCTGTTTTCCTTGTTTTCCACAACACATTTTGTGAAAAACAAGGGTGTTTTCCCCCAACTAAACGCACCCCTAGTGTTTGAATAGCTTTGTGAGAACAATGTGATTATGCAAAAATCCTCCATATAGCGATACACATGTCTTGCTAAGAAATGGCCAAAATTGCAGTAGAAGTGGCTGCGACGAAAACAATAACACCTCGCCCTAGCTAAGGTTTTAAAGACTATTTCACTAATTAGGAGATCATAGTGGAATCACCCATAAATGGAATAGCCAAAGATCAACGGAATATGACAAACCAAATAACATCATAAATCACTACTACACAAAAGCTTATTTAGATCATTTCAAAAAGATCACTTTTGTTAAAAACTGATCTATTTGAGTAAATTAAGGGCAGGGAGTGTCAAATAGATCGTTTTTTACCAAAGAAACCCATTTTTTTGTATTCTTACTAAAAAAAGATCGGTGGTATAAAAAAAACCCGATCCATATGTTTGTGATTTTACTCAAGCGGGCTTTTCCATTTCAAGTTTTCATTAACCCGCCCCTTTACCAAAAAAAACTTTCATCACCCGCTACTTTACCAAAAAATTCGGGCCCGTTTGGTTTGAGGATTTATTTTGGGTTTTGGGTTAGAAACTTGCAATCCGTTGTTTGTTTGCAATTTTGTCATTTGGGTTAGGATTTGTACCTCAAATATTTAGGCTTGTGATAAAGATGGGGGGCTGATGGGGTTTCTGACAAAAGAAGATGGCCACATACTTTTCTCCTTGTTTTTTATGGATGTTATTTACTCTGTTGGTTTTTTTTTTCTTTTAACAAGTACCGGTCAACACTATTAAAGAAAGTTTTTAATATATTTAACATATAATATATAATTAAATATTATTTTCTCTCTCTTTCCTCAAATCCAAATCCAAATCCTAATCTACAACTTTACATTTCAAATCCAAATTCTAATCTCAACCCATCTACAAACCAAACGTGCTCTTCATTTCAACTTTTCACACAACATCTCCTTTACCAACCCTAACCAGCTCTCAATTTCACTTCATCACAGCCTCCGTTGTTTACCATCAGTCTCACCGGACAAAAATCGTTTAACCAACACCATTTCCTCAGCTAATTTCTCTTATTCAGGTTATTCCCATATGTTTATTCTAAATTTATATCTATTTACTTACTAACATTTTGCTCTTTGTGAGATAGGGTTTTGACATAATGGTTTGATTATGTTTCTATATTTCTTAATTAGTTTATGGATTTTTAGTTAATGGAATAAGTCGTGCTTGATAAATTGCTTATGCCAAATTCACAGTGCTTAATGTAAGGTAAAGTTGAGGTACCCTAAACAATCCTTATTTTATACTACTACTACTACTATTATTATTATTATTATTATTATTATTATTATTATTATTATTATTATTATTATATTATGTTGCATCATGATTGGAATGGAAGTTATGGAACTTGTGTTGTTTAAGTTGCTATAGTTGTTTTACTTGTCTTGGATTTTTTTTGAACTTGTGCTTTGTAATGGACAATGTGGCATAGTTGTTTAGTTGTGCTTTGTAATGGAATTCTTTTGATTTGGCTAATATTGTACTTAACAGTGGCTACTGTAACTAAGGCTGTCATTAGGGTCGGGTTAACCCGATCCGAACCCGATTAAGCTTATCAGGTCGGGTTAAATCGGGTTTAAAAACCTTGTCGGGTTTTTTTTACCCGAACCCGATAACCCGATAGTGTTATCGAGTCGGGTTCGGGTTAGATGATAAATGTTATCGGGTTATCGGGACAACCCGATAAGACCCGATAGTGCACATGTTTATGTATTAGTTACACATCTGGATGTTTATATTATGGAATTATTAGTTTGTGGTCATGTTTGTAACTTGTTGATGTGTACTCATATACTTTGTTGTTTTGGAAGAGTTAGATAAGTGATTGTAGAAAGTATTTTTCACGTTAGTATTGCTTACTGACAATATGCTTACAAGGAGTTATAACAAGTATATCTTATATATGGATATAAGATGTGCAAGATGGGATGTCAATTTCATTTTATAGACTATCAAACAAGCCTTTTAGTCACTGTATTTGTTTAAATGTAGAAAAACACAAAATGCTAATCATTGTAGTACATATACTCATGCAAATTAACTACTTGAAGTTTTAAGATTCCTGACTTTGGAAAACTTGATGCTTATTATTGTAATAAGACTGCAGTTGCAAATATGTAATGGTTCAAATTTGATTCAGCCAAGATATTATATCCTAATTATGCTAATTTGTAGTGTCAACATCTTAGAACCCCCGATGCAACCTGACCCGATAACCCGACCCAATAACACCCCTAACTGTAACTGCACTTTGTAACCAAAACATGATGCACTGCAGTTTTTCTTGCCATGGAATGTTTATTCTTGCCATATTTTTCTTGTGTGCAGTTTTTTAATTTGCTACTGTAATTGTAATGGAAGTTGCTACTGCAATTGTTATGGAATTTGTGCTTTGTCATGGATTTTGTAATGGAAGTTGCTACTGTAATGCTATTGGAATGCCATGGATTTTTTCTATTGTTATGATTGCACTTTTATGGTTCTTTTTGTCTGTTATGAAAATATTGCTATGGATTTTGTCATGGATTTGTCAACTGTTGTGAGAACATGGCTAGGTTATGAGTCTACTGTTCTATTGAAATCTTTTATTACATGTATATTGTTGATGTCTACACGACTTTGTGTTAATACATGTATCTTTTATTACAGTCCACAATTTGCATAGTTTGATGCCAGATTCTTGATATATTGTTGATGTCTACACGACTTTCTGTTAATACACATGTTACTTTATCTTGCTCATTACTTGAAGGTAACCATCATTAATACATTGTTTGTTCTCCTTTTGACAGTTGATTGTTATACTCAAAGCCATCATGGCGGAAGGTGGAAGTTATATGGTATTGCAACATCAGTGCACTGGTGCATCTATCATTTCTCACAGGTGATTAGGGGATACACGTAGTAACAAGTTATACAACAATTATTATCATTCGAATTATGTTCTTTGTTCGGGCATAGTCAAACGGGGTTGTATTTTTCAAGCCATTTGGTTTTGTATTGTAAGATGATTATTCGGTTGAACACATATGTGTTGGAATATTAATGTATTTGATTGAACAGAAATTTTGAGAAAATATGGGTTTCAATAATTTTTTTATTTTTATTATTATTTTTTTTTATTTTGAAAATTGACTTAATAGATCGGTTCTTTAAGTATCAACTGATCTATTTGTTGTATCAGTCAAACCAGTTCTCAACCGATCTATTTGTGTTTCGCTCAAAAAGATCACCCTTGTATAGAGTGGTTCATAACCGATCTTTTTGGGGGTTTTCAACCGATCTTCTTAACGTTTTTTGTAGTAGTGAATCAAATCTTAACGTTTTTTGTAGTAGTGAATCAAATCTAACCATATTACCATGACAATATATCTCAAAGTAGCAAATTAAGGTTCAGTAAACTCTTACTAACAACTGTAGGTTCTATTTTAGATTGATAAACCGCACAACAGAGCTTGTAAGTTTCTAAAAATACACGTTTCACCTAAGTCATTTGGCCCCCACAGGTGCCACATCATTTTAACACTCACAATTCAATATACTCCTTCACTCATAACTAAAAACAACTAAGCTATTTGGGCACCACGCGCCCCCAATTTTATTTTCTTTTTCAATTTTCCAAACAAACTAAATTTCATTCATTAAAATAAAGTTATAATACGAAACAAACAAATAATACAAAAAAAAAAATACAAAAAAAGGTACAAAAAAACATACGACAAATAAAAAACACACGAAACTTAAGAAATACAATATTGTACGGTAAGTTTTGATTATACTTTGCCATTATTTCTTCTTGTTTCTTTCAGATGAGAGCGGCTTTGCATTTCGGCAACGCTTCGGGATCAATCATGAGAAACTCTAACTCTTTACACTCTAGTATCCCTAGTTGTTTCCGTCTCTTCACTTCGTACGCAGATGCGGCTGCTTCAACTTTGCGTCTATAATCGGAAGATAAAAGACCCGATAAAGACTCCGATTGACTGCCCCCAGTGCTCGAGGTCTCCACCGATTTTGCTTTTTTTCTCTTCGAGGTTTGCAGGCTGGACGAGGTCTCGGATCAGGGCCGAATAGTTCGTCAATATTATCCAGATCAATCGGCTCTGTCGCGTCCTATTTAGGGTATTTTTTTTAAACCTGCCATGAGTGAACTAGAGTAAACTTTCACCCATTTGAGCGTTGTTGGAAATTGATCTTTGCATTCTCGATATGATCAGCCTCATTTTTCCCGCTTTTACGTTGTAAATGTTTGTAAATAGCGTTGAACTTTTGGCAATCACCATTAACCCTAGTCCATGTCCCCGTGATCATATTTTTGGTATAAGGACATCTTTTTGTAGCCATGTTGAAATCGTCCATAATCTGGTTCCAAAACGTTTCCTCGGATTGGTCGGCACCGATGTCCGCGTTCTAGGAAACTTCGACCCACGTCTCGGCTAGCAACGTTTCTTCATCGTGTGACTAACGTTGCGTCGTTCGTGTCTATTCCTCCACGTAGTTCGCATCCAAATTCACCATGGGCGATTTTTGTGTTTTCAAAGGTTTCGCGACTCGTTTTCCTTTACGTCGTGCTTCAGGGGTTTCTTGTGATGTGGTTGTGGTACTTTGAATTGTGGTTGTGATTGTTGTGATTTAAAGAATTGTGGTTGTGATAGAAAGAATTGTGCTTGTGATTGTTGTGGATGAAAGAATTGTGGTGGCATACTTTTCGGATATTGGAAATTTTGAAATTCAAGTTGTTGGTTTTGATGATATGCAAGTTGTTGTTGATAAATTTGATCGGATGACACTTGCGTTGCGTACCATATGGAGGAATCGGTAGCGAGGATGAATTTGAGTTTTGTGACGATGGAGTTGACGAGTTCGAAGAAGACGAGTATTGTTGTGGGTTAGAGTTGAGAAGAGAAGTAATTTAAAATAGCCGCCGTTTGGACCTTGAAACTTTTTTTTTTTTGAAGTAATGTGTTTTTGGCAGAGAAATGTGTCAATTTTTTTGTTAAATTGATGTATTATTTATAAAGTGTGTAAAAAGGGTTTTATTAAAATAAAATAAAATAAAAAATGATTGAGTTTTAAACATTTCAACCGTTTGGAAGCAACGGATAGTTCTGCAAAAGTCTTTTGTCTTTTCCTCGTCACTTCCTCAACTAATGCACAATCGGCGAGGTTGGTCGGTGTGGTGGCGAGGTGGTGGCGAGCAACAGCGAGCCTCCATGTTAGATTCGGCGAGAAACATCGCTGCCACACTCAATGCTCTGATCAACATAATCGAGCCCAAACACACAAGTCTCAACAAAAGAGGCCTAGGATCGAGAAAAGCCTAAATAAGTAAAATCCTAAGATACTAAAGATTTGTCCTTGTTCAGACTCCATTTTTGTCTGGTATCCTCTGAACACAGGTCCAGCTATCCTTTTCCATACCCAATAGTTTCACTCCTCTCACTTGAGCACCAAATAGATTTTGACATCTCTTATAATCTACAAATCCAAAAATTCCAATCCTTGAGAAATAGTATAAAGTTTTATTATGGTATGGTGATTTATAGCTTCTGAGCTTCAGACACAACGCCATTATGTGACATACTAAACGATTCCAGAAATTAAGGTCTTGGTCACATAGCTGCAGTTATACAACAGCCAAGTCAAAGCTAAACATGGCAACAATCAATTAATAAGTGGTCGATCTTGTGATGTGAGAGTGATTATTGCGAACGAAAGCTACCAAAGCAATGGCGGTGTACAATGTGAAAATATAAATTTAGAGTAGCTACTTTACCGATTGAAAATATTTAACTCTACCCAACTGATTTAAGAAACATATATGATTAACTACAATTAAGCATAGAGAAGACTCGAAAATAAATTTCACATAAAAACTAAATTCTAAAAACAAATAATATTTAACGAAAAAAGGCATCATGTTGATCTTGTGGACGTATCCACTAGGCATCATGCTTTGAACTTTATTTAGTCATAAAAAAACTAAAATGTGAACCGAAATTTTAAAAAATATATGCAATACAATACAATACAAAGCTAGAGCCTTCGATCGACATTATTCAAAGAAATGAGTTACATGGATCCTTTGACGGACTCGATTATAGAAAGATGAATAAAAATCGGATACTTCTTACGAGTATGAACTGTGGGTTCAATCTTGATTAAAATGCTCCCAACTAGTAGTGATTTGAGATCAAAAACGGTTTGAAGGTCATCAGAATTCCAATTCCCTCGATTACATTCAATATGAAAAATATCAGATGGTCTCCTGCGAGAAATAATTTTTTAATAGATCTTAGAACATGAATTAAGTCCATAAAATAACAACATACTTTCAAAAAATTTCACATTTAGGTAACCTACTCGAAAATATACCATTATCAGTAGCAAAACTTTTGAATTCGTAACAATATTAAAAATTTCAACACTTTTCTTCACCTGCTACGTGTTGAATTATTCATTCTGTTTCAGTATTATGTGGATATTACTTAGCACTTTCCACTATATATACAAAATCTACAATCACAAACATATCTTCTTCCCGCCATCATATTCCCCAGCTCTCCACCTTCCTCATTTCCCCCACCACCATACACACCACCAAAAATAACCCATACAATCTTCCTCCACAATCCCTCCTAACTTTACGTCATAATCAAATATGAAAATGAAAAAAAAAAAAAAAAAAAAAAACCCCCACAATCGCAACCAATGTCCTTTCATCGGTGTTACCACTGTTGGTCTCCTTCCTCTTTGAAGTTACCAGCCGCCGCTCGTCGGAGGAAATCAACCAACATTGTATTCATGTTTTAGTGAAGATTTCATGATCGAAGATGGTTCGTACAGTGGGACTGATAATTGTTTTGCAATGTTTAGATCCTTATTTGTCTAGAATTGTGCTGAGAGTGGCATGTCACTCTGTCTTTGGTTAGTTGCACAAATTCTGCATGTGTCTGTATAGTCTATTTGGTGCATTTTCATATCGCTTGAACTTATTAAGATTTATACCAACCCTTTACCCAAAAGATAATTGTTTTGCAACAAAATTAAGAGGATGAATTTGAGCTAAAATGGGAGATAGATTTGATTGGTTGGCTACTATACAAATCATCTTTCCTAGAAGATCTAGTTATGGGTATATATAAAGGCTTTGATTTGGTTGATTATGAAAATTAAGTTGAAAGTTTTATTAAAATTGTGTTTGGAGGTGAATGAATGAACCTGAGTAACGTTACATTTATCATCTTATAACTTTCATTTCGAAAAACCAAAAATTCAAGGTATGCGTGGTAAAATAGGCTAGGAGAAGAAAAAATAATCAAAATACGCGCTAAAAAAAAAGTCTAGGTGGAAAAAAAAATTACGTGGAAACATTTTTAATAATGTGTATATTTATCAGGCTATATTTTTATTATCGACCGGTTTAAACAGGTTTTGCTATTGGTAATGGTATTTTTTCGAATAGGTTACCTGAATGTGGAAATTTTTAAAAGTATGTTGTTATTTTATGGAATTAGCCCCTTTAATTATGCAACACTCAAATTGCATGTAATAAAGAAGCTTTGATTATACATTCACTTTTGAATAACTATAAAGTGACCTTACCAGCTTGCGAAAGTGCTCAATCAATGTATCAAAATAATGACTCACAAAAGCAGATTAAAAGAAGAATATTGGCTTGCTGATAATATGTATGTGTTTCTTTGCATACATGCAAAAAAGGTAATACGTGCTTAGCTTGACTTTGTGAGGATGGGGAAAGAAGTCTTTTTAGGACTTATTGTATATGACACTAAGCATCAAAGCGAAGAATTTGCTTTTTCAATTCAAGCAACAAAAAGAATAAGAAATAAATGGAGGATAATGGTATGTACCTGGAAGAATTGCTGCATTTAGTCTCTTTTGGGACCAAGATAAACTACAAAAATGGAAGGACAGAAATGAGATTACAATGATGTGAATCACGTCTTATTTATTCATATATGTTCAAATCGTAAACTGGAAAAATGGTATAGACAAATGAATACTCACAGTGCTCCACCACATGCGGGGCCAATTGCTTTGCCAATTGACTGCAGTGTCATGGATATACCATTCGCTGCACCTCTTTGATGTTGATCCTGAAATTGATGTATGCGTGTGCACATTCATTATTACTATTTTTTTTAGAACTGACAATTTTTTCCACACTTATACCACCTATCTCATAACATATTATTACTATTTATTTATATTCCTAAACCACTTAAAAAATATAGAAAAGTAAAAGATTATGAAGCGACTAATCTCACCACGGCTGAATTTTGCAGCATGAACGTCCCAGTTATGATGGACACCTAGAAAATATGAGAAACGGAATTATAGTGAAGGAGATAATATTAATACTGGTCACAGAACAGATAATCATTTGAATACTCCGATCTTAATTTTGTAAATTAGTTACGATTTGGTAAAACAAAAATTAATTGTTTCAAATATTAAAACTGTGCTCATACGTCTATAATCTCATAAAGAGCATGTATTGATTATTGTTGGCTAGGCTTTCTGGCAACACCTTTTGATCGGTAGAGATGATTGAATATGGTCATTGTAATGTTGTTGTTATGTAAATGCAATGTAACAGTAACTTATATATGAAAACTGGGACAGAATTTAAGAGACAAAGTAATACTAATATTTGTAATTGAATTGATATGTTTGAATACAGAGATTGGCCTATTTATAGTTTTCCAAACGACACAAACTAAATGGTACTTGTTTGTTTAACCATTGTGTCGTTTAAGGATAACTGCCAACCATAATAACTAACTATTGTAACTGTCTTAAGGCAAATGGGTCGTTTGGGTATTGGTATGACCCATACAGAATGTTTGACCCATGCACAAATACAATACAAACTATAATGTCTTTAAGTAAAATAGATAACTTATACTAAGACTATATTGTATATGATCTTAACACAATTATAGGCAACATCTCCCTCTTAATTTGTTAAGATCAGATTTCTTGAGTTTGACTTGCTTCCCACTTCTTTAGACAATGATTTCATAATCACTGCTTCCTTGGCTGCTTGTGCTGTGGCTTGCATCTTCTTCATCATTGCCATACTGTCTTTCACCATGGTTGTTCATTTCTTCCTTCGTGATCCATCATGTAACGCTCCTTTCTTCCGATCCTGTGGGCTTTTTCTTGTGCATTCTTACGCATTCTCCCACTTCACTTGACTTATCAAACGGGCATTCGGCGGTTTCGTGGTACACACTAACTAGGTCAATGAACTTTCTATAACAGGCTTTTATTGCCTCACCATCTTCAACGGGTAGATCAAGTATGCATGCAATGCCTTTCCATTTGTCACTCAAAGTGACTTCCACATATCCACCAAATCCATCTACAATCTTGTGTAGACTTAGCAAGTCTATCTCTTTTCCTTCTATAACCGGTGGTATCATATCTATTTCATCATAATTAAGATGCACTAGATAGAACCATTTTATCAATTCCACAAACTTCCCACTGAACACTTCCCAATTATTGTATACTAGGCTGTTTTTCTTTAGCAAATTCATAAAGGATAAGAATCTGTTAAATGAGTTTACCTTAAGGGCATATAGGGTCCCATTCCAACTGATGTAGTCATTGTCCACATAGTCTTGGGTGTCCTCCTTGTTCCAGTTCAGTTCCTCAATACCTTTAACCAAAGAGCATTCGTCCTTTGGATCTAGAGTCTCAAAGTAATTGTCCAAATAACTGTTATGTTCTCTGATTGGACTCCACTTATGTTCTTAATCAGTCTCTTGTTTCTCTTCTGTTTCCATTTTGTTCTCATCAAACATGCTCTTAAGTATGCACATGTTGTTTTCAATCCTTACTTTGTACCCTTGTTCTTCTAATAGATCATAACTGAGAACATTTATGGATACCTCTGGAGTATACTGAACATCTTGAACTAAGATGTCTCCATCTTTTGTATTTACCACTGCATCACCAAGGCCATAAGAGAAAACGAATTTTTTCTCCTTTTCTTCTTTGAAGATCATTTTAAATTTGTAATCAATTCGCTTGAATTGGATTCTACTTGGACAAAGGTGATGTTTGTATGCACTGCTCACAAACCATACATCATTCCAAGTCTTGTCATCTGATCCTTGGATCATGTAGTCTACTTCCATGTTTATTTTTTCTGGAAACTTTGTTTCTTCATCAAGCACTTGTCTGTCAATAGATGTTTCTTGTTGCACTTCAATGGCTGCAATTTTCTTTCTTTGTTCACAAGACCAATATGCATGGCCTCTTTCTCTGCAAATGAAACATCTTGGTTTCTTGTTTTCTTTGCTTTCATTTCGCCACCTTTTGATTTTGTGCCACTTGTGATGAATTGAATGCTTGGTTTTCAAGTACTTTCTTAACGAGCATTTCTTTTCCCTTATGACTAATGCTCTTCTTCCTGCGCACCACTTAACAAGCCCGGATGGTGTCTCTCAACAAGTATCTACTGAGTAGATACCTTGATCAATGTACTGTGTTGGCCTTTCCCATGATCGTGTCCCTCCTTGGCTCTGATGCCAATGTTGGCTAGGCTTTCTGGCAACACCTTTTGATCGGTAGAGATGATTGAATATGGTCATTGTAATGTTGTTGTTATGTAAATGCAATGTAACAGTAACTTATATATGAAAACTGGGACAGAATTTAAGAGACAAAGTAATACTAATATTTGTAATTGAATTGATATGTTTGAATACAGAGATTGGCCTATTTATAGTTTTCCAAACGACACAAACTAAATGGTACTTGTTTGTTTAACCATTGTGTCGTTTAAGGATAATCGCCAACCATAATAACTAACTATTGTAATCGTCTTAAGGCAAATGGGTCGTTTGGGTATTGGTATGACCCATACAGAATGTTTGACCCATGCACAAATACAATACAAACTATAATGTCTTTAAGTAAAATAGATAACTTATACTAAGACTATATTGTATATGATCTTAACACAATTATAGGCAACAATTATAGTCTGCAGAAATCCGCTATAAATAAGATGCGTAGGTCAAGTGAAATAGCAACTCAAAATGGTTTGTCGTTGACCAGCGAGGCAACTTACACTTCTTTTGTCTAGTTTTCTAAATATCATATATTCGGTAAATAAAAGCTATTTTTAATTAATGTGATCACAATTTTTTAAAGAAAAAAAACTAAGGGGCTTATGATCCATTTACTTTTAACATTTTTTTTTTTTGTTTTGTTTTTTTTTTTTTTTACAAAGTTCAACCAATTCAAAATATAAATATAGCTCACTGACTAATTTTCACGTAAATGGAGTAAAATTACCATACTTACTTGTTACCTTAGAACAAAATTTCAACAAGTAATTTTTTGATGTATTATTCTAAAATCAAGTAATAATATACATGAGAAGATAGCATTTAGTTCCTGAAAACTCACCGACAAAACATTCTTCACGATCGATGCAACACTTAATGTAAAGGAGAGCATGAAGCCTGATAACAATGCTATGTACGGATAACTTGCGAGAATAGGTATAGACAAAACCTACACAAGAGATAGTTGGGTTAACCCGAGTACAATGGACTATCTAATACTTAGTTCCTCCTCTTTAGTTGGTTACATTGAATTAGGAAGTCAAATAAACTATTCCTAATTGCAGTGGCGGAACTACACCATAAAGTACAATAATTTGTTGGGTAATCTTGATGGGTTAAGTCCTTGGAGTGGATCAGCGGGTTTCACTAATGAACTCGGTCATGCAGTAACCACATGCATATACGTGAAATCAGGATTGCATGGAGGAAAAGACCGAGTCTAGAGGAAATAAATAGCTAGTTGGCATATTTTTAGGAGTAGTGGGAGTAGCTAGTTATCCCACATTTAGTTAGTTTTGCTTATTGTATTTGTTTACTACTGTAGCTTATAAATAGGGTAGGTTTACTTTTGTTTTGTGAATGTAATCAGAGACAGAGTAATCAGTTTTCCCTTATTCATACACAAACCATTGAAAACCCTTCTTGCCGTTTTGGTAGGCGTGGAGTGTAAATATGTGTGGTGTGATTCGGGTAAAGAAGGGACTGATTCCTTCATAATTATTATATGCAATAAAGAATACATGCTAATATAGTAGAAGAATAACTGACAATTACAATTTGTTATGTAAAAGTATATTATCAAAGCAAAGGGAAGAGAATTATTAGAGAGGGGAGAAAATGGTAGAATTGCTTACTCCGCAGATACGTGCTACAACGATGGGACCAAATATCCTCTCCATGATTGGATATAGTGAGGTCTGGAAAAGGAGAAGGCTAATCCCTGCACAAAGACTTTTGTGGTCAGCATCAAACATTGTGTGAGGGTGTAGACGCCAATTCACTAAAAAAATTCAAAAGGAGAAACTGATTGATCATTGATATATTTATCAAAACAAGTAAAAATTAAGAAAATGAAAATGAAATAATGGATCAAGTAAGCACTATGGTTTATAAAATAGTATTCCCCCGATCCAAAATCCTTAAAATGTTGACAATGCATATAGTTACTGACTTCAAAACCTATCATCTGGCATTTCATTGTAAACTAGTTAACATTCTTTCATATATGAGAAAAAGATACTTTGTCCAACTTTTAACAGTTGGTACTACGTTCTCACCTGTAATAGAAAGGACGGTGCCGATATCCTCGGTAGAATAACCGAGGCCCCCCAAACTCTTAGGGCTCACAGCCCACAATGAGAAAATCTGTGATTCATAAAAGAAAACAATATGTTAATATTACGATGGAGTGCTTTACTTCCTATGTATGAATATGTTAAAATTGCTTTGGATCATCCTATGTGAATGTATTTTAGAATCAAAGTTTAAAAAGCATGACAAAATGTATGAATATTAGGCCTCCTTAAGTTGCAATGAGTTTTGGCTTGTGGAGTGCTTTACTTCCAAACAATCTATAAGACTTTTATTTGCAAACTAATTAACCATCATTCTTGCACAAATAACACTACATTTTAAAGGCCGAGCAGCCTTGAACGAATTACTTATATGCACATGTTGGTGAATAACTAATCTTTCGACAAAGTAATGGCTATTTATTTTTCATTTCTTTTTGCATTCTTGTGAAAGGTTGATATGGTGCAGCTAAAATTGAAGCACGCTGATTTCCTTAGAGAGTGGGTTTGATAATACAAGACGCATGCTGTGTAATCTGTAGTCGTTTTCACAAGTTACCTCTGAGTAAGTCATGTCATGGAGCGAAAAAACACAATAGACAATAATAGAAGACATTAGAGGCCAGTTCTTGAAGAGGCTTATTAAATTGGAGTCTTTTTCTTTATCCGTATTTTTCTCAACATCAGGGATACGAGAAGTAGATTCCAACTCATCTTTCTTATGGAAATGCAACGTTTCCTGCAGTTTAAAGATGAGTTAAATAAGCTAGATTCAGTTAATGAACTTGAAATTAAGATGTATGTCCTAAAAACAAAGGGAGATTTCTAGCTATTGGGTATGTGTTTTGGTAAACTGTGTATACAATTCACTTTCCGATATTTATTCTGACACGGTAACTAGCCGGTTACAGAAAATCGTATTGGTTCAAAGAGTTTCTAAACAGAAAAATTAAGCAAAAGCACAGAGATAATGGTTAGTTTTCCAAATCCAATTTGGACCAAAATATTATCTGTTATATCCATAAGTTGGTTGACAGCTAGGTGGGTAACATGACCGGCCTAGAGGTTGTGGGTTCAATCCTCGCCGGAGGTATTTGTGAGATATATTATGGGATAGGTAGTGGCGGACCTTGCCAGAAATCCAAGGTGGTTCCTTTATTTGATCAAGTTGTAAAATACAATGGGTCAAATAACAAAAATTTTGGGGTCAGATAGGGTCCAATTTTACAAGATACGATAATGAAAAAAAAAACAAATTAACATAGATTTATAACATAATAGTTAATGCGTTTATAATGTCAATATCACTTGCGTCTTCTTACGTTTCATAGCTTGAAAACAAGAAATGATTGTATCATTACTAATACCTTTTAATATATATTAAGTCATTCACATCTTATTGCGTAAATCACTTTTAATCAATAATCACATTATACATAACACCTTAACATAAACCTTGATTTCTAAATAAACAATTTAACAATTTACATAAACAATCTAACAATTATAGTAAATTGATAATACAGTAATACAAGATTACACTCGGGTGCCTTGCTATTGTCCACCTCATAAGGAATAGCTCCGGCAACTCACCTATGTATTTGAATTATTATGTAATGGTTGAAAAAAAATTGAAATAAAATGTCGGTCGCCTTGTTGTGCTTAAAAGGTCACATGAAAAACATTTGTTCGCCATAAAAATGGTCACGGGGTACCTGTTGTCGCATTGCGCGGGTACCCTTCTAGTGAATTATAAATGGGTTAATTTTGTTGAGCTAATTAGGTTTTGGGCAAAAAATTATTTTATATAAAAAGTAAGTCTTTTTTCCAAAAATTTTCTAAGTTGTTCCCAATAATTTCTAAGGTGGTTTTTGGAAAAAAATTTACATCGTTTCTAAAAGATTTTATCGTCCAAGGTAGTTCTCAGGAACCGCCTATGCAAAGTATAGGTCCGCCTTTGGAGATAGGTGGTAAAGGGTAGGGGTGAGCAATCCCGACCGACAACCGACCGACGCCCGACTCCGACCGACAACGACCGACACAAACCGACCTTAACTCGGGTCGGGACTCGGGATGGGTTTTCAGCTTTGTCGGGACTCGGGTCGGGTCGGGAGTCGGGATTGTTTCGGGATAACACAAAGAAAACCATACAAAGCGGTTTGTTTCGGGACTCGGGTCGGGATTCGGGATTACCCGAACTAGAATCGGGTCGGGATTCGGTTAGAATTTTCAACCTTGTCGGTTTCGGGATGAGTCGGGATAGGGTCGGGGCTGGTCGGTTACGACCCGATGCTCAGCCCTAGTATTGGGCGTGGAATAAAAATTGTCGTTAAAAAAAAGACCAACCATTGTGTCGGTTGATGATCGACATATAAAACTGTTGGTGTTTTCACGGAAAAATCATACTAGTTGGTTGGCAGTGTTAGTTATCCATTGTATTAGTTGTCTATGTATTGTACATTTATTGTTATCCATTGTATTAGTTGTCTATGTATTGTACATTTATTGTGATTACCAATTTGTGACTAGATTATTAGTAGGAGATTAGGAGATTGATTCTCCTGCTAATAATCTAGTCACAAATTGGTATCACAATAAATGTACAATACATAGACAACTAATACAATGGATAACTAACAGCGATGAAACGATCGCTCACTAACTAGGGCACGACCCATTTGATCCTGCAAAATCCATAGCCCTACTCCCCTCCCACCTCCCTTCACCCTTGACACCCGCAACTCGTTGTAAGAGCACTGGATAAGGTGGCGTAGCCACCCCGACAGTCCCATTGCATGTGGCAACCCCACTGGCACCGCTAGTCCCAAGCCACCGTACTGCACAAGTTGTTGAGCTAGTTTTGTGGCTTGGGTGAGTTGTGTGTTTGTGTTTTTTTTAATGTATTTATAAAATGAGTTTGGGTTTGTGTTGTGTCTTTTTAATGTGTGCAAGAGCGGAGGCATATTTGATTAGTAGTGGTGGGCAGTGCCCTCTACATTTTCTCCAACATCTTTTAAATATAGAGTAAAATCTTTCAACTTTTTATGTTTGTCCCAAGGTTGCCCTCATCCTTTATTTAAAATAGCATCAACCAAATTTATGTACAACATAAACTCATTTACTTTAATAATTTATGCATACAAATGCAAATAATTGCTCGAAAGGAAACAACAAGAACTGTCATGTCACTTTTGAGTTAAAAAGTCACTGTTGCGACTAAAATTTATATTTATGACTTTGAAAACTCTATAAGTTAACTTTAAGTTTCGATATTTACTTTTATATAGTGTAATTTGTAAATAACTACACTAAATTTGCAAAAAGTTCTTAACATGAGTTGTTTTTCTCCTCATTACAAGCTCTTTTTTTACTCTAGTTATTTGCTCGTTAAATAATGCATCGTTGCGTTTTCTTGTATGCTAGACTTTTCTGAACTAGAGTGGTTTGCTTTTAACTGACCCTGTTTTCCGTTACAAACATCAACAACTTTTACTAGTGTTAATTACTCTTAACTAGAGTGTTTTGCTTTTAACCGAACCTGACCCGACTTGTTATGAGTTACACTAAAAAAAGACATATTTATCTTCTTATTTAACCATGCTTAACAATTGTTGCCCGCGTGATGAAATTTCTTGGCTCCGCCACTAAGTGGGTGTGTTTATTTGGGGTGTGTGTGCGCGATTTGTGTGTGTGTATGTTTAAGTGTCTGTTTGTGTGAAAATGATATAATAAAGAAGTTTATTTTATTTTTTTTTCTTTTTTTCTTTTTTTTAATAATAAAATATTATTTGTATTTTAGTTTAATGAATGAAAAATTAGTTGGTTTGAAAAAAATAGAAAAAGAAAAAAAAAATGGTAGTTGGGGCCCTTTTGGCTCAAGCCATGAGGGAGGGGGTATTTTGGTGTGCGAGTTAGTTGCTGATAGGGATGAGCATTTGGACCCAAATCCCAAGATCAGATCGAACAATCCGACTCCGACACAGTGCAGACAGACCGATTACCATGAATCGAGCAAAAAAAAATCAAGATTACTAATATGGTACCGGTATCAAATCGAGATAGTACTGAAAAATCCCGAAATTTGAGAAGTCATTTTTTGAATTAAACAACTTATCAAAACACTCATTGGACCCGTTCCGTGCCAAACAATAGTCATGTAAAACATAAAGAATGGTTTAGTTTGTTCATTGTAAACGATTTCATATGATTTTTGTGGAATTTTATAAGCTTTGAAACGTTTGTAAGTTACGACTATCTTGGTGATATATTTATTTAATTGTTAGCTGCGTTTTCTGACACGGTGTGGTTCAAAATAACTCGAAAATGCATGTTTTGTCCTGATTTTTGTTGTTGCCACATAAAGTTGCTAGCATGAAATCAGGAAAAAAAATTTGGTTTAAAAAAAAAAGGAAGAACCGAATAGATACTGATTTCCTGGTACCGGTTCCGGTATTGAAATCCCGTCTGGTATGGTACCGTTACCCTCTTTCATGCTCGGGGAAAAAGGGTACCCGTACGGCTTCGATAGTAATCTGATACCGTGCTCATCCCTAGTTGCTAATTTGATGCTGAGATGGCAAACTGGCTCAAGCCGTTTGAGCCACCATACTTAGTGCTCTAAATGACGCAGAGAACTTTTTTTTGCCAAAAGCTTGAAGTTTCTCAAGCTATTGTCAAGTTGTCAGTATTAGTAGTTTAATTGTTATCACTTTCCTCATGTTTTCATGTTATCTCTTTCCTCAATGCTATTTATCTCAATGAACATATATATTTGAGGATGGTTTTTGATGAATTAAAAATAATAAAATGTTGGGGAGTCAAAAGTACAAAGTCATTAAAAGACTTCAGCATTTAAGATACTCTCTGTATCTAACATTAGTGCCCACTCCGCACATCCTAGCGCACTGGGCTATTCTCCCCCGTCTCAAAATCTCAGTTACATAAAATGGCTCACGACGCTAAAGTCGCCAAGAGAGATTAGCCACAAAAACTATGGTTATTTTTCTGGCTTTGGATTTAGATGTTTGAGGAACATAACACGTTTAACTTTAGGAAAACAGGTAGAGGGTACATAAATGTGCCTAATATTTTTGGTTTGGGACTGCGACTTTCGCTTTAGGTATCATCTATTCAAGCTTAAATCTTATAAAATATTACTAATGTTCATGGTTTCCAGTAAACATGTGTTATTCATCTCTCACTCCTATTCAGACACTTATCTTCATTAGATCAAAAGCATTTTTTAATGACAAGAGTATATATTCAATGATAAAAGAGAATTGGCTACTTAGAAAACGAATGGATACAAATATAGAAGTGAAGTCTGAGATTCACGTTTGAACTATATCTTGTTAAGATGCACTAATTTCAAACAGAACCATTAATTAATGAAAATGTTAAGTGCATGAGAAACTGTACCGGAAGCCAAAATGCACCAATGGTCACAAAAAGTGCGATAATGGAAATACTAAGGCAAGGCAATAAGTATGGAAATCTGCATCGCAAGTCACAGTTGGTACATAAAATTGACATTCATAATAACACAATAAGATACTCTGTAAATAAATTAACAAACAGTAAGATTACCTCCCAAATAAAGAATCTGAAGATACTAAACCTGGAAACTTCTCTGCGGGCTTAATTTAAAATAAAACCGAAAAGGTTAGACACTAAAAATGAATATAGAAATTAAATATGCACGACTCTTCTGTCTAAGTCATCACTATCTTGTTGGTGATGCTGGCCTTGGTACAAGTATATTGAGCATATAACACCGTGTCCGATGAAACTAAACCTATGGTCTTCTAGAAATTAAGGCACCCTTTGTTGTTATCCACAGTAATCGAACTTGATCATTTTTCTTAGAAATGATCCTATTCGTGAAACTAATCCCCTATAAGATAGTGATTTGTATGTAAACAATAATCAATAAGACATCAACCATACTATTCCCCTTAAACCATTTAGTCATGTACACCTACAAACAATACAAACTTATATGTGGATTTGTGGGTAATACTGTACTCACATCCACAAAATCTTAAATCGGTTTATAATATCTCTTTTAATGAAGATACATGTGGAGAAATAAACCTGTGCAAGGAAACCGCCCAAAGCTGGGCCAACGATCAGTCCTATGCCCCATGATGTACTAATCTGAAATAAATCACAAATTGATTGAAAAAAAAAAGTACAAATAATTAAAAGAACCGAAAAGGGGCCAATTACTTACACCTGACAATCCTAAGGCTTGATGTTCATCACGGAAAAGTTCACATGCATATGCCTATTTACAGCAGAATGCTTATCAGCACAAAGACTAAAAATCGCTGAATAAAAAACTCCATGCCCACCTTATAGGTATTGAACTAATAAGAAACGTTAAATAAGGAATACCTTTATTGGTCCCAGTAGCCCGTTTAAAAAGCCAAGAAGAAACCTTGTAGTCATAGCCATCCAAAAGTTTACGCTAAAACCAAAAAGTGTGTTGAAAATAACCCTGAAGAAGGAAACATTAACATTTTAGGAGAAGATAAGTTTTACGAAGTGGTAGCCAAACAGTCTAAATCATATAGTTACTAACACTGTTGAAGTGCCCAAAAGAAGAACTGGTTTTCGACCATATCGATCGGCCACTACTCCCCAAAAGATGGATGTCAGTGCCCTTCCAACCATATAGGCAGACCCTTCATATGATAAAGGAACACATGGTTATAGAATCTCAGCAGAGGTATATTACATATCCAAAAAAAGTAATTGCTTACCGACAAAGCCTGCATAGTAACTAATATCCTCCTCTTTCTCTGCAATGTTAAAATCCCTTACCTACAATAGAAATCAAGATAATAAAGAATTTCGTCTGCAAAGAGAAATAAAAATGAAATCAATAAGAGACAGATGTGAACACAATTACCATGAAATAAAGAAACGGATAGAGTGACGATATCGGCAGTGCTGAGATGTAAAATGGAAATAGATGTTAGATATAAACATCCGGATACATTTATTATGATCCAACTTGAACAAGCTGTTGACGTATCTGTAGTTTTTATAACGACAGTTTTATAAGGTTCTTGATCGGTTATACATAACATATGAATTTTTGATTTACTGGTAGCTTTTGTGATCATATCTAATACATCAATTATATAT
This sequence comes from Chrysanthemum lavandulifolium, assembly GCA_022545495.1. Classification (NCBI taxonomy): domain Eukaryota; kingdom Viridiplantae; phylum Streptophyta; class Magnoliopsida; order Asterales; family Asteraceae; genus Chrysanthemum; species Chrysanthemum lavandulifolium. Next base: position 174,536,991 of record CM040244.1, on the reverse strand, counting down.
GAAATTGAAATAAAGGAATAAGAAAGTGCTAATAGGTCGACCAGCAAATTTTGGCATGCCCCAAAAATTTCAAACTTGCATTGTTTAGAATCCTTAAAAGTTTAACAAAAACACCTAATCAATTTAACTCTTTATGTAACCACAACGACTAAAAACATGTCAATGTTCACAGATTTTTTTACTAGAGCACATACTCAACATAGTTTATGTAACCATTTCTTAAGGTACAGCCGTACAACTGCCTTCAAAGTTACTTTTGTTATTTTTTATTTCTCTATAATCGATGGTGAATAAAACCATACACAGTCGAAGCTAATTGAATATCTAAAAACAACCAAAAATTAACGTATCATAAAGTGTATTGATTACTTCCATAATATAAATTTTTGTTAGATTAATGACTTAAACTCTAATTGGCGTTCGGTAAATTTGGTATTTAGTTTTTTTTATGTTTCATAACTTGAGTCAGTTTAGAATTTGTAAATTAAGTTACTGGTTTCTTGGTTTCTTATAAATAGGATCACACGCAATAGTAGATTTTGTACCTTTGAATTATAATTTTGTACTTGGTATCTTTGAATTTGGTTTGATAATTTTGAATAAAGTTGCCGTTTTGTTTATCGAATTTTGTTTACTTGTTTTGTCCTTTGATTACCAACTAGTAGTATCTGAGCTAGGTCCGTAAGAAGAAGAAAAAGAAAAAGAAGAGTAGTATGGGATTTTAGTTTTGAAGAAATCTTTTTTGTGATTGGTGTTGTTTGTTTTGTTAATGTTTGGTTCCATCTAGAAAAAAAATCATAGAAGAGTTCTTTGAGGCTATGTTTGGCACATGAGATTATAAAGATATTATGCTTATTTTTTTTAAAAGTAAGCTACTTAAAAAATAATATTTGCTTGAAAAACAAAACTTATAAGAGATTATTAAAAAAAATAAAAGATCTTCCATAATATCTAAAAATAAAAAATTAATTCATGTAACTTAGAAGATTTGTTTTTGCCCTTGTATTAGAAGTTGGGCTATCCTATTCGAGTTGGACTTTTGAATTCGTATATAACTTTGGTTGATGGGCGACGCTGTTTGGTTTCTTTTGAAGAGTTGTTATTTGGATTTGTTTATTTTAGGTATCCTGTATCATATACGTGTGATGTTAGGATTATCTTTATTGTATTTGGGGTGTTTGAATTATACAAAAGCTTGTTTGTGAAGTTATTTATTAATTTCAATTTGTTTGATAGTTGGATAATAAGTTTGAAGATTGGACTGTAACATTTATCATATAAATGGGTCACTAGAATTTAAATTTGGTATTTGAAATTTGTATATCGATTTAGTGTTTGAAGACTTGGTTATTATTAAGTTGTTTGGGTTTTGTTCGATCGTCGAGAATTTTTCTGTTTGAAAATTTTGGATCTTCGTTTTTCGGCTTTTGAATTTTTCGGTTAAGTTTAATTGTTCGGTTTGAAGTCATCAGCGTTTGTTTCGGATCGATTTGTTTTGAATCGTTTTGGGAATCGATCGTTTGATTTAAATTTGGATAGTATCTCTAGTGTTTGGAACTTTGAATTTGATTTGAAAGATGTGGAGAAGTTCAAGTCAGAGTGGAGATTGTTAAAAAAATGACTTAAATTTTAAGAAATGTTCGATAAACTTAGTATTTTAGTTTTTGGTGTGTTTCATAATTTGAGTCGATTTGTAATTTGTCAATTAGGTCATTAGTTTTTTTATAAATTGGTCATTAGTTTCTTATAAATTAGGTCATTCGTTATGTTTGTACTTTTAAATTAGAATTCTTGGTATCTTTGAATTTGATTTGATAATTTTGAATAAACCTCCCGCTTCATTTATCAAATTTTGTTTATTTGCTTTGTCCTTTGATTACCGACAACTTTCACAAAGCAAAAAGGAACAACTATATGAACAAGAGCTCCTTTACAATGCAGATAACTACAACCTTGTAAATAGCTCTTCTCCTTTTTTCTTTACAAAAGAGGCTTCTAATTTTAACATAGGAGATGCTATTCATCTACAGTAGATTATGGAAAATGTTCAAAACAACCTTTTAACTTTATTAACTTAAATGAAACTAAGGGTGTGTTTGATAACCTCTGTATGAGATGATTCAGAGCCAATTTCCGAATCGGTCAGCATCTAGGCTGTTTGGTGACATAAAGGTGAGCCTCTGAGCGGTTCCTCATGCTTCTGAGTGGTTCCTCATGGTAGGCCCGCTTCCCCACTCAGCATCAAAAGTTTACTAAAATTGCCCAAAATTGCAAACCGCTTATCTTCACTTGTTATTTGTCCTTTTCCTCCATTAATTATTAGTAGGATCTACTTTCACGTGAATATTTGAGAATTAGATTAAGAAAACAATGATAAGTCCGTTCGTAGTTTCATTCGAGCTTTCACCATAATGCGTTTCTACACTTTATAATATTTTGAGATCATTTTTCTTTTTTAAGTGTTAATGTTTTGTTTTATTTGGGGGCTAGTTGATTGTCAATATCATGTTTAGAGAGTTGTTGCTTTATTTACCTTTTTTCCTTGTTATATAATAGTTATGTAGCTTCAAAATTGTTAGAAGTTTTACAATTTCTTTCTCAAAGAAAAAGAAAAAGAAAAAGAAAAAAAAATGATGATATCATTAAATATCTATTTTAGACAATGAATTATCTTAACCTATTATTACATGTCCTTAAAATTATTAATTACATTAATTCGAAGCATTTACGAAATAATCACTACATTCAAGCTTCAAATATACGTTAGGTTAAAATGGTAATTTTGTAATAGTCACGTTGTCATTCAGAAAAGTTATCAAACACACTATTTTCATTCAGAGCTGAATCCATACAGAGTCAACGAATCATTCAGAGCAGTAAATCATTCAGCGCTAAATCATTCTATATTATCAAACAGTCTTAGACTCATTAATTTTAGAGTAAACTGCAAAATACATCTATGTGGTTTACAGTTTTTGAGACCTTACATCCCTGTCATAAACTATTGGCTAGTTACATCCTTCGTTAGCCAACGTTAGCCATTATACATCCCGGTCACTAACTCGTTAGTTTTCTTAGATTAAGTCTAAGCGGAGGTCATTTTGGTCTTTTACTCATCTGAGGATGTATTTTGCGACTACTCTTTTACATATAAGAGGATGTATTTTGCAAAATACTTTTATACTTTACTTTTTTTTAATTCTTATTATTATTATTATTATTATTATTAGAGTTAACTATTTATATAAAAAACATTTTGTCGAAAATATTATAAAAGTTCCAAAATTTTATAAAAATTAGGAAAATTTTATAAAAAAAATTTCAAAAATTTTATAAAAATTCGAAAATTTTATAAAAAATTCCAAAATTTTATAAAAATTCGAAAATTTTATAAAAATTCGTAAAAAAGAAAAAGTTAAAAAACAAATTTTTAACGGAATTTAAAAACAAAAATTTTAAAAGAAAGTTATTTACTGAATTTGTTTTTATAAAATTTTATCGAATATTTTATAAAATTTTCGGAATTATTAATATATTTTTATAAAATTTTGAATTTTTATAAATTTTTATAAAATTTTCGAATTTTTATAAAATTTTCGAATTTTTATAAAATTTTGAAATTTTTTTTATAAAATTTTCCAATTTTATAAAATTTTGGAATTTTTATAATATTTTCGACAAAATGTTTTTATATAAATAGTTAACTCTAATAATAATAATAATAATAATAATAATAATAAAAAAAAAAAAAAAAAAAAAAAAAGTAAAGTAAAGTATAAAAGTATTTTGCAAAATACATCCTCTTATATGTAAAAGAGTAAGTGCAAAATACATCCTCGTATGAAAAAAAGACAAAAGTACCTCCGCTTAGACTTAACTAAGAAAACTAACAGAGTTAGTGATCGTGATGATAATGGCTAACGTTGGCTAACGAGGATGTAACTAGCCAATAATTATGACGGGGATGTAGGTCTCAAAATCAGAAACCATGAGGATGTATTTTGCGATTACTCTTAATTTATATTTAAGCATCGTTTGAGTTTAGTCGATAACAAACTAACTCATAAAACCATGGTTGTCGGGATCCCGATCCCGATCTTGGATCTTACGATTTTACGACATCAGAAAGCAAAAGCGATCCGGATCCTACATAGGTTCCTTGCAAGCTTAAGATCTTATAGGATCCCGTCTTGACCATACGATCTACGATCTAATCCGATCCGATCTTACTCTTTCTGATTACAAACTAAAAACTACAAATTTATGGGTTGTTTGTTTGTAGAATTCAAAAAACAACATGTTAATCTTTTTAAACATTTTATAATCATAATTTATGACAACATTTATATGAAACATTCATAGTATTTTGTGGTTATAATGTATTAAAATTTATAGATTTGTATAAAATTACATAAAGTATTAAGAAATAATATTAGAGTAGGATCTTAAGATCCCGATCCGATCTTACGATCACGATTTTGCAAAAACAAAAACGATCCTAGGTAGGATCCCCGATCTTGACAACCTTACATAAAACTATAAAACTCTATATTTTAACATTTAACTTATCCAATTGAAATTTATGTCCATCCAATTTAATAGGAGAATCACGTGAGTCGCTTTTAGTGTATCATTTGGTTTTTTGCTCTTAATAAAAAATTACTCGTATACTTATCATCTTAATATCTTAACACTAAAATAAAACAAATTGCTAAAAGTCATATAAGATCTCAGCTTTAAGAAATAATGTTAATTTTAAACACGCTGCAACGCGCGGACGAAATCTTGTTAAACACAAAATTGCCTCTCGTTATGCAAACGGTATGTTCACTCAAGAATCAAAGAGTTAAACCCACGTTAACCACACCGCCCCTTTGCGTTAAAGCCACGTTAAACCTCCACGTTAAAGCTTTAACGTTACGTGAAGGTGGTGTTTTTTTGTGAGTTAAACATTAACTTCCACACCGCCCCTTGCGTTAAGTTTCAACTCAAGTTTTTTTAGTTGAGGTATGATAAAGTGGGGCCCAAAATGTTGAGTTAATGATGAGTTATGATAAGAGGTGTTTTTTTTTAGTTAAAGATGAAAAAGTTAAAGCTGATGTGACGTTGACGTGACACTGAGTGAAAGTTTAACCTCGGGTTATGACACCCGATGCTTTAACGAATATGTCCTCATCATGTTCTTACTATTAGAAAGATAAGATATTCACTTTATTTGTGACTTTGTGGTACGCCTTCTTCGTAGTCCCAACTATCCCCCTCGCTTAAACTCAGCGCTGATAAATTTGTTTAGCTATGTTTTCAAGTGCTTAGCCCATAAATTTGTTAAGCTTATTGTCCTAGCATTGTATCCAAACTTTCCATATGTTGTTATACGGAGTAATTAATAACAAGGTCATTTCGCGATAAAAGTTCTAATTTGTAATAGAACTCTTACAATCTTACATAAAAAATATTATGTTTTCGTGATATATTTGTAACCATGAAAGGTTTTCTTTTTATAGTATGTGTATTATAAATGTGAAAAGATTAAGGGTACTATAATAATTAATTGGATTTTCTTAATCTTTTCAGCAATTAACTTTTTTAAAAAAAGTAAAAAAATTAATTTTGTTTAAGTTAAATGACCTGCAAATTTTATGTTGCTAATGCTATGCACAAATAACTAAAACTGAGAGTATTTTGATTGCATATTTATGCTATTTAAAAGTCGTGTCAAAATTAGATGTATTGTAAATTAGGGGTGGCAATTCGGGTTGGGTTTGAGTTGGCGGGTCTGAAAATCTTGATTCAAATCTGACTCATTTAAATTATCGAGTTAGCTATGTCAACCATAATTTGTTTAAACATAACCCGAACCTGACCTATTTGACCCGTATATATACTTGGGTTAGCGGGTTAAACATGTACACTTGTTGAATAGGTTAAACGGGTTTCTGGTTGACCGATTTAACCCGTTTTATATACAAAAGTTGGCACATTACACGAGTTAAACGGGTTTGTGGGTCGACCCGTTTAACCCATTTGACCCGTACAATAAATATAAATAACTTTTAATTTAAGAAAAAAATCTTAAACGGGTTGACGGGTCGACCCGCTTAATTTATTATTAACCTGAACCTGACATATTTAATAAACGGGTTAGAAGGGTCGATCCAAACCCAATCCGAAATCTATTTAGACTCAACATGAAGTTGTTAATTTTTTATGTTGGGTATCAAGTCGGGTTTCGTGTCGGATCAAAAATTACAACCCTTAATTGTAATATTCGACTATTTTATTCATATATTAATAACATGTTTATCAATAAAATTCTAATAGTATACCATTTTAGTTTTGGTTAATTATAAGACGACGGTTATGATTTCGTTGTTATTAGTTTAATATTTTTTGTTTCGTCGAACTGGATTGTGAATTATGATACGCGCCAAAATATTAGTTCAAATAGGAGGACATGTGGCAATCACATGAGCTAGTTTGAATAACCATTTTAAGCGGGAAAAGCCGTTACGCTCTGCATCTTGTCTTTCCTTCTATAAATAACATCTTTTCATCTCATTTATAAATTATTCACTAAATTGATTGTAACTTTTTCTCTCTAATTCTGTTACTCCAAAAGTGAATCAAGAACTCAAATACGAAATCATTTCTTCTTCATGTGGTTCCTTGTTTGTTTTCTAGTTTGATCTATAAATACTTATTCCTGTATTAAACATATCTTTTCGTTTTGGTACACATCAAATGGTATTCAGAGCCCTTTCTGGCACCATATTATCTTCTTCGATCAAGTTTTCAGGCGAGCAGTTACTTTCCGGCGAAATTCAGTGACGGTTTGGATGGAAGCTCAAATGGGGTTAATATACTTATGAATATCCATAATATGCTTGAAATCATGAAAGAGGATTTGAATATATATGCAAAGAATCAAGAATGTTAATTGCGACAAGTTAGAGAGAAAAATCAAGGTAAACATCAGAACTCTCAATTCTCATGTGGTAATGTTAATGATTTGAGTGGTAGTTTGTATCTTGAGGGTGATTCGGGCTGTTCGAGGGATACTAATAATGATAATGATGTGATTTTGGAAAAGAAAATAGAAGGAACGATAGAAATGGCAATGGTATAAAAGATGCATACAAAGTGTACGATAAAACCCCAACAGTAAAACTTCCCAAACAAGAAGGTTCGATTAGTGAGTATTTTGATGACTTTATTTCTTTTGCTAATAAAGAGGATTGGGATGAATTGCTTGATGTTAGTATGTTCATTTGGGGCTTACAACCAGAAGTTAAAAGACAAATTCGATTTTTTAACCCGAAAACACTTATTGTTGCATACTCGTGGGCTAATTCAATTTGGGAGTCTAATCATTCAAGAGGAGTGGGAAAAAAGAGCAGTGAGTCAGAGGGGCGTTATGAGTGTTGTGAAGAAAGTGCAAATGGTAACAAAACAACATGTGTGGAGTTGACTGTTCTTGATGAACTTTGTGAAGAAAATGATAATGGTAAGGAAATAAAATTAGATGATGCAAATGGAGTGATTGATAACAACATTAGCTTGTTGGGTGGTGGTAAAGAACAGGAAGAGATAACATGTAATGGTTCAAGTGTTTCCTCATTTTGTCAATCAAGTGATGGTCTACAAAAGTCCCTAACCCCAAGATCAGAGGTAACATTGAGTAATGGCGCTAGTTTAGTGTTACAAACACCAATCTTGGAGAAGACTACGACTTATGTTATGAAAACTCGAGATAAAGAATATGGTGTGTTGGGAATTCAAGAGGAAAAGATAGATGGTTCTGATGATGACGTTAAAGAGAATGACAGCTTCAATTGATTTAGGTTATGGTGTTGATGGTTTGAAGAAACATTCAAGTGCATATGGAGTTTCAAACTTTAGAGTTTTTGGTGTAATTGATGACCCACAGGATGCATTAGGCACAACATAACTTGAGCATGAACTCCTCATACCTAAAACCTGTAGGAATGTATCTTTGGTATCTACTATCCTTCCTAATGTTTCAATGCAAAAGAGAACAGTGGGTGGATTCCTCATCACGGCATCGATCTTTGGCTTCAAGTCCAAATCTTTACGATCATGTCAACTTCTCAACTAAGCAAACCATCGATCAAGCGGCCGGGGGAAAACTTAGTGAACTTACCGCGGAAGAATCGTGGGGTACAATAGAGGACCTTGCCCTCTATGACAACGAAAGTTGGAATGACCCCCGTGAGTTGCCCAAAACCGTCAAGGCAATCTCCTTGCCTCCCAATGACTCATAAACTTCCAATCATAGGATGCTCGAACTTGAAGATCAAGTCAAATTCCTATTGATCTCCTACGAGAATCCTAATTCTTCACACCAAGTGAGCAAAATCACTCTACCTTGTGAGTTATGTAGTGGTCCTCACGACACTCGTGATTGCACAAGACTCCCCGAACAAGCTTTTGCGTACTACGCCTCAACGCGTACCGACGGAGCGGGAGAGAAGTGGTACACTTTCAAGCCCGAGCAAAACAACTTAGGAAATTCTTACAACCCCTCATGGAGAAATCACCCTAACCTTAGGTGGAGCCAAAACTCAAACCAGCCCCAAAACTCATATAGTCCACCCAATAGGTCCAACCCTCCAAATACCGGGAATTCCACTAGTCTCGAGGCAATGGTGTCTAGGTTCATGTCATCTCAAGAATCTCGATTGACTAAGCTTGAAGCCGATTTCAAGCAACGACAAAGCGAGATGACAACCAAGCTCGACGCCCTCTTAAAAGCCTTCAATGACCGGGAAATTGGAGCACTCCCGAGTGACACTATAAAGAACCAAAAAGTAAATTCGATTTCACCGACTTCATGTTCTTGTTCAACATGGGAGAGTGCATATCCATGCCCTTCACACCCAAAAGTTCACTCGGTCAACGCCATCAACACGGGTTCCAAGCGATCCCTCATGAGGTACCAAGGACCTGAACCATTGGTCCATCCAACTCTTGAGAAACCCATCAACCAAGAACCCAAACCTAATCTAGAAGAGGAGTATAAGGAACTCCACCAAGAAAAACCGGTTCTTGAAGTCTTGACTAATGCACCTTATTATAATGCTTTAAAAGAGAAATACGAGCAAGAACTAAAATTAGGAGAACGTGGGTCCGCATTTGTGCAGAATAAGTTACCTAAGAAGTTAGATGATCCCGGGCTATTCATTCTTCCGTGTAGACTTGGAAATTCCAAATCTTTCGACACATTAGCTGATTTAGGATCAAGCATCAATCTTCTCCCGTTGTCCCTCCATAGAAGCCTTAACCTAGGTAAGATAGAACCAACGGAAACTGTCTTAGGTCTAGCGGACAGTAGTATTGCATATTCGGTAGGGATAATTAAGGACATGGTAGTACACGTAGGTCGATTAACTCTTTGGCGGATTTCCATGTGCTAGACATGAATAAAGACCCGACATGCCCATTGCTAGTAGGAAGAGGATTCTTAGCTACCGCTAGTGCCATAATTGATTGTAAGATGTCTAAGATAGTGGTAGGAGAAGGGAGTGCTAGGTTAATTTACGATGTCAAGAAGCATATCTACTACAAAGAGGAAGAAATACCCTATGAGATCATGTTGGATAGAAAATCATCTAGATATGGACCTTGGATTAATGGAGATTTTGTAGGTCCTCAACGACCTTTCTATCTAAAAGAGACCTTTCTAAGTAATTCAACTTTCCATGAGCAACAATTGGCTAGGGACATTGAAGTGAACCCGTTCGAGGATACCTTAGTGTTTAGGAAGATGACCGAGTTCCTAGGAACCTTGCCCATTAATCTTAACATAAATAAGTGGAAAGTTGATAGTGAGAAGCCTAAGCATAATTGGAATTGGGATAGACCACATAGTGATGGAAATGGAGAATGGCACATTAGGATGACAATCTATGATCCCGATGGAGAAAAGTTTGAAAAGGCATACCGGACTAAGCATAGCAATAGGAAGTTAAATGATAAGTTTGATCCCTATGACATTATTGAGGATAAACTTACTTATATAGGTACGTAGGAGCACGACTTCGAGTCTAGCTACAAGACTCTTAAATAAAGAAAAGCGCTTCGTGGGAGGCAACCCATGCTTAATTGTTTGCTTTTTGTGTGTCATATATCTTTTTCATTGTTTTTTATTCTCATGTTTGATTTTGTGAAAATGCTTTATTTTGTCTTTAACCTCGTCTCAATTACATATAAAGGTATTTTACAAAAAGATAAGTCTAGGGAAGATTACATACGTTTTTAAAAGAACGTGAACATGAGAATTACAATTAGTGAAATTGATGTATATGTGTGTTTGTTAGAGTCAAATGCTTGTATCGAGTCATAATGGATGTTTTGGGGAATTTTCCGAGTTCTAAAGATGTAATTTTTCCGAATTTTTCCAAGAAAACGCAGCAGACCGGTTTACGTCATGACAACTCGACGGCGTTAGGATTAGAACCTGACGACATCAGGTCAAGCAGAAACAACTTATATAATTTTTTCGTTTTCTGTGCTACTTATAAACTTTTGGAAATTCTCAGGTCTTAATTTTCCAAAAAATCTGCAAACATCCATTCCACAAGCATTATATCTTAGTGTAGTTGTGTCATATATAGTTTTACCGCCGATTTTACGCGAAGGTTTCGTCTATTTTCTTAAAGTGTGCAGGTTATATTTGGCAAGAAGAAGAAACTCAACATTGGATGGAGCTTATCACGTATACATTCTTCTTGGGAAAGAATTTAACCACAACTTCACACGAATCCTACCGAGCTAATTAGGGGAGTATTAGTTTCTTTCTTTTTTAATTACCTTCCTTTATCATAACTTTGATACTTTCGGGGAACATTGAGGACAAAGTTCAGTTTAAGGGTAGGGAGGGAGAATAAAACGGGAACTTAGAAACTATGCTTATCCTTGATTATTTGTCTTGTCCTTAGTCATTTGTGTAATAAACTATGAGAAATATTTGTTAGGGCAATTTTAGCACTAAATTTAAATTTTTTTATGACATGTACGAGCTAAAACTTTATTCTTAATAAAGCGTCTCATGGATAGGAGTTATATGACTAGCACAAAAACCGTTTACCACTCAAATTCCACCCAAAAAATGTGAGGTTCGCCCCTAGATCTTTAGGAATAAAGCATTCACCTTTAATGCTTAGAGAGTGTACCGGTAGTATAATAGATTCTAGAACTTATTTTGTGATGTATTCCGAGATCGCTAGTGAGACTACACTTGTGTAGTTAGGAATAACTAAATGATAAGAGGCATTAGGATAACCCTTGTTTGAAACCTGTATTATAATTACTTCTTCCACATCGGTCGAGTAATTACCCCATACCCTTGCGATGTACTCATCTTTAGTACACGATACCCCTAGTTAACCCCTCAGAGCCTATCCTTTTCGCGGTTCTCATGATGTTTCGGTTTCCCAGAATATCAATGAAGAGCATTGTTTACAATCCACTCTCAAATGTACACCCAAAACTTAATATTTCAGTTATATTGTTAAGGGTTGAAATTATCATATCTACCTTTTCTCCAATGGGTTGATTCTTTTCATTTTTATTTATATTAATACCGTATGATGTTCCTTTTGGTTTGATGTTTGTAACTGATAGGTATCTGCTATTCAGAAGCGTTAGCTTCAACAGATAGGTGAGATATCAATCTCAGAGATTATCAAAATCTCAAATTGAACGATGTCAATTTTCACTTAGGTAAATTAGGTAAGCCATGACGTAGGTTGTAACTATTACACCTACTACTATCTTGTATAAATAGAGGCCTTGCCTCAGAAATGAAAGTGTGTGATTTCTAAGTGAAAATTGACATCGTTCAATTTGAGATTTTGATAATCTCTGAGATTGATATCTCACCTATCTGTTGAAGCTAACGCTTCTGAATAGCAGATACCTATCAGTTACAAACATCAAACGAATCATTTGAAATATCCACCAATAAACATCAAATAAATAGAGGCCTTGCCTCAGAAATGAAAGTGTGTGATTTCTAAGTGAAAATTGACATCGTTCAATTTGAGATTTTGATAATCTCTGAGATTGATATCTCACCTATCTGTTGAAGCTAACGCTTCTGAATAGCAGATACCTATCAGTTACAAACATCAAACGAATCATTTGAAATATCCACCAATAAACATCAAACATCCCACGAATCATTGAAAAATCCAAATATCCAATTCACAATTCAACAATTGAATTCATATCATTCCAAATATCATCGACATATAATCCAACATATATCATCGCATAATTCAAAACACATGGCCCCATTTCAAATCAAACAATTGAAGAATTATTCGTTTGAATCATCCGTGATTAATTTCAGGTATTATTCGTCCGTATCATCCGCGTATCTATTCTGGCCCCACACCCTTACGATGTACTCATCTTTAGTACACGATACCCCTAGTTAACCCCTCAGAGCCTATCCTTTTCGCGGTTCTCATGATGTTTCGGTTTCCCGAAATATCAATGAAGAGCATTGTTTACAATCCACTCTCAAATGTACACCCAAAATCGTCTTAGCCTACCTTGTATGCACTCACCTTTAGTGCATTATTGTTATCATTACTAAACCCGTAGTTCAATTATCTAGTTACTTGCATGGTTGCTAAGTCGAGTCATATCTTTTGTACACAGTTTTGGGACTCATGGGACTCATGGGTAAAAGTAATATTTTATGGAGTAATGGGAAGGAACGTTAAATTCAAATTCCCTTTGTCTATGTAATTAAATACTCCAAGTGTTTTTGATATTTTCAAATCGGGTCAATTAGTGTTAGAGTAATAAAAAACTCAAGTGTAGGGATGTTCCTATAAATCCCTTATATTTTGATGTTATCGTACAGGATGGTAGAGTAAAAATGTATGCAAAAAAAAGAAAAAGAAAAAATACGGGATACCATCCTTCATCTATCTTTATGTTTATGTTTTTCAATTTATGTATTTTTGTTTCAAGTTATCTATAGTTTAGTGAGTTGAGTCTTGGCTTAACAACGCCACGCTTTTCATGCTTGTAACATAAGATTTTTGACTTGCCACCACTAAATCGCCTATCCAACAAAACCCTTTGTTTTCCTACCGTAAGCCTAACGTTACAACCCTTAAAAAGACCTCTTAGATAGTTGTTCCAAGGTGCTTACGCCAAAGCGGTGGAGGTTTGATCTAGTCTCAAGCCTATGGTAATCTATGTACTATGCCAGGTAATGAGTGTTTATCTTCCATTTCCATTTACTATATTTCATATTAACCCGAGAGATGAGAGAATCCAAACACCCCTTGTGAGGTGCTAGTATATAATTTTCGTGCTTGTTATGACTATTATGTGCTTTTACTTGTTATGAATTATTCTAAACATATGCTTCATGCCCCAAACTTATAAATTGATTGTTAAAGTTGCTTGAGAACAAGCAAATACCAAGTGTAGGGATATTTGATAAGGATTTAAAACGTACACTTTAAGGGGTCATTTAAGCCCTTAATCGACCACCTTTATATCCGTTCACGCTTAATTTCGTTCCTTTTCACTTTTAGGCCTCTTGAAAGCAAAATCTTTGGAATGATGCTTATTTGGACGAAAAGGATGAATACATGAAGAAAATGGTAAAGTCAAGATCGAAGCCACTCAAGCCGCTCAAATTGAACCCGACGGCATCCTAATCAAAGCGGCGCCGCCTCTCTATCTGATTTGATAATTACATTCACCGACGGCTCGGTGGAATTTTTGCTCATAACACCGACGCGCCAAGCTTTGAAGAAGAAGGGCGTCACTCAGACTTTTCATCTCAGACGGCCCAAATCCAGAACCAAGACGACGTCTCATATGAAGCCCGACGGCGTCACAACTCCAACATGACGCCGTCCCATCGATAACTTGGCCAAGACGAAAACCCTAATGATGGCGATCTGACGGCGTCCCACCTATAAGGCGACGCCGTCGCAAGTGTAAATCTATATATAGAATTCGATTTTTCTGCATTTAAAGAGGTAAACTTTTGGAGTAAAAACCCTAAACGTTTGTAGTCCGACTTGGACAGTATCTTAGGGTCCCAAACCCTATTTTACACATCAAGATAAGTGTTTTAATCTAATAGTATCATTATGTCTTCCATTTATTGTGTGTATGCTTGCTTGTTTAACATGTCTAGCTAAATTTCTTGTGTGTTTGCTTAGATCAATGAAACTTAGTCATTAATTATTGTTAGGTTGTCTCTTATCTTAATTGTAATTGGCTTAGGAGTGCAACTAGGCTATCGTTGTGTTTAAATGCTTGAGTGATCTTTGTGAAAATTAGTTTATGAATCACTTAGCGGATTTCGTAGTCTGAACATCCAAAGATAACCTTAAAGTTAGTTTATGAATGACTTAGTGGATTTTGTAGGCAATAACCTAAAGGTAATCTCAAAGAGTTAGGGCATAGGCACACCCTACGACCTTAGAAAACACAACGTGTTAAGAATAAGGACGTGATAATTCAACCAACAATAAAAGATAACTAGGGAGTAATAGTATCTAGGTAAACACATTTTTAATCATCATACGAGCACACAATCAAATAGACATAGCTACCCGTAGTATTAGATAATTAGAATAGTAGAAGTAATCGGTGAAGTACCACCCCAAACCAATTGCCCGAGATTTTACCCTTAGCTTTCTAAAACCAATAAAAGATTTAAAAAAGAATCATCCTCAACCCCACCTTAGCGTAATACACTTCTTGCTAGCATTCCTATTCCCCTAGAGAACGATATCAATACCCGAGGCTTACCCAATACTACACTACAACGATTAGGTTCACTGTCTAAGGTGTTGAAAAACTTGCTCGACGAAAATGAAGTTCCTTTGACCCCGAACACGCTTCGTAAGCGCATCAGTGGGTTTCATATAATCTTAAGGTTTGATGCGTTTTTGCATGTCCACCTTTTATATCGAGCACTCTTTAAGCTTTTTGAGAATGTTCGTGTCTTGTGTTATGATTTGTTAATGCAGATATTTCCATTACCGAATTAGATTCTTGAATTAGGATTGAGTTTTGCTGCAAAGATGACATCGCATTCGATTCTTGAGGAGTATGAGTGGTCTTGATATAATCTTAAGGTTTGTAGTGGTGTTGCGTGTCCACCTTAAGATTATATCCAGCAACCTCAACGCTCCTAGAGGATGTTCGGATCATGCGCTCTGGTCCGTTGCAGCGTCTTTGAATATTGGGGGCCTGACAAAATATGAATGGTAATTTGTACCTTTGATTGGCTTTGTGAAAGTTCAGATTTACTGATACTTAATGTTCAACCTTATATGACAATATTAGCTCCGTAATTATATCAAAGCATGGCGGTTCTGGAAACCACTTCCTTGCTATGATGATTAACTGACCTGCTAAGTCGTACTTTAGGCGTGAAAAAA
Organism: Chrysanthemum lavandulifolium; assembly: GCA_022545495.1. Classification (NCBI taxonomy): domain Eukaryota; kingdom Viridiplantae; phylum Streptophyta; class Magnoliopsida; order Asterales; family Asteraceae; genus Chrysanthemum; species Chrysanthemum lavandulifolium. Next base: position 174,521,542 of record CM040244.1, on the reverse strand, counting down.
AACGGGTTGCATAAAATGCAACTATATTTTGCAGCCGATATGAGATCTGAGCTAAGGTATTGGATTATTTGTATTTTGAATTGGGGTTAAGTTTTGCTGCACAGATCCCGATCCAGCCGATTGTTTAGAAGTGTGAGGGTGCTTGATATAATCTTAAGTTTTCCCGCGTGTCCCTTAGGATTATATCTGTCAGTCTCAAAGTTTCTCGAGAATTTCAAGATTTTGCGATTCCATTCATTGTTGTGTGGTTTCTAAATATGAAAGAACTGAAAAAGGTATGTAGAGAAATCTTCCCTATTTGTCTTCAGATACTGAAATTAGGTTAAAGCTGAATATTTTATAATGTTTCTTATATATTATTGCCTGCTGTTTCTCATATCCATTTTCTCTTGATTTAAAAACTGCAGTACCATGAAGAAGAAAACGGTAATTGCATTTAACTTAAAGTTAATGGCATGAAGTTTTGGCGTTGATAGAAATTGATAAGAAGTTTTGAAGCTGAACTGCCATTTCAATGTCCTTTGCACCATTAAATAATGATAGATTATTTTTACATTGTTAGATTCATGATTGATCACCCGTCGCACGGCTATGTCCCCTTTTCACACCCGTGCTCTTTCCCTTCTCACTGTGACCAATAGTGAAATAGCGCTGACACCCGGCCAGATATTTGAAGATGCAAGTAGCACTGAAACCAGTAGATCTTGAAACTCATGAGAAAGGGTCGAGTTATCTACCACATGAAGTCCTTAGATCTGACAAGCTTACTTGAATTTAAAACATGATCAGTTGTGTAGGGAAATCAAGGTTTCCTACACGAGTTCAATCATACTTCTTCAAGAAAACATGAAACTAGAATAATAACCCTCAGTTTCCTGATAACCCATTAAAAAGAAGGCGTGATGCGTACAATGGCTTGGGATCGTTTGATGCCAATGTTGCACCTCAGTTAGAGGTTATCTGATGGTTGTGTAACGACCCATGATGCGAATATTGAGCCTATGGGATCAAGCTGCATTGATGCCGAAGGTAAGTAGGACTTTCCCATTCTGTTTAATATACACTTATAGAATAGGCTCTTATAATTGATGATTATTTTTCCCACAATTGTTTTGGTACAAATGTGTTGCCTTCTTATTATTTGGAATCACAAAAGAGGCGGTCGGATGATCAAGTAATAAGCAATGATCAAAATTTAGGCTTACGCTTCACATCTAGGAGACAAGATTTAAGAAGACGTGTTATGAACAATGATTTGGGGTCGTTTGATGGAAATGTTGCAATGGGAGCAAGGATTGTTCATAATGCTTTACAAGAACGTCTTTTTCTCGAATCAAATTCTGATGTTGAAAGTGTAAAATTCTCTAGAACTACAACATGGTTTGATACGTTGCTTTGATGTGTTGGCCAGCTGGTCGAGCTAGAAATGTATGATACGTTGGTGAGACCACTTGATATGTCAGTCGTAGTTGATATTAATACAAATAGCGGATATGAGTGACATGTCAAGTAGTTTGAGCAAGGTATCATACCTCTCTAGCTCGATTGTCTTTATGATATTACCATTAATTAAAAAAGTTATCTGTATTGTATTTATATGTAAAGAAAGCCTTCTTATATTTATTTTCGAGTGAAATCAAACTTCGGAAGTTATTTTTGTTACAAAATATTAAACTGTGCTAATTTAGAAAAAAGAATATTACAAACATTCAGTCGCAACGCGCGGGTTGAAATCATTGTTTTAAGACATAGGGAGTTAACGCTAAAAAAGACTCGGCGAAGTATAATATTAGAAGCAAACTTCATATTCGTATTATGTGAGTAATTTTAAATACACGTAACATATCTTGATTTTTGTAGTTAATAACTTGAATTTGTTTGGCTAATTTTGTAGTTAAAAGTTAAAATCGTTATTTTTTCATAAAACTATCGCGCGCGTCATATGGATGATTGATTGAAAATAGGTAAATCTAACAAAAATGACTTGATCAACACTAATAATGTGTGGCTTGACCGCATCTAGAGTGTTCATCGATTCGGTTATCGGATTGCTTGATTTATTTGGTTCAATTAGTTCGGTTAAATTGTTTTTCCGTAAAATCGAAACCAAATTTAAACTTGATTCGGTTTTCGATTTGAGCCAGAACTACATAACCTTTATTTTTTTTAAATTTAATTTTATATATATTTAGCAAAAAATATATTTCACACTTAAAATGTGTTTTAATTTATCGTATAAAAAGTTTAATGGTCTTTTTAGGTATATAAATATATACGTACATATATATTTATATACATAAAAATTCAGTTTGGTTTAAATTTTGCTAAATATCCAACGAAAACCGAATATCTAATTCGGTTCGGTTCTAAAAAATTCGGTTGGATTTTTTTCGTTCGGTTTGATTTCAGTTTACGGTTCTTGTGGAAACACCCCTCTCGCATGCTAGCAATAATGCAGCATGACAAGAGTATCTCAACCACAAAATAATTAAAAGGAAAGGTATGAAAGGGAAGACATGTCAATTCCTATGTTTGTTGTGTACAAAGAATGTAAATGGGAGATTCAGTTTCTATTCTCATTCCTTATTTTGATTCTCCTGAAAAAGCAAAGAAAGTTGTAAATGCAAATTTTCGGAAGGGATTTCTGGTTTTCTCATTCTCATGTGAATCACAAAGCTTTTTGAAGGAAAAAAATGGAGTATAAAGCACATGAACATGTGATAGGAGCATTCTATCTGGAATCAAAAAAAGTTTTTCAAACCCTCTCTCTCTAGTAAACTTAAAACGTTACATTTGGTTTACATCGTGTTTCAAGTTGAATAAAAGGAAGGAACGAAAAAGAAAGTGATTAAAGTTATCTTCTCAAAGGTTTTTTTAAAAATGAAAGTGAAAGTAAATGAGTGAACGTGGGAGATTTTGATTTCAAAACTTTCACCCCATTTTTAGGGTGAAACAAAACTTTTCTTCCTCTATCTTTCTTTACTCATTTTTTCTTTACTTTACTTTCAATTTCTTTTTTTAGAACACATTTTAATGATTTAAGCGACCCTTTGTGCTCTCCGATCCATTGATACTATTCATCCCCATTTTGCTCACCCGTAACATTGTTATTTGTTTATTCTACTTGGTCTCCTCGCTCATATAAGTATTCCCATCATATGACCATGCCTTCAAAAGATTTAGGTTGGTTTGCTTATAAAGTTAATACTTGTTATTTTGTTAATATACTCTACTGATTACCAACAACCACATTTGTTATTATCTAAAGTTACAGTTTACGTCAATGTATAGTATTCTATTTTTTATAATTATTGTTGTGTATGTAACCCTATAACACTAATGCAAGATTTGTTTTTAGTCATAAAAATATTTTTGATTATCAAGAGATGTCAATACCACTCTATAATAATTTTTAGATCAATATCTGGTAATTTTATAACTAATGATTATCTTCTACTCGAGGCACTGTTATCGGAGATGGATTATTCAATTGCTTTCAAAGATTTGATAGTTGTAATGTGTCATTGTGTGTTTTTTGTGACCGATGGTAAATTGGTTGATACACAAGATAACTCTATTTAAAATAATACACATGTCGACATATTCATTGCATTTTACTTCAATTATTAGTTTGTACTAAGTGCTACCAAACGCAAGAATCAAGTTTGTAAGAATCTTCTCTTTATCATTTTAGTCATTAGTCATTCTCATTCTTTATTGCTTCTCTATTCTTTTTCATTCACTCGTACTAAACGGTCCCCAAATATTATAGCAATAATGAAAATAGCACATGTTTATTACGAGTAACAAAGTTACATTTTCTCACAGTTGTGAGTTGTGAGTACAAGTTGGTCGGTAGGTGGGGATCTTATTTATTATAGAGTCGCAATCAGTCATGATTTTCAATTATGTCACCCAACAATGGTCCTAAGTACATTAATATTTTCTTTCGTTCATAAAATATTAAAAAAAAAGAAAAAGCAAACGGTGTGGTGAACCTTGTATGCTCGTCATTTCAACATGGAGGGCTCGCCAAGTCTCGCCGCTTCTCGCCACCACATCGACCTTCCTCTTCGTTGCACGCCGTTTGATGTTTCGCTATGGAAGTGAAGCACAAAAAGACAAGGTGTTTTGCAGGTTACCATTTTATAAACAGTTTGCTTTTGAGTTTGTTTTGTGGGAGTGGAGCATAAATGATAGAGGGAGTATTTTGAAGTGGTAGTGTTAAAGTGAGGTGGCACCCGTGGGACCAAATGAAGAGGTGTAGCTCTTTATGATACTTTTTGTTGAAAGGGTACGTTTGATTTATAGACGGGGTTAAAAATTTGGATTTGAATTTGATATTGAAAAGATAAAATATATTATAAAAAAGATCAATTATTATTTTATAAATTTATAAATAAATTTGATATTATGTTAATAATATTTAAATGTAAAGAGTAAGGAATAATAGAGAGAAAAAATATGTAAGCTAATTTACTCAAAACCCACCCATCATGCAAGATTTGAAAATGATAGATTTTGAGGGTGTGAACCCAATTTCAAAACCCATATTTCATACCAAACAAAGATTTTAAAACATCTTTGAGTCAAAACCCAAAAACCCCCTACCGAACGGGCTTTAACTATAATGTAACTTTCAGTAATTTGCGTTTTACTAGTTACTCCGTATAAGTTTCGTGCACGCATGAATTTTACGCATAAATCAAATTTATTTTATAATTTTAGTTTAATATACGGACATACAAGAATTTACATGTGTTTAATGTTTTGTAACTATGATATAAGTAACACTAATTTATGCATGGGTTTTATATATAAATTTTCATTATATATTAATATCGATTAATATTTTGTAAAGATTTTTGTTGCATGAAAGATTTAACTTTGTTTAACCAACATGGGTGTTGAGTGATCTTATTATTTAAATAAATATATATCATGTTGTACGCAATATGAGAATTTAATAGCACATAATTACCGTTGATGAAGTTAAAATATACAGTTATGTTAAAAATGTTATTCCGGATATCTTATATAAACCTTAAATAGGAATTACACGAGTTGTTGTTATAAGTATAATAATGTATATTTATTTTCATATCACAGTACTCGTGCTTACATTTGGTATTCATATTCCCGTTAATAACAATTTAGCTGTATTTAATTTTCAAACCCGTGTATACATCGTTAAACTTTTAAAATGAATAACATGAGTCTTCATTGAACACAAATAGTAAAACAGTTATTTTTTGGATATATTTACTTAAACTTATAAAGAGTAACAATATGAGTTGTTCGTATACGTACAACCTCTTGTATTTATTTACATACTCAATAACTCGTGCTTTTATTTTGATATTTATAATCCCGTGCATGCACATCTTATGTTTTTAAAATATAAAGTTTAAGGAATATAAAATCTGAAGGGTATTTGTTTAGTTTTTAAAATTATTAAAAAATATGAAAACTTAGAAATATATAATTTATTTAAAATTCAATCACTAAAGTTTTACTAATTGCTCACTCTTTTTTTAAGTTTTTGTTTTTACAAATTTGATATCTATATTTTTCATATTTTTTTTCCATCAAATTTATCAACATCATATTTTTTTCCAGTTTTTAACTTTTAAATAGTCAATAAAATGTCAAAATAAAGCAAAATAATTGGCCTTATTTTTTCTTAATAAAATTATTTTAGCAAAATACTTTTAAAATAATGTAAACCTTTTGTTATATAAAAGATTTAAATTAAGGAAAATGATTAGAATGATTACTTCACATGACTAATTATATGTCTACTTCATTCATTGTTGAACACATGGATTCCACTATCTCTTTCTTCTCACATATACCATCGATTTTGCCACATGTATCAAGATCCTTGTTAAGCACAAAATTAGACATACCAATTAGGTATGCCAATCACTACTCTTAAACTAAATCATCTTTAATCGTATCTTTCATATATAGAGAAAAAAGACTGTTGTTTACTAATATTCTTTCTTATAAATTATTCTTCTTCAACCAACTTACTTTATCGTTTAACTTAAACTATATTAATTTTCTTACAACTAATTTTATTGTATTTTATTTTATAAATAAAACGGCATCACATTTAAAATCCGACCTCCGAGTTAAACATCCAAACAGGCAGGTCTGGGACCCAAACCACTAAGAGAGACTGGCGAAGGGAAACTCTTAAAACTCACGGCTTCGCACTAAAAAGAAAATTTGGATTTTCTTTGTCACTTACGAGACTCGAACCCGAGTAAAACATCTCTTCAAGTTTCAGAAAGAACTCAAGTTGCCAACCTAGAATTACAATTACACTTCTCTACAACTAATACCTTGATATATCTATATTAATTAATTTAAATATATATTACATTATTTTATGATTTAGATGTGATTGGTGATCATCAAATATAAAGAATCCACGATATTGCTAAAAAAAACCTTTAAAATGAAGCATACTTTATTAACTTCATTCTCTAAATTTAAGGAAAGTGCAATTTGAAAAGATTGGTTGAAGATGCCTCTTTTAGCTACGAGTAAATCAAGTGAGAAGAGTTATTGAAATCGGAAAAATGGGAAAAAATATTAGCCACATATTTTAAATAAAGAAGGAGAAATAATAAAGAGATGTATTTATTTTTATAGATGCATCTCAAATTTATGATTGTAGTTTTTTCTCGCCCTTCTCATCTTAATTATATTTGTCATTTGATCCTTACTCACCCTTCATATCATTCATAAGTTCATTATATCTTTTTTATTCCATCCGTTCTTTTTTTCATTCCTTCAAGTCTTCAAAACCTTCTTCAAACTACCGTTTCTTTATATCTTCTTAGCGAGTGCATAGCGCGATCTTGTGGTACCACTGTAATAAAATTAACGCGATGAATATATTTTAATTTTATGTTTTTCGTTACAACAACTCTATAAATTGTAAGAATTTTATATTTGAGTAATTTTAACAATCTTTGGTCTTTTAAGTTCGTGAGGTTGTGTTTTTATGCTCGTGTTTTAAGTGCTTGGGTTATTAGATTTTAATAATAGATTGTTAGTAGCTTGATTAGATTGTCTAGTGTGATAAAATGGTTGTGTTTTTGAGTAAGGGGTGATTTAAGATGAGCATTAATTGCATATGTTTAATATAAATGGTTGCGCATAAATTAATTGTACATAAAACATTAATATATGTATTTGCTGCTGTGTTTTTAAGATTGGAAAATATGTTAAGTTAACATAACCTTTCCAAAGTTCTTATGTCTCGATCCACTTAGTGATGTAGTAGATTAGATTTTACGAACATGGTTAATTTTATATATACCCAATTTAAATATACTAGTGCCATATTTACCCATCAAAAAGTCATAATGTCATATATATATACCCAACTTAAACATCATGTTTGTCATATTTACCCAAGTCATTGACAATGAAATAAAACTAAATTTACACTCTCAAATTCCGATTATACCTTTTATAATATCATAAAATCATTCAATTTCCTATTTCATTTGCTTTACATTTCAATCCAAATATATGCAGAACAGATATAATGTGTTGATCATGTCCTCGATGAACATACATAGTGTGTTGTTCTAATGTTTATGTGTGTGTGTTATGATCATGTTCCATGTGTTGTTATTTATGAGTTTTATTTGTAGTAATATTAAATTTTGGGTTTTAATGAGTTAACATGAGTCTCATGTGTTTGGTTTGTATTCAATAGAGGTAGATGTAAGGTGGAATGACGGGTGCAAATTTAATCCACGTATAATTCAACAATATTTGATGGGTGCAAATTTAATCCAAGTATAATTCAACAATATTTGATTTCTGGTCCTGCACATTTGTTTTCTTTATTTATAATTCACTAAATTGATGACTTTTGTATTCGTACCATGTTTTGTTTCATACGATTAAACAATATTTGATTCACAAGAAAAAACAAGTGTATAAAGATAAAATGGATGGAGTAGGTATAATATGAATTAAATTCATGAGACGGCCCTGATGAATTTGATCACATAAACATATATTTAGTTGATGTTTATATTAATGAATTGCGTAAATATGACAAATATGATATTTAAATTGTGTATATATGGCATTATGATTTTTAGGTAGATAAACATGACATTAGTATGTTTAAATTAGGTATGTTTGGAATTAACCCTTACGAAAAAACCTTTACTAAATTTGAGTTACCGTAATTCAATTAACTTTGATTTGTATATTATTACTGTAGCAACTAGCAAAAGATAGCTTTGACTTGAGAAAGAAGAAATTGAAAGCATGTATACAAAAATGAACAAACGAAAAATGAAAATCATAACAAGGTTTGCAAAAGAAGAAAAAAAGAAATGGGTTCTCTTGGATGAGGAACACCAAGTGAAAAAAAACTAAGATACAAATTAAAAGAAAAGTTTGAAATTTGTATCGTTTACTTTTATTAAAAAAAGTTATAAAATCGCAGAAATAACACTGATTTCAGCGTGTTAAATCAATAAAAAAATACATTTTTTCGTATCAAAATAAGTGTTCTGTTTTGATCTTTTAAAGTTTATTTATTTATTTTTTCCAGCTTTGACTTTGAATATTTTTGTTTATATTATATACTTGATGAAAATTATATAAAAAAAATACATTTAAAACTCAATCAATTCATATATTTTGCATCAAATATTATACTCCGTACAACAAAAGAAAAAGTTAATGTTAAAGTTGAAAAAAAATACTTTAAAAAGTCAAAACAGTACACTTATTTCGAGACGAAAAAAAGTACTTGTTATCAGATACATCACATACTTGATATTGTAAAAACGTGCTCTTGTAAAAGAAGTATATAAAAAATTAAAAATTGACAATATAAGAATTTGCGACTGTCAATATAGATCTATTATTATGATATTTTTTTACTAACTATAAAGCATAGAAACATATTATGATTTTTTACCCTAACTACTATAAAGCTATAGAAATACTGAAAACAGTTATTTACTTACCAGCACATAAGACCACGACCCAAATAAAAATGAGTTCCTTGAGGGGGAAACCAGTTTGCATTCGTTTATCATGGTCTACTTTGCAACCTGGGCAGTTCTCGTGGTATACTTGCTCCAAAAGCTCGTCTTTTAGTTCACGGTTACTAGTCATTTTCGACTCGAAACTCAACAATAAATATCAGTTTTGTTTTTTGAAGAGCACGATGTCAAATTCTTATCCCACTGCCAAATACTAATGGATAGTTGGATGAAAGATTGATTTAAACTTATTCCTCGGGAGAAAACAGTTGGGAGGAGAATATTTCGAGTGTGGCAAGTTGAATAAGAAAGCTCCAAAATTCAGTCAATGATATATACACAATTAAGTTACAACAAAGGTCCATAACTTATTGCTAAATTTCGACTTTTAGATTATAAAGTTTCAACTTTGATTCATTATACTGAAATACCAATTCTTTTACAACATGTGCTATCAAGAAATTATTAGAGAATATACAGGCTCAAGCTCGATTTGTGGGTTTACGGCATTTAAGGTTTTATCATTGTAAATAATTAGGGGTGGAAACGAGCCGAGCCGAGCTCGAGCTCGTTAAGGCTCGAGCTGGTACTCATTTATATATATAAAGCTCGAGCTCGGGCTCGAGCTCGTTTCGAGCCTTATACTTTGAGCTCGAGCTCGGCTCGTGAAAATTTTCACAAGCTCGAGCTCGGGCCCGGCTCGACTAATTTTATGATGTTTTGAGCTCGGCTCGTTAATTACATAAAGCTCGAGCTCGCTTACTACTTTTAAGCTCGCTTATCGTATAGAAGATATATACACGTATATAATTCTAGGGCTCGTTTAGGCTCATGAGCCTACTCGAGCTTTGTCTGAGCTCGGGCTCGAGCTCGATTATTAAATGAGCCCAAATTAGGCTCGAGCTCTGGCTCGAGCTCGTTTAAGCTTCGGCTCATTCGAGCTTTTACCGATCCGATCTCGAGCTTTTCACGAGCGGCTCGGCTCGTTTACACCCCTATAAATAATAGTTAATAATTAGGGACGGACTTATGTTGGAAGTGTGGGGGGTCATTGCCCCCATGGCTAGCCAGAAAAATTGAAATTATAGTGTAAATTTTTTTTAATTTTGACATTTTTTCAAAAGTGACCCTCACAAAAAATTCAAATTGTCTCTCACTCACATTCTAAAATCCAACATTGAACACTCTAAGGGCATGTTTGGTAGAAAGAAATTCAGAGAAATGAAATAAGGTGGAGATTAGAAATTCAGATAATAGAAATCAGTAGAGAATTTTGATGGATTTCATTGTTTGGTAACAACAGATACTTGACCAGAGAAATATAAAATAAAATTTTTTATTTAATACTTTTATTTTTTTTAATGAGAAAATAAAAAATAATAATAATAAAAATAAAATAAAATAAAACAAAATAAAATTTAAAAACAATTAAATAGGCGAATTTGAAGAACTAGTTACTAGAGTTACCAATTAAGTAAGTAGAAGCATACCTCCATTTACAAAACCCAATATAATTCACGTTATTGTTTCAAGAAAATGATGATTATGAACACAAATAGGATTTGCATGTCTTTTGTGACTTTTTATGGTCATGTGGAAATCATGTGGTTCAGAGAATTTGATTTCCACTTCAAAAGTAAAGGAAGGTAGAGACTTTGGGTTATGTGTAAATGAACTCTCTAAAAAAACTAATATCTCCGCTTTTTTATTTCCCTACTTTACCAAACAAGAGAATTCTACCTATTTCTATTTCTTTGAGTTCATTTCCTCCAACCAAACACACCCTAAAGTCTTATAAATCATTCATCTCTAAATAGAAATACACGATTTATCATTAGGGTCATAGTTTTTTCTTTTGCATATTATTGCTATTGTTAAAAAAAAAAAAAAAAAAAGTTTGCCTCCACATCTTTTTTTTCTGGGTTCGTCACAGTTAATAATAAAGGATTACCTAACGGGTTTATTCATTGTCTAACATGGTATCGGAGCGGGTCTGCTCCTCAGACCTAGGTGGCTACGTTGAGCCGCCTTTTCTAGGTCACCTTGTCAAACCCTAATTGCCACAATTTATCCATTCTATATAAAAAAAATCATCAGTAACTGTTCATCGACGGATGTTACTGTTCATCCAGGAGTTACTGTTCATCACCAGAATTTACTGTTTATTGCTGGAAGTTATGGCTGTTTTATTGTTTGTTTGTTAGTCGATTGTTCGTACGACTTTGTTACCAGTCGACTAAAGTTAACCGTTGATACCAGTCCCTATAGTCGACCGTTCGTACGGTTTTGTTATCAGTCGACTTAGCCGACCGTTGGTACTAGTCGACTAAAGTCGACCGTTGGTGCGGTTTTGTTACGAGCCGACTAAAGTTATGTTTTTATTATGTTAATCTTTTTTTTCTTGTCTAGTTTACTATTTCAGTACGAGCTTTCTCGATTTCGCCGCTCGAACTGCGGGGGAGTATTAGAGAATATATAGGCCCCAAGCCCGGTTTGTGGGTTTAGGGCATCTAGGGTTTCACAATTATAAATAATGGTTGATAATAAAGGATTACCTATAGGGCTTATTCGTCTAACATAAATATGTTTTCTTAGGTTTGTTTGTTAAATTTTTTATTAAGTCATGTTTAATTAAGAGATGATTTAATGCAGACATCTTCAGTTTTATTACTTAATATTTTTAGTAATCTTTCTTTATTGAGTCACAAACAAATAATTTTCATATAACTTAGTAAATTCAGTTTTTTCATATTAAATAAATTAAATCGAATTTAAACACTAACTTAGGGTTATGTTATTTTTTCTAGTAACGGATCTATTAATTTGTCAAACAACATGCATTTACAGTTAAACTCTTAATAATATTTCACACCAAATTGCTTATAGGTTATACGAGTGAATAGCCTCTCACTAAAGTAAATTTGAAGCTATCTTTCTCATGGACTAAGCGAGAAAACAACAAAGTTGCTCATTGGGCTGCTCGGTTTGCATTTTCTTCTGCTTTAACTTTTAGTTGGGATGTTTCGTTTCCTTGTGAGCTTTCCTCTCTTGCGAGGAGTGATATGTATGAATCTTAGTTTGTTTCTTTTAATAAAATTTAAAGTTCAAAAAAAGGTGTAGTTTTTGAATGTCATATCGTTTCTATACATGTAGTCTTTTTCGGATAGGTTTATTGGTTAGGCATTTGATATTGTTGAGGACATGTTGTTCATTCTCCTATCCAGTTTGGTTTCAATGTTGTTGAATGACATAAATCATGTGTAGATTTATAGATGATGGCGCGAATACGTTTTATTAAATTTTAAGTAAGATAAGAGTCAAGTTAATTAACAAGTATGTATAAGCATACAAGCAATATATATAAAAGAGTAAGGGTGAGCAATCCCGACCGACGCCTGACTCCCGTCTCGATCCCGACACCCGACTTCCTTCCCGATACCGATCCGACTGTAATCGGGTCGGTAGTCGGTTTGCGTTTTCCTGGTAATCGGGATTCGGGACGGGTCGGGAGTCGGGACGGTCTCGAGAAAACGCAGTCAAAATCAAGATTCAGGACGATTTTGGGATTCGGGACGAGTCGGGACCATTATCGGGTCGGGAGTCAGTTTTGGTTTTTCCCCATTGTCGGTATCGGGATTAGTCGGGACGGGTCGGGATTCGTCCCGATGCTCACTATAATAAAAGAGTATTAGAGTAAAGTAGTTAAAGAGTTAAGGGAAGAGAGAACTGTGACAACTCGCAATTTCGTGTCATTTCTCAAGTTTCACTATTTCATCATTTAATTGTAAACTAGGTTTACGAGTATCAAATTCGCGTAACCTTAATGGTTTAGTGTGAATTCATGAACAATCATCAAGGGCATTTCATATAGACTAGGTTTAGTCTACATTTCATTAGCATCATTATCATCATATTAGTTCATGCATGATTTTGCATTTTACATTAAACGATAATTTTCATATTAAATAAACGTTATCGCGTAATTAATTATTTTGAACATTTGATCCGTTACTTCCAAAAATTATCACAATATATTTTTATACTTATATTAAGATTATAAAAATAATATTATGAGTTTACCCAGTGTTTTAAATTTATTTTGTATATAAATTGTTATATTTATATAATTACGACGGTTTTCTTAAATACTACACGATTATTATTATTTCACTCAAATTTTGCAAGAAATGTATTTTTATAATTTTTATGACCTCAATATATTTTATCTTGACCCGTGAAAATTTATTTTTAACTAACGCTACCCTAAATATTCAAATGTGTATACAATTTAACACTTATCTTCATTTAACTTTACAAAACATTATACTTATACAAATTAAAAAAAAAAAAAAAAAAAAAAGTAATGACTAAACCTCCTTGTCGACACAAGGAGGGTGAGTCACATTGGTTTGCCAAAATATCTTCTAAGGTATATGTATTATACTCTTAAATCACAAACTCATTTTTCACTTCATTTTCACAAAGTAAAAGATCAAAATCTCTTGCTCTTTCTCTCTAGAACCGCAACCAAGAGGACCAAGAAGGAGATCAAATATTTTTTTTCTAATCAAGTTATTTTCACACTCTAGTATCACTTTTGTATAGGGTTTTGCAATATAAACCTTGGGTGATTAGGAAAATCCATTGTCCATAAACCTCATCAAGTTACTAGTAAGCATTCATATTCATCATAATATTTCATATTCATTGTTATGGTCATTTCATTTTATTTGAGAAAACATGCAAGTCTCATGAGGTTTATACCACTTTTCATTGATTTTAAGAGTTATGTATATATAAGTCATCCTATAATTACTCCTTGTTATATATTATTTTTGGTGATGTCTAGGAACCCATGACACCCTAAGAAGGTGTATGGTAGGATTAGAATAGCTTCGGAGTTGTTTTGAATGGGTTAGAATAGGTTTGGCGAGAAAAACTCATTTCGACAAGTTTGCAAAAGGGTCTGTCCTTATTTTAAAAATCTGGAAAATCCGACAGTAGGTAAAAATTTTGGCCTAGATATTTAGAAAATACACTTTAAAACGAAAACGTGGCGCTTGAACGGATTAAACGGAGCTATAACGAAGAAGTTATGAATTTTTCAAGTTGGCGACGAAAACTATAATTTTTCGAAATTTCAAAGATGTATTGTTTATTTTGTACGAGTCAAAAATGAAGCTTAGGCGTTGTAAATTATTTCGACTTATCAAAAATATGTTAGTATACTTTGATACAAAGCTAAGGACCTTTAAAACGTAGAAAACGGATTTGTAACGATTAAATTATACACGTTTACAAAAGTTGTCGTAACTTTATTATATAAGAAAACTATATAATTTCTAATAGGCAAGTTTTACGGCAAACAAAGAGACCAAGTTGAAGGTTGTTTTAACATTGATGTAGAACTTTTATAAAGTGATGTCTTCTAGTAAAAGTAAGTTCGCCAAGTATATTTATCAAAATGTCCGACCGCTTGATTAGCGGAGTTGTAATGAATTAATTACGGTCGCTTAAACTTTGCCGAAAACCATCCTTAAACTATACTTTGGACTAAAGTACCATACTTAACCTCTATTTTTCTTTATGTTCGAGACCTCTAGGATGGAAACTTAAACACTAAAACTTTGAGATAATGATACGAGCTTCCCAAAACCGTTGAGTTCGTTTCCTAACACTCGACGTGCACCATTTTACGACTAGCTTTTCGAGGCCGTTTAGTCACTTTCATGAAATTTTCAATGACATTATTTTACGATTTAAAAGTTATAATTTCACAATAAATCACTAAATGATTATCGTAGGAGGTCATTTCAACGTAAATACTTGTAAAGTATTTTATAAAATGACGTCATGTTGTAAACATATATTTCGACGATAAACATTATCTTCAAAAATTCACAAGTGGTATAGATATCATACGAATTGCATGCATAACATTACATCATGACTTATTATATATCATATCATTCATAATAGGTTCAAGTTAGAGATTCACGCTACATTTCTGTGTACTCACTTTTGCCATCGCATCATTGTCCAAGTGAGTCATAGCCCCACTTTTCTTGTTTTAATACTTTTATTAAACTCTTTGGGGGAGATACATGCTCAACAACTTTTATGGCAAACATGATTATTTGCAAACTATATGTTTATCTCGAATCGAATGTTAGTCATATGAAGTAACAAGATCGCCATACTTAGAATTTCTATATCATGAATCATTGAGCTAATCGACTTGGTATGATCACGATCTAACGGACTTGGATAATGTTGAACTAACGGACTTGGTATAGTCATGAACTAACGGACTTGGTATAGTCATGTACTAACGGACTTGGTACAATCATGGTCTAATGGTCTTGGTACAATCTCGAACTAATGGTCATGGAACAATTTGAAACCGTATTTAATTATGTGTTATATTAAGTAACTATGGATACATTAAGTTATGCACTATTTTGTGAATTCATTTGACATCATGCGCTTGATCATAAACTATACACATTTTGGCGGTGGGTTGTGAACACACAGTTGCAAGTTTTGTATGGGCGGAACTTGAACGGGTGGATTTACAATGCCTTTGCCGCATAAACGATTTTGAAAGGCTTTACATTTCAACACAAACTCTATGAACTCACTCAACCTTTGTGTTGACACTTTTAGCATGTTTTATCTCGTATCTAAGGCATTCACTTCATGGCATGCATGTGGACATATCATAGAGTCGTGGTGACGACGCGTCTCACATGGGTTTTATACACTTTAAAACATCGTTTGAATTGTAACAAATTTATTTCCGCACAAGTTGATTTTCATTTGGGACCTATACTTTGTAAACTCGATTATTTTATTAAATCAAACGATGTATTTTCCAAACGACACTTTAGGTCGCTCAATATAATCGTGATTGTGATGCTATGACATCAACCCCGTGAATTCCATTCCACGCAAAATAGGTAATTTGGGGTGTGATGATTGGCATCGAGCTTGATTATAGAGAACTAGGTTGCATCATTGACCCTAGACTATAACTACATCATCATAGCATCTCATCATTTCATCATAAGTGCATATTCACTTTACATGCGGTTTATACGTACATTTTTCGAGTTATTTACTTTCATTTCAAATCGATTGTCACATGGATGCCTTTAAATACCCATCCCATTATCCTTTCCTCATACTCTAATGTGGAGAATGCCTTGTCATTCCCTATCACAATTTTTACATCAGTTGATTCATTACCGATAACGTCGAATGCCGAGGTAAAACCTTTAAGTAGGGCGAAGTCACTCTCACTCCTTTGTTTCACCACTAACATGTCGAGTTACACGTTATTCACACATTAAGTCACTAAACCATCATACATTTGAAGCACTTACGACATCTCATAACCCATTTCTTAGGAAACCATCGATTATTTTGAAAAATAACCCCAAACTTATCACCTCATATCATATCACTTTGGAGCGTTTATTATTAACATCAGACTTTGCTACGTCTCACCTTTCCTCTTATTTTGAAGAAGTTATGGCTCCGAAGAAAGCTCCACAAGTTTTGACTCAAGAGGCTATGCAAAAGTTTGTGAGGGATAGTATAGCCAATGCATTAAGGATTGAAAGGGCAACATGGCGGCGTCTGCCGAGGTCATGCCATCGCCAAGCCACTAGACTTGCCAATGTCGCCGAGGTCGCAGCCCATTCTTGAAGCCGCTAGACTCGCCATCGCCGCCGAGGTCGCAGCTAATCGTCAAGCCGCCAGGCTTGCTAATGCCGCCGCTGACTACGCAGAATCGCTGAAGCTACTAGAATTGCGAGGGAAGTCAAGCCGCTAGGCTTCTTCTTCGCCGCAGTATTGCAGGAGGGTCCGGGTTAGAAGTTGTTCGTATAAGGATTTTAAAAGTGGAGATCCCACTAAGTTCAAGGGCATGAAGGGCCACCGCCATGGTTCGATGGTTCGAGAAAATGGAGTCGTGTTTTGTTATGTAATTGCCCGGAGGATAGCAAGGTTAAGTTTGCTACGAGTACACTACTTGATGGGGCAATGTCTTGGTGGAACTCGTATGCTCAGCCAATGGGGATGGAAAATGCTTTCAAGCTCACTTGGGAGCAATTCAAAGGTTTGTTAACGAAGAAGTATTGTCCGCGTACGGAAGTGAAAAAGTTAGAGACCGAATTCTATGAACTGGTAACTATTGGGTATGACATTGATACTTATATTCGAAGGTTTCAAGAATTGGCCGTGTTATGTCCGTCTATGGTTTCGGACAATGAGAAACTACTAGAGGCTTTCATTGGAGGACTTCCCGAGATTATTCAAGGTGATGTGATTTCCTCTGATCCGCAAACAATTGAAGAATGCTCGAGTATCCCAAAACTCATGGCACAAGTAGTAAAGAGAGGAAACATTACCCACATCAACCGTAACAACAATACCAACAACCGCACCAACTACAACAATAACAAAACAACAACAACAACAACAATAACGATAACCAAATCAACAACAATAAAAGAAA
Source organism: Chrysanthemum lavandulifolium (assembly GCA_022545495.1). Lineage (NCBI taxonomy): Eukaryota > Viridiplantae > Streptophyta > Magnoliopsida > Asterales > Asteraceae > Chrysanthemum > Chrysanthemum lavandulifolium. Next base: position 174,503,986 of record CM040244.1, on the reverse strand, counting down.
ATGGGAAAATGACCAAAGAGGTTATAATAACAACAACCAAAACCGTAACACTAACCATCATCAACAATGTAATAGAGGGCAAGAAGTCGCAATGGTTTATGTTCTTTGCACCAATAGAAGGCAGAGGTTATCTTTGGAACACACCCATTATGTAATCGATGTAAGTTTCATCACTCGGGTCCTTGCCTCGCCAAGTGCCACAAGTGCCAAAATTGGGACACCTAGCCGTGGATTGTAGAGGTAAAGCCGTAGTCACATGCTTCGGATGCGGGAGCAAGGACACTATCGGAATCAATGTCCTCAAAACCAAGGTCAACAAGTTGAAGGTGCTCATGGGAAAGCATACATGTTAGAAGGAGGAGAAGCTCGTCATGGTTTCAACAACGCGAAGATCAAGAAGTTCGAAACTAACGATCTTATTTTTCCTTATGTACTATGTCGTACTAAGTTTATGTCTTCCATCGTATTCGGATCTTATGACTTAGGATGTACTACTTTTGATAAACCACTCGTTGTAAAATATTCTCATTAAGCGTACTTTCTTTTCCTTCCGATTTGTTATCACTTGTGAGAATTTTACTTCCTTTCACTTTAACGACCATTTTAACGACACGGTTTAAATCTTTGTAAACATTGAGAGTTATAACAACTAAACCGAACGTCACATCATCGCTCCTTAATTATACATAGCCTAGCTAACTATGTCTAATTCGGAGGATCATGTTATGTTGGGAGCAGTTATTTATAAATCTTAATGCAAGCAAAATTTCCACATATTCCAAGTCAAAGTGTTACTCGTGGGAGATTCATCTAACATTTTCTCTACTATGATGTTTTGTACGCTCTCAATCATCGATAACTGTAACGACACATCCTCATGTCTTCTCTCCTCGATATTCATCACAAACTCAAAAATTCGATAGACCAACACGAACTGAATTCAGGGACTGAATTCCTTTTTGGATGGGCGAATGTGACAACTCGCAATTTCAGGTCATTTCTCAAGTTTCACTATTTCATCATTTAATTGTAAACTAGGTTTACGAGTATCAAATTCGCGTAACCTTAATGGTTTAGCTGCGAATTCATGAACAATCATCAAGGGCATTTCATATAGACTAGGTTTAGTCTACATTTCATTAGCATCATTATTATCATATTAGTTCATGCATGATTTTGCATTTTACATTAAACGATAATTTTCATATTAAATAAACGTTATCGCGTAATTAATTATTTTGAACATTTGATCCGTTACTTCCAAAATTATCACCGATATATTTTTATACTTATATTAAGATTATAAAATAATATTATGAGTTTACCAGTGTTTTAAATTTATTTTGTATATAAATTGTTATATTTATATAATTACGACGGTTTTCTTAAATACTACACGATTACTATTATATCACTCAAATTTTGCAAGAAATGTATTTTTATAATTTTTAGGACCTCAATATATTTTATCTTGACCCGTGAAAAGTTATTTTTAACTAACGCTACCCTAAATATTCAAATGTGTATACAATTCAACACTTATCTTCATTTAACTTTACAAAACATTATACTTATACAAATAAAAAAAAAAAAAAAAAAAAAAAAAAAAGTAAATGACTAAACCTCCTTGTCGACACAAGGAGGGTGAGTCACATTGGTTTGCCAAAATATCTTCTAAGGTATATGTATTATACTCTTAAATCACAAACTCATTTTCACTTCATTTTCAAAAGTAAAAGATCAAAATCTCTTGCTCTTTTCTCTAGAACCGCAACCAAGAGGACCAAGAAGGAGATCAAATATTTTTTTTCTAATCAAGTTATTTTCACACTCTAGTATCACTTTTGTATAAGGTTTTGCAATATAAACCTTGGGTGATTAGGAAAAATCCATTGTCCATAAACCTCATCAAGTTACTAGTAAGCATTCATATTCATCATAATATTTCATATTCATTGTTATGGTCATTTCATTTTATTTGAGAAAACATGCAAGTCTCATGAGGTTTATACCACTTTTTCATTGATTTTAAGAGTTATGTATATATAAGTCATCCTATAATTACTCCTTGTTATATATTATTTTTGGTGATGTCTAGGAACCCATGACACCCTAAGAAGGTGTATGGTAGGATTAGAATAGCTTCGGAGTTGTTTTGAATGGGTTAGAATAGGTTTGGCGCGAGAAAAACTCATTTCGACAAGTTTGCAAAAGGGTCTGTCCTTATTTTAAAAATCTGGAAAATCCGACAGTAGGTAAAAATTTTGGCCTAGATATTTAGAAAATACACTTTAAAACGAAAACGTGGCCGCTTGAACGGATTAAAACGGAGCTATAACGAAGAAGTTATGAATTTTTCAAGTTGGCGACGAAAACTATAATTTTCTGGAAATTTCAGCATGTATTGTTTATTTTGTACGAGTCAAAAATGAAGCTTAGGCGTTGTAAATTATTTCGACTTATCAAAAATATGTTAGTATACTTTGATACAAAGCTAAGGACCTTTAAAACGAGAAAACGGATTTGTAACGATTAAATTATACACGTTTACAAAAGTTGTCGTAACTTTATTATATAAGAAAAACTATATAATTTCTAATAGGCAAGTTTTACGGCAAACAAAGAGACCAAGTTGAAGGTTGTTTTAACATTGATGTAGAACTTTTATAAAGTGATGTCTTCTAGTAAAAGTAAGTTCGCCAAGTATATTTACCAAAATGTCCGACCGTTTGTTTAGCGGAGTTGTAATGAATTAATTACGGTTGCTTAAACTTTGCCAAAAACCATCCTTTAAACTATACTTTGGACTAAAGTACCATACTCAACCTCTATTTTTCTTTATGTTCGAGACCTCTGGGATGGAAACTTAAACACTAAAACTTTGAGATTATGATACGAGCTTCCCAAAACCGTTGAGTTCGTTTCCTAACGCTCGACGTGCACCATTTTACGACTAGCTTTTCGAGGCCGTTTTAGTCACTTTCATGAAATTTTCAATGACATTATTTTACGACTTAAAAGTTATAATTTCACAATAAATCACTAAATGATTATCGTAGGAGGTTGTTTCAACGTAAATACTTGTAAAGTATTTTATAAAATGTCAAGACATGTTGTAAACATATATTTCGACGATAAACATTATCTTCAAAAATTCACAAGTGGTATAGATATCATACGAATTGCATGCATAACATTACATCATGACTTATTATATATCATATCATTCATAATAGGCCAGTTAGAGATTTACGCTACATTTCTGTGTACTCACTTTTGCCATCGCATCATTGTCCAAGTGAGTCATAGCCCCACTTTTCTTGTTTTAATACTTTTATTAAACTCTTTGGGGGAGATACATGCTCAACAACTTTTATGGCAAACATGATTATTTGCAAACTATATGTTTATCTGAACTGAATGTTAGTCATACGAAGTAACAGTATCGCCATACTTAGAATTTCTATATCATGAATCATTGAGCTAACTGACTTGGTATGATCACGATCTAACGGACTTGGATAATGTTGAACTAACGGACTTGGTATAGTCATGAACTAACGGACTTGGTATAGTCATGTACTAACGGACTTGGTACAATCATGGTCTAATGGTCTTGGTACAATCTCGAACTAATGGTCATGGAACAATTTGAAACCGTATTTAATTATGTGTTATATTAAGTAACTATGGATACATTAAGTTATGCACTATTTTGTGAATTCATTTGACATCATGCGCTTGATCATAAACTATACACATTTCGGCGGTGGGTTGTGAACACACAGTTGCAAGTTTTGTATGGGCGGAACTTGAACGGGTGGATTTACAATGCCTTTCTTTGCATAAACGATTTTGAAAGGCTTTACATTTCAACACAAACTCTATGAACTCACTCAACCTTTGTGTTGACACTTTTAGCATGTTTTATCTCGGTATCTAAGGCATTCACTTCATGGCATGCATGTGGACATATCATAGAGTCGTGGTGACGACGCGCGTCTCACATGGGTTTTATATACTTTAAAACATCGTTTGAATTGTAACAAATTTATTTCCACAAGTTGATTTTCATTTGGGACCTATACTTTGTAAACTCGATTATTTTATTAAATCAAACGATGTATTTTCCAAACGACACTTTAGGTCGCTCAATATAACTGTGATTGTGATGCTATGACAACAACCCCTGTGAATTCCATTCACGCAAAATAGGTAATTTGGGGTGTGACATTTTCATATCCTCAAATCACTCGTTTCATCATAAATATTTTTCAAACAACCTCCATCACAACTCTCAGATCTCTCCATCACAGTTATAGTATAAAAGGTTCTTTTGGAAGAAAAAAAAGCTCCCCCAAAATTGTCCCATTATCACCCTTGTAAATAGATCTATGTCCCATAAATTGCTGGACATAAAGCGACGTCAACCATTTTTTTGCCTGCTCCTCTGTCGCCGGAAATTGACCATTTTACACCATCAAAGGAAAAAAAAATTCGATCTCTCACATTTATATATAGTGATCTGCTACCGCCCGGTCTATGACGGCTCCGACGAGCGGTATCGACTATCCGGCTCCCGATCGAATTCTGTCGCCGTTATCCATGCCGCTGCCACCGGAAGCATTTTAAAAGATCTATTTTTTTATCGCAGCAAAACCTACGAAAATTGGTCAAGGTTATACATGTTCTTAATTATTTTATATTGAGGCTTTGGTGATGGAACAATTTTAGCAGATTGTGTGGATTTGGTATTTGATTAAGAAATTAGATACAATATTATTGTTAGTCATAATTTTGCTGCTAGTCTTAAGTAGTTGTAATCAATAACTCATGGTTGATAATATCGTCATGTCACGTGATTTGGCTTTGTAAACATACTGTTGTTTCTTCTCGTAAGAAAATGATGTGGTAACTTTTCTTGATTTTTTGTTTATTTAGTTGTCAAAAAGCGCATCCAAAGTTGTTAGAAAGTGCAGGCAATGTATCATGAGCTGGTGACTTTTGGTTTTTGATCAAAGGTGGAATCTTGAAAAACACAATGATGTTTAGTGTCATTTTGCTGTAGTAATTGTGTATTAGTGTTCGTAATGTCGGCCAAGTGTTTGTGTATATCAGTTGAGAGCCGACCATGTTGTTGTGCACCAAAAGCTTCGACACCAGCCTGAATAACGTTTTGGTTTGATTGCCAAAAAGATAGGTCAAGGTGATACGTAGCACATGTTAATTCTTATGGTGATTTGAGTTCATGACGGCTTCGAGGTCGGTTAAAACATCGTGTATGACTTATACGATTAAAACATTGTGTATGAATATTCGGTATGTATCAATTTTTTTTATCTATAACATGATGTTTCGTGTCTATATAAATAGTTAAGTTTCGTGTCATTATAAATGTATCATGAACCTAAGTGAGTCACTATAAATATATCAAGAACTTAAGTGTGTCAAAAAACTTAGTATATTATAAAAGATAGTGTCACAAAAATATTTGTCAAGAAACTTAATGTGTCACTAAAATTATATCATGAAACTACGTGTATCAAAAGACTTAAATTGTCACTAAAAATGTGTCACAAAAACTAGCGTGTCACTACAAAATATCAAAAGAATTTAGTATGTCATTAAATAAGTGTAAAGGAAATTTGTGTGATTAACATAATGTGTCATTACAAATGTATTAAATTTAGTTGTGTATCACTAAAAATGTACTAAATTTTAATGTGTCATTATAATTTTATCAAGAAATTTTAATGTATCACTATAGGTTAATTTTAAAAAGTTCGTACAAAGAAAATAACAAAACTAAATTTAATATTGAAGAGGATGAAATGATGGATTATAACAGTGGCGGAGCCAGGATATTGACATATGGGGGGCAAAAAATATTGTCGTAAAAAAATTTAACAAAGAAATAATAGCGAACTTAACCGACTTAATATTGCATAAATGAACTTTATATAGTGCTAAAATAACAACAAAACATACCTTATGTTACGTGAAAACGACAACCATACTACATCCGTTAACCCAAAATAGCGATTGTCTGAAGATTATATACAACACCAAATTCACACCAAAATCAAAGAAACAACACACTAACTCGCAGATTCCAAACAAATTGAAAAAAGCAACAAAAGCAATTCGAATATCAAGATATACAAAGAAGAAAAAAAGACCAAATATCAAGAAAAACAAGACTCTAAACGGTAGAGCCAAATGCCCCAAAAAAAGCATAAAAGCCCCAAAATCGAGATAATACAAACAACAAAACGACACTAAATTTCAAAGACCAAAAACATCTTTCCGACACTAAATTTGATTTCAAAGCGACTTTTAGCGTGCAAAAAAGTACCAAAAACCTGTTTATAAAGTGCCAAAACAATATATATTAACAAGAAAATATGTACATATTATTTGAGCATAAACATAACAACAAATAATGCTTACATTGAGCAAACAAACATGTTAAAGATGGCCTTTACGATCAGTCATATTTTGAAACCGGTTCATCACATCTTCATTAGTGACATTTGCAAGTGCTTCTCATAATTGCTATATACTTAACTTTATGTAACAATAAGTTCATCACATCTTCATCAGTGACAATAAGTCAATAACACAACTTTAAATCTGTCTAAACAAGTTTAGTTTTAAAAGTAAAAGTGAAGTTAGGGTTTTCACTTACCAAATTTTAAGGATCAAGATAGGAAAACAAAACATGAATTGATTGTTGTTGATGAATGAATTATTGATTATGGCTGATTGAGTGGAATCCAGTGGATGGTAATGAGCTAATCTTTCTTTCCTTTTGCAATCTTGCTTTTGGAACTGAGTAACTGACGATTGGATAAATACAGTGGAATCCAGTGGATGGTAATGAGCTAGTCTACGAATTGCTTTTGGAACTGAGTATTAATTTTACAAGCCAAAGAAATTACATGTTGGGCTTCATCTTGTTGAGGGCAATTTCAAAATTGGGCTGAGGGCAAAAAAAAGAAAAGCCCATTAACACAAAAAATATGCACTATATAAAAAAATTTTGGGCCACTTTGTTGAGGGCACCCCCCGCTAATACTATCCCTCCGCCCCTGGATTACAATGTGAGAGATACATAAATTTTAAAAAATTGTTTAAAGAAAACAAAGAAAAAATAACTCTTAATGTTAGGCGCGTGGGGTACGGTTGAAATTGGTTTCAAGAATTGCCTTCTATTTCATGTTATTTACCATAATGCCATTACAATCATTTTTAAAGATAATTAATCACATGAGATCATCAATGATACATTCAACGGTCCAGATTGGTCCATATTGTTTTTATTTTAAGAGTGGACAACACAAACGGCCTCCTATATATATATATATATATATATATATATATATATATATATATATATATATATATATATATATATATATATATATATATATATATATATATATATATATATATATATATATATATATATATATATATATATATATATATATATATATATATATATGAAGTTGTGGTTAAATAATATATTTGGAAAAATAGAATATTTATAGTTTATGCAGATGTGGTCGTCGATTGGAAATGTGTTAGACATTTTTATTTAGACGTAAAGTGGTAAAAATATATAAGTTATTACTTTACAAAAGTTTTGGGATGAAAAAGGTTAAGTGTAAAATTTATAGGTGTTAAAGTTGTAATGATTAATACTAGTTTCAAAATTTGTAAAAGTTTTTAAGACAATGTTAAATTGGTTAAAGTGGAGGGTTCAAAGTGTACAATTTATATAAGTTATAAAACTTATAAAAGTTTTTAAGTTTTATAAAAGTTTTAAGGAAAGTGACAAAAGATTCGAAATCAAGGGGCTGAAATTGTAAAAACAATATATAAGTTTCAAAGCTTAGAAAAGTTTTACAAAACAATTGAAAAGTTATCCAAAGTGGTGGGACTGAAAATGTCAATATGTAAAAATGATAAAGTAATAAAAATGTGGCATTAGCCACTGCCAGGACTCGAACCAAGGACCTCTCACTCCCAAACCAAGCAACATAACAAACTGAGCCATGGGTACTTCTTGGTTATGGTTTACATGTTAGTCGTATTTAAGGCCACTCAATAGCATTTTATTTTTGTAGCAAATTTAGTCAGTAGTATATTTGATCGTGAATTTTACATGTGAAATTTAAGTTCTATTTCTTCTTCAACTCTAAAAGCTGAGTTTTGTGATTCAAAAGGACACATTTTGTTTGTGAAAGTAATAAGAAAGTAGCGTTTGGTTTTGTAACAAATAAACGGGCACATTTACGAAGTACACAAGGCAACGAGGAAATCGTTTACATGTTCGAAAATATATTAAGTGTTGACAAAAACGAGTTTCTTACTACACAAGTCATAAACGTTAACAAGTTATTACGTAGAGAAATGTTTTCGTGTATATGATTTCATATAAAAAGCAAAACACGTATAATTTTTGTATATGTGACGTGTGGCAAAGTATAAAAGGGAGAAAGATTTAAGTTGCTTACAAGGTCACAGGTACGAGACTGTGGGTGAACAATGACCAAAATGACTAAACCCTTTTACTCTCCAAGTTGTTAACTCATTACTTAACCCAAAACTTTAAAACCTATAATATGTTAAACCCAAATCGATCAAAAGCTAGCAACCTAATCTTGAAAACCTTTCCTTTCTTTCCTCCTTTGGCTCGTCAGTGGATGGAGTTGCAAGAGTAAGTGTTTTGTGTGAGTTTAAATGAAAGGTGATAAGTTAGGGGAATATGTTGGTTCGGTTATATATGTAGAGAAGAAAAAGGGAGTAGTCTATTCAATATGTGTTGAAAAGAAAACACTTTCTTGTACTTGTGTTCATTGTGTTACGCAAGACAAAAAGGAAACGTGTGGTGTTTGTAGTTTACTGACATTGCAAAAGAAAAGGGGATAGGTGTGTCTTGTCTGTGCCGAGTCACATGCAAAAGATGAAGTCAAAGTTTGTGAGGATAGTAACGAAGGATAGATGAATTATATAGCCAAACGAGGGTATGGTTTCTTTAATATTTTACACATAATTCACCTAGGATTCAAGAAAAGGAGAAAAAAAGAGGTGGAGTCAACAAGCATGCTATGATTTCAGGAAGGAAAATAGGGCACGTTTGGTTATGTCGTGTCATATACAAGAGTGGGGAGCATAATACACTTTGGTTAATAGGGTCAAAGATGGTCAAGGGTGGTTTAAGGATTTGTTTAAGATTATAGGGTGGCTAGGAGGGTGCCGTGTCTCCTTTGGTTGGGTCTAACATGCAAGGAAAAAAAAGAAAAGAAGTCAATGTGTTTGCATGTGTCGTGTGAGTATGTTTGAAACAAAAGGTGTGCTGCTTTTGTGGTTTTGAAAGAGCAGGAAACAATATAAATATCACAATACCAAATTGAAACTATATCTCAAAGGATAGGGCTATTAATCCAAGATAGGGTGCGTTTGGTTAATAATCGGGCCGAAGCCCAAAGTAACTTTGGAGGGTCCGGTTGGTTGGTGTGATCCGAGTCCAACAAGAAAAAGAAAAATAAATTAATAAATGAATAAATAAATAAATTTTGATACAATGTAATTAATTTGGTTACGAGGAAATGGTTCGGAATAGATTTGTTGGTTTTTGACTTGTTCGTGTTGGTTACGTTATGTATCGGTTTGTCGAATCGTAACTCGTAGAGGATAAAAAAAAACTTTTAAAATGAATTAGTTCGTGTTTAGGATTAATTAGTGACTTGGAAAATTATTGGTTGTTACAGTACCCACCTGTAACACCCCCAAAATCACGATGTGACAGCGGAAGACTAATTGGGGTATTACTTAGAGGATCATAGTCACAAGTTATAGAAAACGGCTCTAAAGAGACGTTTTAATAAAAAGTAGTTACCATTTCATAAATCTCAGCGTTTAGAAACACAAAAAGGGAATACCATATGTTTTGAAGTTACACAAAAGATAATTTAAATATTTATGAAATGATAACTTTTATTGAAAACAACACCACTTCAAGTGTCCCACGACATCCGCTCCACACCTTCATGAAATTCTAATTAGTACCTGAGATGAACATGCTTAAAAGTCAACAAAAGTTGAGTGATATTCATAGGTTTAAATAATAAGTTGAACACAAGTAAGAGATGATAATTGCTTCGAATACAATTACCATGGAAAACATAGATTATTATTATGCGCTAAGCTCATGACACCAAACTAACTGCATACACTAATTCTTGGCGTAAGTAATAATATTGCCCTCGAGATGGAATTGCCAATTCCATAGTTAACCTAAATATAGTGCGCCCGGTTATTTCCGATAACCGAGTCGGGTCGTTAATTCCCATAGTACTATCCACAATATTCGCGCTCACCAGCAAGTGATTAATGGTTCATGATGTAAGGGACTTATGGCGAGGCAACTTAGGCTATAATAATAATGATCGATAAGCATACTGATTTAAGAAAAGACTTGTGTTCTAGTTTATAGCATGTATCTCTCGCGGGTTTGAAAGAAATAAGTAAAGGCGAGGCTATGAACTCACCTTAGCAAATGGTATCCGAGTAGTGTAAGGTCAAGTAGTATGAGCACGAAGTACCGTCACGCGACCTATAATTAGCATGGCAAGTCTTAGTTTATTGTTTTTATTCATGACTTAGTGTATTTAAAACGGTTGAAGCATTCTCGAGAGTTTGTGTTTAATAACGCTTATGTGGCAATGGTTAAGTTTAAATAAGTTTCGAAATGCTTATAAGTCTTTGGCTCTTGGAGAAGTGAATGGAATAGTTTACGAAGCATTCGTATAAGAGTTGGCTCGAGTATATTTATTAAAGCGGAAATAATTATGAATCAACTTATATTTATTTGATTTTGTTTAGTTTTGAAATATATATATATATATATATATATATATATATATATATATATATATATATATATATACAATATATATTTTATCTAAGTCGCGGGAAAATATTATATTTAGAAAAGTATAATATTTTCTAGTTTATGCAAATGTGGTTGTCAAATAGAAATATGTACCAATTTTATTTATGTGACAAGGACGTGTAGAATATATAAATTTATTATCTTTTAGAAGTTTTAGGATGGGAAGCGTTAAGTGTAGATCTTGGAGGGTCCAAAGTTGTAAAGATTTATATAAGTTTCCAATTTTATAAGGATTTTAAGAAAATGTGTTAAGTGGTTCAAAGTAGAGGGTTGAAATCGTAGATTTTAATATTAGTTTACAAAGCTTATAAGAGATTTTAAGAAATATGATAAGAGATGCGAAGTTTGGGGGCTAGTTGTGTCAAGTCCCGAAAGTTACAAGTATATAAAAAAAGGATGGGTAACTGCCATGAGGCAGTTTCGAACCCTCAACCTCTTCTGCCAAGAGACCACGCTCCCACCAACTGAGCCAGGGACCCTTTTGTGTTAGGTTTCTCAGTTTAGTTCTATTTAATAAGTATGTCGACTGTTTCATGTTTGTTTTGTAATCCTTCTCAGTAGCAATTTTCGAAAGTGTTGCATGCATATGCATGACTTTTGTGTTTCTTCTCCAAGATTGTTTTATAATCCCAAGTTTTCAAGTAAGACATAAATATAGTTAAGCACTTGACGAGTCGCTTTGATGCCGTAGTGAACCAAAAGCCTTGTTTCGTTTCGATGTTTATTGACAAGACCCGATATGAGTTTTTAAACCAAAGAAGTTCAAGTCGAGCTAGTGAGATTCTCATCTAGCTTATTTTCTAGTGAACCGAGTGCTTGTTACTAACAAGCTCTCGTATGGTATAATGGGTCTCGGTTTGTGAGTTGAGCTTCCAAGCCCGCGTGAGCTTGATTTGTCTTTAGCCACTCGGTTGTGTATAATGTTTACAAAAGTGTTCGATGAGTAAATTAGAATCGAATAAACTTGAGTCGAGCCAATAATTTCAAGGTAAGTAGGTTTCTAAAAGTGAGCTATCGTTAATGAATTTCATGAAACCGTTTGTACATCATTTATACATTTTGAAATGACTTTCAAAAGCTTCAAGGTTACTAAACTTGTTTTAAAATCCGAATAAACTAAGATGATTATTTTCTATAGTTTAGCATGCATGTTTTACTTTAAAAAGGTACCACACAAGCTTAATAACACATGATGAGGATGTCAAGTTCATACACGTAAAGTTTATGTCGTTGTTTATGTTTAAAGATTGTATGCTTAAACAAAATATAATTGTATGCAACGAGTGGAGTTTAACGCAAGAAAACCATAATGAAGGTGAGTAAGTGACTTACAATGCTTGTGTGAGAGTGAGTGAAGCAAAGGCCAAGACTCAAGAAAAACTCGAATGCAAACTATATCCAATCGACTCAAAGCAAGAACCCAACAACCACTAGAGTATCAAACCCCTTGAAGACCTTGACCTTGTGAAAATTTTTGGTAAGTGGAATATGTAATGAGCCTAGGCTCGTGGGTTTTTAAGAAGAAAAAGAGGAAGAAGCCTTTGGTTAAAGACCAAGAGTCTTTGTTTAACTTGGGTACATGAGACATGATTTTACTTGTATCTAGGTAGTATGTTAAGAAACAAGCACATGGTCTTTGGCTTTTCTTGAGTGGTATTCGGCAGCCATAGGACAAGAAAAGGGATAAAATGAGTTGTGTGCATGGGGAACATGCTTCCCAAAGTCAAAGGTCTAGATATATGTTGGTCATTGAGTTTATATCTAAAAATATGTTCCAAGGTCTAGGTATTAGCAAGTTTTTGGAAGAGATGGTGTACTTGTGTGAGCTTATTCGGTTACAAGAAAAAGGGAAAGATAGGATCTCAAATTTTCGTTACGTATATCGTGTCCCGTTTGAGCTTAAATGTGAGTCACGGTGTCCCGGTTTGAGGTTTTTGACCAACGTATAATATATAATTTAGCATGTTTTTATAAAGGTAATAAAAATATAAAAATAAAATATTAATTCTAACTCGTAGAAATATTTATTTGACTTTAGCCATAATTAATTTAGTGTCGATACAGCGTGCGGCTCGAAGACAAGAAAATTTCTTGTGAGGCGATTTGGTTATCGAGAATTATCGGGCATGATTAAATGAGACTACTCGGAGTTGCATAAATTTTTATGCAATAAAATGAAGTGTACATGCTAAAATGCTCAAATAAGTTTTGATAAACAATTTAGTTTATTAATACGAAGGTTGATGATAGTGAAATTTTACAGGTGGCTACACCACCCCTTATGGGAACCTTCTCCTTGAGGTTAAATTGGTGTTAGTCGCTTATGTGACAAAGGAAATTTTTTGAAATTTTCTTGTTTTGTTTGCAAATATGACGTGGATAAATTTATTCGAATAATAAAAAAATTCAAGGAACGCAATTTCTTTGAGATGTAAAATTGGGTAAGAGGTTTGCATCCTTGAAAGGATCCTAATTTAATAAAACCGGTTTTTACACGTGATACAAATAAAACAATTTCGCAAAGGTCGATGTTTTGATATTTCTTAGCATAAGGAGTTTTGATAAGATTTAACCAGAAAATTTTGACTCGTGAGGATAAATCTTTTTAGAAAAATGTCACCACACGTTTAAGAAAGGTCATCGAAGGTGAAAAGGTCAAATAAAATGATGTGGTCGGGTGTGTATGTCCTTATAAAATTTTACACGTTTAAGAGCAGAGTTCAGTTACTAAGGTTATGCTCGTTGGTATATTGTCACGGTCCTCTCGGATTTGGACGGTATAAAAGTAGAGAATCTTGACCTTGTTGAAGTTTCGAAAGAGAACTTGATAGATGTAGGGAAAGTTGCTGAACTTTAGCTTTTGTGATGAAAACTTGCTAAATAAAATTTTAAGTGACAACACGAAATCGGTTCCAAGTTGGAGGTTTATATGTCCATTAGGAGTTGTTTCTTGATTTCAAATAATTCCAACACCTCAGCTTTTGTAGATGATGAATCAATTTGTTCCTTATCAATTTTTATTAAAATGTTTATTATTTATTGTTTCAAAACAATGTGTTTGATTTACTTTGAAGATTTGGTTTAGTTACAAAAGAAGATATTGGTTATGCTTTAAAGCTTTTCAAGGAAGTAAATAGTTTAGACGATTGCAATATAGATTATGAAACGGTTTGTAAAACAGTTTATAGGGTAGTAGAAGGCGATTATAGTGGCAAAACAGTAGTTAAATTTCGTGATATATCATCCCGTGGGAGGGTTGGTAAATAGGAAAATAGTTTATCATTTGTCGGATAGTAGAAACATTTGTACTTCAATTTGTGATTTAGTATCAACTTGTTTTAACGAATAGCTCGTGAGATGACTTATAGAATAGCTCATAGGGTAATAAAAGAACTTCTCATTGTGTATAAAATACCGGTAAATTTGGAATTTTCGGTTTAATGATATGTCGTACAACATTTTTTAGGGTGACCGCAAACTATTCGGTAAGGTAGTTGAAAGTAGTTGCGTGTCAGATAGAATAGTTGATAAGATATTTGAAAGCAGTTTGTGTATTGGATAGCGACACAGCTTACTAATTCATAAGAGGATAGCAGGGCAGAAGTTGGTATTTCCAAGGGATGAGTGAAAGATTAGGGATTTGTTCCCAGAAAAAGTGGCTTGAGTTACAAGTTAACTCTTGGTATGTTTCTAGATCGTTAAAAGTTTAGTGGTTCGTTTATATTTATGTTCAACGAGGGAGTTTTCCTTCGTAGATGTCGTAGTATGTCGTTCATGATTCATCGATTGGGTATGAGTTTTGGGATAGAGGTGACACTGTTACAACAGTGGATGATGGGGCATCCTCGATCTCAGTGTTTGAGAGAATGATGATGGATCGGGATGGTGAAAACATGATGTTGTAACGATTAAGTAATAGTAGTTAATATATGTTAAGCAACCTTTAAATGGTTATGTATCATCTGCTAAGCAAGTCTCCATACATAGTTAAATAGTAAAGTAAAATATATTAAGTAACGTTTGATTGGTTATGCATCATCTGCTAAGCAAATCTCCATGCATGATGCTGATAAGATATAGATACGAAGGTGTAAAGTAGTAGTGTATAATGGTCAGTTTTGAGAGTGTAGTATTGCAAGGAGAAAAGCGTTCCACTTAGGGGGAAAGTATCAAAATGAAGAGGTATTGTAATGCCAGTGTGTTGTGTGTAGAAGTAACCCTTTATAACTTTTATGATTTTCAATGTTCATGAACACACACGGAAATTTTACCATTTTCAGACATCAAGTAGGAAGTCAACCGGACATAACCCTATCATAACTACTCTCAGTATCGCAAAATTTACCTCTGAGTTGGACATAGGTGATCAGGTTATGTCCCACTGTCCCTGGTTAAATATAGGTGATCAGCTTATATTCACCTGAGGTTCTCTATAACCAGTTCTCTATAACCTAGGCTCTGATACCAACTGTAACACTCCCAAAAATGGTTTGCAGAGGAAGAAAATGTTACAGGGGTGCTACTCAATTGGATCACAACACAAAGTACAAAATGATAGATTCTCTTTAAAATATTTCATTTATTGTAGTAAAACAAAGTTTACATCATTGTTTTAGTTCAGAAATATAGGCCCATAAAGGAATTTAAGAGGTCCCCAAAATATATCAGAGTCGTCTATGACCATGCCATACCAATGCTCAAGCGCCTCCAGAGTTTAGCTATCGCCTTTTTATCCTGAAAATACATGCTAAAAAATCAACATAATGGTTGAGTGAATTCATAGGTTTAGTAATAAAATAGTTGATCACAAGATTTCCAGTTCTATAAAACAGTGGGCCCGTTGGTGCACCCATAATCATAGTGGTTGTTATTGCCCTAATCTCATGACATGCAAAACGTTAACGGAAATTCCAAAAACCATAAAGGTAATAATATAGTGCCCAACGGGAGGTAGTCTGCCAATTCTACCTAGTACTCAAATATAATGCATTTGTCTGACCTGGCCCAGCCAGCACAAACGGGGATTGTCAGTCCTAATAGATCTATTCACAATATTTGCGCTCACTTGCAAGTGACTAATGGTCCATGATACACATGTCTTTTTGGCATAACGGTACTTAGGCAATAACACATATCAGAAAAACAACATCCAGTTTTCAAGCATTTGTGATCATAAAAGCAGTAGTAGCATGTATCTCCCCCAAAGAGTTTATAAAACAGTTTAAAGAGTAAAGTGGGGTGATGAACTCACCTCAGTGGTACAGTAGGAAATGCACAACAATATCAAGTACAATATGGCAACGGCTTCAACACGAAACCTATATATAATATGGCAAGTCTCATATATATATATTTTCCGTTTACGATCTCATATAGTTATGTTTAGAAAATGGTTTAGTTGTGAGACACGTGCATCGTTTCTACTTGTGTGGAAATGCTTAAAGTTCAAAATCAAAACGTTTTCAAATATTTGAGTTATTGTAGCTTATGTGGAAGTTTCATAAGTTGATTCGATTCTCGATAGTGTATATAATTGTAGTTGTGAGAATATTTGTAAGTATTGGCTTTTGGAATAAATGTGGAAATATATACAATATATTCACATAAGAGTTGGCTCGAATATTGGTTTAAGTACGATTGGAGTGGAAATAATGTCACACCCCAAATTACATTTTTGCGATGAATGGAATTCTCGGGATTGACCTGTCATAGCATCACAATCACAGTTATATTGAACGACCTAAAGTGTCGTTTGGAAAACACATCGCTTGATTTAATAAAACAATCGAGTTTACAAAGTATAGGTCCCAAAGTTTACAAAGTTTGCGGAAATATAAATATATTACAAGTCCAAACGATGGTTTTGAAAGAAAGTGCTATAATGTACAATGATGTAAGTCGACGCCATGACTAAAAGGTGGTTCCTTAACCATGCCATGATGAATATGCCTTAGATACACGAGATAAAACATGCTAAAAGTGTCAACAAAGGTTGAGTGAGTTCATAGAGTTTGGGTTGAAATGTAAAGACTTTCAAAAATCGTTTATGCAAGAAAGGCATCGTAATCCACCTGGTTCAAGTTCGCCCATACAAAACTTGCAACCTGTATTCACAACCCATTGCCATAATGTATATAGTTTATGTTCAAGCGCATGATGTCAAATGAATTCACATAATAATGCATGACTTAATGTATCAATGTTTACTTGACATAATTATACCAAGACATTGGTTCAATGGAAATCCCAAGACATTCGGTTCAATGATGTTCCCAAGACATTCACCCAATGGTAATCCCAAGACATTCAAATTTCAATGATAATCCCAAGACATTCACCCAATGAAGTTCCCAAGACATTCAAACCCAATGATAATCCCAAGACATTCAAATTCAATGAAGTTCCCAAGACATTCATTAATGATAATCCCAAGACATTCACTCAATGATTTATGATATAGGATATGACTAAACATTAAGTTCGATTAAGCATGTAGTTTCAAATAATCCGATAGTTATAAAAATAGTTGAGCATGTATCTCCCAAACAGTTATGAAAACAAGTAAAAGTAGGGCTATGGAACTCACTTGGTAAAATGAGGCGATGACAAAGTGAGTACACCAAATGTAGCGTGAATCTCGAAACGCCTATTATGAATGGTATGATATGTAATGAGTTATGATGTAATGTTATGCATGCATTTCGTATGTTATTTATACCATTTGCGAGTTTTGAAAATATTACTTATCGTCGAAAAATACTCTTTTGACGTCTTGACCCATCAAAAATCACTTTACAAGTATTTACGTCAAAATGTCATCCTACAATGGTTTCGTAATGATTTATGGTGAAATTATCACTTTTCGTCAGTAAAATCATGTCGCCGGAAATTTCATGAAAGTGACAAAATGGCTTTGAAAACTAGTCGTAAAATGGTGTACGTCGATCGTTAGGAAACGAACTCGACGGTTTGGAAAGTTTGTATCAAAACTGGAAGTTTCAGTTCAGAGTTTTAGACATAAAGGTCTCGATCATAAAGATAATAAGGGTTAAAGATAGTGATTTTGTCTAATTGTTGTGTAAAAGTGAGTTTCGGCCAAGTTTTGAGCAACCGTAATTAATTTATTAAAACTCCGCTATACAAACGGTTGATTGTTTTGAAAATATGCTCGGTGATCTTGATTTTACTAGAAGACATTTGTTCCAAAAGTTCCACATCATGGTTAAAAAACAGCCTCCAACATGGTGGAATTCACCACAGTAACACTTGTATCGTAAAAATAATATAGTTTTTCGTAAAATAATAGTTACGGCAACTTTATGAAAACGTGCATATCTTTGTCGTTTTAAATCCGTTTTCTACGATATAATCGTCCTTAACTTCGTATCAAAGTATACTAATATATTTTTGATAAGTCGAAATAATTTGCAAGCTTAAGGCTCGTTTTGACCCGAATAGAGTAAAAATAGTATCTTTGAAATTTCGAAAATTATATATTTTCGTCAAACTTTAAAAATTCATAACTTCTTCGTTATAACTCCGCTTTTATCCGTTCAAGCGCCACGGATTCGTTTTAAAGTATATTTTCTAAATATCAAGGCCAAAAATTCGTGCCACTGTCGGATTTTCCAGAAAATCAAAACAAGGACAGAACACTTATTATACTTATCGAAAATAGTTTTTCTCGTGACTAAACCTATTCCAATCCCTTCAAATCAACTCCAAAGCTAATCTAATCCTACCATACACCTTCTTAGGGTGTCATGGGTTCCTAAACATCATCAAGACCAAAGTATACCAAGGGATAATTATAGGATGACCTTATATATATATATTTCTAAAATCATGTAAAATGGTATAAACAACACAAATCATGCATGCTTGCTCCAAAAATGAAGAGATACTTATGAAAAGAAAAGGAAAGATGTAAATGAAAATGAAATGCTTACAAGCTACTATGATGAGGTGCAAAGAACAAAGGTTTAAACTTAAACACCCTAGGTTTTATTTCAAAACCTAAACAAAGAGTGTATCTAGATTGTAAAATACTTGATCTTGATAAGTTTGATGAATTCTCTTTCTTGATCTATGGGTTGCCGTTTGTTTTTGAGAGAAGAAAAAAAGAAAGACAATCTTGACTTGAGAACTATGAATTATGATAGTGTGTATGAATGACTTGGAGTATATATTTCAATCATGTAAGAAAATGTTCACCAATTATTTAATGCATCACCCTCCCCACTTGACGTTTTGGGGGGGATGTTTTTCAACAAAATATATTTTTTTCTTTTTTTTTTTTATAGCATGTGTAAACTTTGTTAAAAATGAATGTGTAAGAAAAGTGTAGGAAATATGTTAATATTAATAACTTGTAAGGTAAATGGTAACTTTTAGGTAAAAGAGATTTTTAATAGATCAAAGTGGAATGTAATGAGATCATAAAATTGTAAAATACATTCCTTGTAACATTTGAGTGATAAAATAATTATTGTATAGTTTTAAGAAAAGTGTCGTAATAATATAATTTTAACGATTTATAGGCAAAATAAATTTAAAACACTAGGTAAACTCAAAATATAGTTTTATAACTAAATGTAAGTATAAAATATACGGGATCATTTTAGAAGTAACGGATTAAATATTCAAAATAATAACTCACGCGATAACGTTTATTTAATATAAAATTTACGCGTTTAATGTGAAATGCAATGTCATGAATGAACTAATATGATGCAAATGATGTTAATGAAATGTAGACTAAACTTAGTCCATATGAAATGTTCGTGATGATATGATCATAAATTCGCCGCTAAACCATAAAGGTTACGCGAATTTGGAACACGTAAACCTAGTTTACGATAAATGTTGAAATTGTGAAACTTGAGAAATGACTTGAAATTGCGAGTTGTCACAAATAAACACAATTCAAATGGTATTTATTGGATTTGTTTAGTATCGAGGTGTACAAATATATATATATATATATATATATATATATATATATATATATATATATATATATATAGAGTTAACGTGAGATCAAACTTAAAGTTGTAAAAATAAGATCAAGTCTAAAAAACCATTAAAACATTTATAAATAACAATTTTAGCAATAATACACATAAAAATAATATTTTAATACAAATTAACATTTTAGCAACTAATAACCACATGATACATGAGTTTGGATTAGTGATACACCTGATACACATTACGTTAATAAATATTCCAAAACCTTATACACATACAAAAACCTGATACACATTACACTTCTAATCAAAGTGTATCACCTAGGTTTCGTAAATTTTAAAAAGAATATCGAAACTTTAACAATTTTAGTTGTAGTTAATAAAAAATTTATTTTTGTTGTAAGGAGAGTGTCGCTTGTCAAATTTTAGTTGGATTTCATTTTAACAACTTTAAGTTTGATCTTATTTGATCTAGATATATATATATATATATATATATATATATATATATATATATATATATATATATATATATATATATATATATATATATATATATATATGTAGCTATATATATATATATATATATTGAAGTTTTGGTTAAATAATATATTTGGAAAAATAGAATATTTATAGTTTACGCGGATGTGGTCGTCGATAGAAAATGTGTTAGACATTTTTATTTAGACGTAAAGTTGTAAAAATATATAAGTTATTACTTTACAAAAGTTTGGGGATGAAAAGGGTTAAGTGTAAAATTTAGAGGGGTTAAAGTTGTAATGATTAAAACAAGTTTCAAAAGTTATAAAAGGTTTTAAGACAATGTTAAATTGGTTAAAGTGGAGGGTTAAAAGTGTTAAATTTGTATAAGTTATAAAAACTCATAAAAGTTTTTAAGAAAAGTGACAAAGAATTCGAAATCGAGGGGCTGAAATTGTAAAAACAATATATATGTTTCAAAGCTTAGAAAAGTTTTACAAAACAATTGGAAAGTTATCCAAAGTGGTGGGACTGAAAATGCCAATATGTAAAAATGACAAAGTAATAAAAATGTGGCATTAGTCATTGCCAGGAATCAAACGAAGGACCTCTCACTCACAAACCAAGCAACATAACCAACTGAGCCATACGTACTTCTTGGTTATGGTTTACATGTTAGTCGTATTTAAGGTGTCACAATTCTCAATTTCCGGTCATTTCTCAAATTTACTGTTCATTTCGGGAATTTACTATTCATCGATTACTATTTATCATTTTACTATTCATCTTTTTTGAAGTCGAATTGATATTCTGAGAATGTATTTCAAAATTTTACTATTCACGAAGCACTATTCATTCCCAGAGAAAAATCACTATTCATGCTTCACTATTGATCATTTATCGTAAACTAGGTTTACGAGTACCAAATTCGCGTAACCGTAAGGGTTTAGCTGCGAATTCATGAAAAATCATTGAGGACACTTCATATAGACTAGAGTTAGTCTACATATCATTGGTAACATCATCGTCATATTAGTTCATGCATGGATTTGCATATTTCATTAAACGTATATTTTTTTATTAAATAAACGCTATCGCGTAATCATTTATTTTGAATATTTGATCAGACACTTCCAAAAATTGTCCTAATATATTTTTATACTCATTTTAAGACTATAAAAATTATATTATTAGTTTACCCAATGTTTCAAAATTACTTATATATAAATTGTTATATAAATATATTTACGACGGTTTCCGTAAATTCAACTCGATAATTATTTATTCACTCAATTCTTTTGAGAAATGTATTTTTATAATTTTTATGACTTCGATATATTTTATTTTGTTCCGTTAAAATCAATTTCTAGCTAACGCTACACTAAATACCTAATTATATTTACTTAATATACCTAATAATTACACTTAAATGCAATTAATTCACAAAACACATTAAACTCTTCCATTCCCCCTGGCCGACCTCCCATATGTGTCATCATCTTTTTTTACAAATATCTTCAATTAATGGGACACCTACACATTTAAGATGACTAGTCAATATTTGATACAAGATATTTGCAAACTAAACACATAGTTAACACATAACAAAGGTGTAAAGTGAATGAGAACTCTTCCATTTCTTCTCCAAAAATTCGGCCAACCCAAAAACAAGGAAGAAATCCAAAGATTTTCAAGATCAAGTGATAATATAAACTCTAGTATACTTTCTTTTAAGGGTTTTGCGATAAAAACCTTGTTCCATAAACCTCATCATCATACTAGTAAGCATTTCATGATCATTATTAATCTTTCATATTCATACTTAAGTTATTTTTATCATGCTTGAAAGAAAACATGCAAGTTTCATGTGTATCTATACCACTTTTATTGTTTTTAGTACTTATAATTAGTATATATCATCCTATAATTAATCCTTTGAATCATATCATTTTTGATGATGTTTAGGAACCCATGACACCCTAAGAAGGTGTATGGTAGGTTTAGAATAGATTTGGTGTTGATTTGAAGTGATTGAAACAAGTATTACGCAAGAAAAACCATTTTCGACAACTTTAAAATGAGGTCTGATCATTTTTGTGAAATCTGGAAATTTCGATAGGTTATAAAGTATTTTGGGCTAGATATTCAGAAAATATACTTTAAAACGAAACCGTGGTCGCTTGAACGGGTTGAAACGGATTTATAACGAAGAAGTTATGCTATTTTCAAGTTTAACGGCGAAAACTATATTTTCCGAAAAACTGCATGCTGTCCAGAATTTTTAAGGGTCAAAAATGAATTTTAAGCGTTATCTAAATGAGTCTATTTATCAAAATATATTAGTATACGTTAATACGAAGCTAAGGATATATAAAACGTAGAAAACGGACTTATAACGACTAAAATACACGCGTTTAAATAAGGTTGTCGTAACTATTATTCACAAGTATAAAACACTTACATATATATTTTCTAATAGCCAAACTAGTTGTCGCTAGTGACCATGTTGGGAGTCGTTTTTCACATCGATAGAATACTTTTTAGAAAACGATGTTTTCTAGTAAAAGTGAGATCACCTAGCCTATTTTCCAAAATGTTCAACCGTTCGTCAAACGAAGTTGTAACGAATAAAATACGGTCACTCAAACTTTGCCGAAAACTAACCTTAAACAATATTTGTAGTCTGATCACCCTACTTCACCTATATTTTTCTCCATGATCGAGACCTCTATGATAAAAATTTAAAAGCTAAGACTTCGAAATAATGTTACAAGCTTTCCAAAACCGTTGAGTTTGTTTCCTTACACTCAATATTCACTATTTTACGACTAGTTTTTCGATGCCATTTTGTCACTTTCATGAATTGTCAAATTATATTGTTTTACGACGAAAAACTATAATTTCACTAAATGATTATCGTAGGATATCATTTCGACGTAAGTACTTGTAAAGTAATTTATAACTTGATAAGACATTATAAATTATTTTCGACGATAAACTTTATTTTCAAATGTACAAGTGGTATGGATATCATATGAGTTTGCATGCACGACATTGTTTCATGGCTTACATTAGAACATATCATTCATATTAGGTTGCAGATAGAGATTGCGCCTCATTTCAGTTTATCTACTTTTGCCGTCATAATCATTGCATCAGGTGAGTTCGTAGCCCCACTTTTACTCGTTTAATTGTTTTATAAACTCTTTGGGGGAGATACATGCTCAACTACTTGCTTTTACTTTACCCTTATATGAACTTAAATAACTGTTGTTTCACTACTTATGCTAGTAAGTAGATTGTGCCAGAACTAAATTGATAACTATGTTATGAACACTATTATTTGAACCACTTTTCTTGATTTTGGAGCCCTTCGACATATATATTTGAACTCTTTTAACTTGATAGGAACATATTGGCATAGATTTGAACACTTTAACTTGATTTAATTCTTTTGACATATAATTAATCTCTTTTAACTTGATTTAAAAAACTTTGACATATAATTAATCTCTTTAAACTTAATATTGAACCTTTTGACTATTTTGAAATTGTTTGACTTAATATTGAACCCTTTGACTATTTTAAACTTGTTTTACATAATATTGAACCCTTTGACTATTTTGAACCTTTTGATATGTTTTGAGCTCTTTGACTGTTTTGAACTTTTGAACTCGACTTAAACTCTTGAACTTAATTACGAACTTTTGAATAGAACACTTGAACTTAATTACGAACTTTTGAACGGAACACTTGAACTTAATTACGAACTTTTGAACGGAACACTTGAACTTAATTACGAACTTTTGAATGGAACACTTGAACTTAATTACGAACTTTTGAATGGAACCCTTGAACTTAAATACGAACTTATGACTTGTTTGAACTTATTGAACCGTACGTGCTATGACCTTGACCTAAAGTCTCCCATGATCGGAGCATCACTATAAAGTCTCCCATGTTCGGAGCATCACTATAAAGTCTCCCTATGTGAACGGAGCAATACTAAGTCTCCCTTGTACGGAGAAGTGCAAATTCTCCCATGTTCGAGTGTTCTTAATTGTATATAATAGTTGTATGATGTCTTGTCAGACATTCGCATTGTTAGTCTCCTATCAAGAGGTAGTATGGATAGCGCTATTAGAGGTCGGCCAACCTCTCGTTCACTATGTTACGGGACGCATATTATTTATTCTAGGGGCTTTGCCTGGCATACATTATTATATACGCGGTGCTATATTGTGAACTATTATGACATCATATACTCGACCACTAGACACACTATATTTTGTGCAATGGGTTGTGAACACACAGGTTGCAAGTTTTGTATCGGCGGAACTTGGAACTGAGTGGATTTACAATGCCTTTGCTTTGTGAACTATTATGATAACGTGTACTTGACTTCTAGACATACTACTTTTGGCAGTGGGTTATGAACACACAGGTTGCAAGTTTTGTATGGGCAGAACTTGGAACTGAGTGGATTTACAATGCCTTTGCTTTGTGGACTATTCTAAATGACCAAAAACTTTGCCTTTGTTGCATGAACGTTCTTTAAAATCTTTACATGTTAGACAAACTCTATGAACTCACTCAACCATTGTGTTGACACTTTTAGCATGTTTTATCTCAGGTATCTAAGGCATTCACTACATGGTATGCATGTGGACTTATCATAGAGTCGCGGTGTCGGCGCGTCTCACCTATATTTTATGCACTTAACTATCATTTGATTGTAACAAACTCGTTTTGATATATTGGAAATCTTTAGGGACATGTGTTTTGTAAAATCTGATTATTTTACTTAATCAAACGATATTTTCAAAACGACACTTTAGGTCGTTCGATATAACTGTAACTTTGATGCTATGACAGTCATCCCCCAGGCATTCCATTCCGCTGCAAAACATATAATTTGGGGGTGTGACATAAGGTCACTCAATGGCATTTCATTTTTGTAGCAAATTTAGTCAGTAGTATATTTGATCGTGAGTTTTACATGCGAAATTTAAGTTCTATTTCTTCTTCGACTCTAAAAGCTGAGTTTTGTGATTCAAAAGGACACATTTGGTTTGTGAAAGTAATAAGAAAGTAACGTTTGGTTTTGTAACAAATAAACGGGCATGTTTACGAAGTACACAATGCAACGAGGAAATCGTTTACATGTTCGAAAATATATTAAGTGTTGACAAAAATGAGTTTCTTACCACAGAAGTCATAAACATTAACAAGTTATTACGTAGAGAATGTTTTAGTGTATATGATTTCATATAAGAAGCAAAACACGTATGGCAAAGTATAAAATGGAGAAAGGTTTAAGTTGCTTACAAGGTCACGGGTACGAGACTGTGGGTGACCAATGACCAAAATGACTAAACCCTTTTACTCTCCAAGTTGTTAACCCGTTACTTAACCCAAAACTTTAAAATTCGTAATATGCTCAACCCAAATCGATCAAAAGCTAGCAACCTAATCTTGAAAACCTTTCATTTCTTTCCTCATTTGGCTCGTCAGTGGATGGAGTTGCAAGAGTGAGTGTTTCGTGTGAGTTTAAATGAAAGGTGATAAGTTAGGTGAATATGTTGATTCGGTTATATATATATATATATAGAGAAGAAAAAGGGAATATTCTATTCAATATGTGTTGAAAAGAAAACATTTTCTTGTACTTGTGTTCATTTTGTTACGCAAGAGAAAAAGGAAACGTGTGGTGTTTGTAGTTTACTGACATTGCAAAAGAAAAAGGGATAGGTGTGCCTTGTCTGTGTTGAGTCATACGCAAAAGATGAAGTCAAAGTTTGTGAGGATAGTAACTAAGGATAGACGACTTATATAGCTAAACGAGGGTGTGGTTTCTTGAATATTTTACACATAATTCACTTAGGATTCAATAAAAGGAGAAAAAAAGAGGTGGATTCAACAAGCATGCTACGATTTCAGCAAGGAAAAAGGGGCACGTTTGGTTATGCCGTGTCATATACAAGAGTGGGGAGCGTAATACACTTTGGTTAATAGGGTCAAAGAGGGTCAAGGGTGGTTTAAGGATTTGTTTAAGATTATAGGGTAGCTAGGGGGTGCCTTGTCTCTTTTGGTTGGGTCTAACATGCAAGGAAAAAAAAGAAAGGAAGTCAATGTGTTTGCATGTGTCGTGTGAGTATGTTTGAAACAAAAGGTGTGTTGCTTTTGTGGTTTTGAGCGAGAAGGAAACAAAACGAATATCACAATACCAAATAGAAACTATATCTCAAGGATTGGGCTATTAATCCAAGATAGGGTGCGTTTGGTTAATAATCTGGCCGAAGCCCATAGTAACTTTGGAGGGTCCGCTTGGTTGGTGTGATCTGAGTCCAACAGGAAAAAGAAAAAAATAAATATATAAATAAATAAATTTTGATGCAATGTAATTAATTTGGTTACGAGGAAATGGTTTGGAATAGATTTGTCGATTTTTGACTTGTTCGTGTTGGTTACGTTATGTATCGGTTTGTCGAATCATAACTCGTAGAAGATAAAAAAAAATTAAACGCCAAAAATGGTTTAAATAAACTTTTAAAATGAATTAGTTCGTGTTTAGGATTAATTAGTGACTTGGAAAATTACGGGTTGTTACAATGCCCCACTCTAAAGCACAAACTCTAGCAGCTCTCAATCCCAGTCCAAGTGGTGTCTCTACAGCTGTAAGCTTAGCTAGGACACTCTGATGCTGATCGGCTGATGGGATAGGTGTGATATCCTCTATCTCAACCTCTGATGATGTATCAACTGCCCTCCTAGGCCTTTTCCGAGGAGGTAGGGGTAGGGGATAGTGGTGATGAGGAAGGTAGTGGTGACTGTGGTGATGATGGAGATGATGGGGATGATGGTGATGCTTGTGCGGGAGATGAGGTCTCGTAGGAGGATCGATATCTCCTACAAGAGGGTGAGTATGGTGACTGAGATGGTGATGGAGATGTTCAGGGAGATGGTAGTGGGAAATCTGGTGTTATGTAGAATAGAGCATACCTCTGCATAGTATCCTCAGTGTGAGGAGAAAGTGGAGAGAGTGAAGGTTGTGGGCGTACTGTCATCCGCGCATTAGTGCGACAGCGAACAACTGGTGAGGTGGAAGTAGTGGGTACCGTCGGGGTGTGACGTCATGGGATAAAATCACACAATAATAGAGAACGACCTACGTGAGTCATTTTAAAAGTACATTTGATTTAAATAAAAATAAGGTTACAACATTGGTAATCCATTCATTACATGGTCCCAAAAAAGTAGTTCCAATACATGACATAAATGTTTGTGTAAAAACTTTGAAATGCAAGTGAATAGATGTCATGCCTCAAAGTACGCTTACAGAAATCAACAACCCGAGAAACACATGCTTAAAAGTCAAGAAAAGTTGATGAGTTCATAGGTTTAAGTAAATACAAGAAGTGGACCACAAAATTTAAGTATATGACTATCACAACACATGTAATAGGTCATACAAAAGTATTACGATTGCACTAAGTCTCATGATACCAAAGTTACGACGCTAAGTATGCAAGTAAGCACACATAGTATAAAGGTCTGTAAGTGTCTAACCCTCGACACTTAGAATTCGACATGGTATACATTTGTTTGCCTATCCGTCAACCCGAACAGGAGTCACCCCAAAAGATCTATTTACAAAGACTCGTGCTTCTCGGAAGAACTAACGGTTAATGATAGTGGACATAGTGGGTTATCGCTACTTAGGTTAATCAAGAATAGCTTAAAAGTAGTACTTGTGTCCAAAGAAAACAAGCATGCTCTCACCCCAAGTTTGCAAAACGGTAAAAGAGTAAAAGTGAGGCTATAAACTCACCTCACCAAGTAGTAACTGAATAGTAAACCAAAGTATAGAAGGTTACGGCTCGACACGCGACATAAGTAAGTATGGTTCGACTCAATATACATTATATGAAATGCAATAAGTGTGAAAGTGTTTTCTAGACTTTGTATCACGACGGCATGTTTGTGCTTTAGTTTTATAAGTAAAAAATACATTGTACGTCAAGTTATGTATTTTATAAGTTTCAACGCTTTAACAAACGCTCGTGTTTATTAGTTTAGATAGTCACGTAGTGAAAATAGTATTGTGTTTATCTTAGTGTTGAAAGTAGTACTCATTTATAATCTATATAAATATTTTGTTTGTTTGTCGCTTTTTGTCTTTTAGTCGGGTTTTGTCTTCTAGTCCGGTTTTGTCTCATTGTCGTTTGTCTCGTTGTCGGGTTTCGCCTTGTTGTCGAGTTTCGCCTTTTGTCGTTTTCGCCCTTTGTCGGGTTTTCAAGATAATAGCCATTGTTACTTATAAAATTCTAGTTTCGCCTATTTGACGATTTATAAGAAATATCCATTTTACCTTTATAAAAGTATAGTCGCTTTATAAAAATAGTTTAAATAATATATTTCTAGCAAAATTTGGCATGACCCGCTCAGAAATCTTACTTTACTAATTTTACCTATCTCGCTTCTAGTGTTACAACACTCTAAACCTAATCCCCTTCCACCGATTGTTAGAATATTCTCATTAACTCAACAACTCTAATCTAACCCAGTTTTACCTTCCACCAATTTGTTACAATAACTTCGCATATCAAGAGCATAAACATACTAACTTACAAATAAACTACAAATCAACCGCAAAGACGTTTGTACATCAAGATTAAGCAAAAATATAACACAAACATGGTGATACAATAAATCTAGGGTTTTATTTATGTGTATGTGTCAAAATGTATATATATAAATGTATATCATGTTCCTTTGATTTTTACTTACAAATCACACATAATAGTTGTACTTTAACAAGATTTATATGAAAAAAATCATGAAAGTACAAAGATTATTGGAAAAACAACACTTGCAAGTTTTTGATGAAAAGTGTAGATCTAGAGTGAAAAAAAACCCAATAACTATAAAACTACCCAAGAACTCTTCCAAATCAAGTCCTAAACGCAAAAGTACAAGCTAATTTCTCCAATTATCACATGAAATGATGATATAGGGGTGTTTGTCTTTGTACGGTTTGGGAGAGGAAGAGAGGAGAAGAAGTTGGTGATGAGGTGAAGAGAATATGTGAAGGTTTATGGCTTAATAAGACAATTATTTTGACTTTCACTAATACAACAAAAGCATGATATCACTTCCAACTAAGCATAATAAAAAATATTTTTGGTGGGTTGGTGGAGGGTGAAACACGACATGGGACAAAAAAGGGAGGGACGTTTTGAAATTTGAATTATTTTGTGTATTGTGTGTGTAGATTGAGGTTAAATGTAAAAGTAGTGAGTCGGTTGGGTGTTTTCATGCACAAGTACGTAAAAAAAATTGTAAAGCGTTTTATGAAAATATGATGAAAATAAGTTTGATGACACTGCAAAGTATTAATTAAATGTGAACCATAGCTAGTTTGGTGTCAGTACGCGTTCGGGCACGTTTTTCACAGTAAGCGAGATAACTTCTCGTTTTTGAGTCAAATAAGCTCGTAAATGTTTGAAAAGTAATATTTCGAGTTTTCTGATTAAATAAATAGTCTGGAAATTTACCGTTTGTCACTAACTGATGAACACTTATGAACAACATGTTGATTGATGTTGTCTTGTTCACTAGTTAGTCTTTTTCATCATTAGTTAGTCTTTTTCATCAGTCAGTGTTCATCAGTTCATCAACAAGACTGATAAATTGTTGAACAAGACTAACTGATAAACACTTATGAACATCATGTAGATTGATGTTGTCTTGTTCAACAGTTAGTCTTATTCATTATTTAGTGTTGTTCATCAGTTCTCAATAAGACTGATGAACAAGACTAACTGATGAACACTTATGAACAACATGTAGATTGATGATGTCTTATTCATCAGTTAGTCTTATTCATCAGTAGTTAGTGTTGTTCATTCGTTAGTGTTTTTCATCAGTTCATCAACAAGACTGATGGACTGATGAATAAGACTAGCTGGTGAACACTTATGACCAACATGTAGATTGATATTGTCTTACTCATCATTCTTAGTCTTTTTTATCAGTTAGTAATTTTCATTAGTTAGTGTTGTTCATCAATTTATCATTGTTCATCATAATCCATGTTCTTCATAAGTCATATTTTCCATCATTAAATATGACTAAAACGTAATCTTGAACGTGTGATATCTCACTCATATGACATCGGATTTGAGTGATTCAAAAAACGGAGTAAAGACTGACAAAAAGATTGATAACTTTTATGTTTTACAAATTTTCTAATTTGCATTTAATATTGGTCAAACTTATGGTTAAAAACGCAATAAAACACAATGCGTATACTTTGTTAAATTTAACAAATTAAAAAAATGTATCACTTTTTGAATCTTACATTATATAATGATGCGTTGTTGTACAAAAATTAGTGCATTTTAGTCAATTTTAACACAAAAAATCTAAGCTAGACATTTTATCAAACACCTTGTATGCAACAAATATGACTAAAACGTCATCTTTAATGGGCGATATCTCACTCATATCATATCGGATTTGAGTGATTCAAATTTCTATGTAAAGAGTGAACTACAACTTTCGTGTTTTAAGGTTTTCATGATTCAACATTTATGAAGGTAAAAATATGGCCGAAAATGCCCAAAAAAAAAAAGAAAATTAACACCTATTTGATGTATAAAAAAATCAAAATTCTTAACAAAAATTTTATCAAGTTTAAGAGGATTGAATTTTAGAAATTATGGTAAAATCGGTTTTTTCTAAAAGTTTGTCGTTTAAAATTTATATGCGTTTGAAGTTCGAGGGTGAAAAGAAAAAATAAGTAAAACGACCAAATTGCCCTTTGACGGAAAATAATAATAAAAAAAGAGTTTTGACTAGATCCCATCCAACGGTGGTGATTGCTTCTTAGACTTTGTAAATAATACTCACTTTGCAAATGATCCGCTACCGTTATTAATATACTAGCATGGTACCCACGCGTTGCAGGAGCGGATATCGTGTGATTAAAGTTTAGGTGCCAACAAAATAACAATGACGAACTGATTAACCGGACAAAAAAAATATTCCTGTCCGACCCAGTTCACCCATTTTTACCTGTTCCGACTGGTTCTCTCCGTTTCGTTTTTGAACGGTCTTTTGTGGCTATCGAACCGATGGCGATTCCCGATTCTGGTTGAACCCGTTGGTCCGGTCCGATTTTCAAAATCATATGCGCTATCAATTTGTTAGCAAATAAATTATATAAAGCTTTGTGTGTTTAATTTGTTTGTACAATATGTATAACAACATTTATTTTTTATTATAGGAGTGTTTTAGAAATAACATTAATTAGTGTGTTTAATATTGTATTTTTAATTTTAAAATTTTGAGATGTGTATTTAATTAATTTGTACTAAAAATTTTATATATTATATATCTTAATTTTAAAACTTTTAATTACATTTAATGGAGAGAGAGAGAGATTGCTCTCGTCATTATATGTAATATAGATACCGATATGTGAAGATACTCACAAAGATATTATAGAAAGGGAATTGATACTTACACCACATCTTTTTATATATGTATCACAATTTGTGCATTACAGTTTGTACCGTACAATACTGTAATACACAAATTGTGATACATCTATAATCTATAACTATCTATAAAGCATTTGGGACTTTTATAAATTGAAGTCTTAATTTTTTAAGCTTACACATGTTACTATATTTAGTAATTCATATAATTAAATACTACAATTATTGCATCATAATATACACTAATGACACAATAAATTTATGTATTAAAATGAATGTTACAAACCTACAATAATACAAGTTTAAAGTACATTCAATTTTTACCAAGTTCAAATGAATATAATTATGAAAATCTATATTTGCATTAATATATTTTACTAAAATTTATACACACGTTTATTTTTTTAGAACTATCAAACCGGTAGACCATCATATACCGACTATCATTGCATACCACTAAATAATCAAGATACTACAAAAAATACATATTTAGTATACCGCTGATTTGCGCGGGTACCATGCTAATATATCAAAAAATATGGTGTAAGTATGACATCGAAATAGCATAGTTTTTGTGCGTAACGTAACATAATATCTAGCAGACTAGCATACATCTCTACGCCTAATGTTTCTAACAAGATCTCTACACGTGTCCATGAAGCTTGGAGAATTCATTTTACACCGTTGATTTTTTTAGGTTTTTCTAGTCAGAGGGCTATATATAGGATCGTTAAATTATTGAAGGAGTTTTTTACTAGACCATAGCATTTACAAAAATTAATTAACAAAGTATGTAGTTTTAGAAATAATTAACGTAATACGTATTTATACTGTTTCCTTTGTCTATTTTTATTTATTTATTTATTTATTATTTTTAAAAAAAATAAGAAACCTCATCATATCGTCTGATCATTTTCAACATACACGTACTTCATCCTCCTCATTGCCAACTGAACTTTATGTGTTCCAACGTCATGATTCCGACGACTACAAAATATAGTATCTTACATTTGCATTGATTCGAAACCCATACGAAACCCAATTACATAACAAACTTATGAGCAATCTTAAAACCATAAGTATGCCCAAGGTCATACGGAGGTATCGTACGTTCGTATTGATTCGCTCAAATGCATCGTAAACTACGAAGGAAACCAGTTGAACCAACAATGAGTGACATCGTTATTCGTACTGGAGACATTATGTTTTCTTTTGCTCGTAATCGATTTCTTCGAGTGATGACGTTGGGATCATGCCATACATCATCATCGTCGTCGGTGATATAATTGGCAATAACGAGGACGGGGGAGATGATGACGTCAATTTAGGTTAGAACGATGGATGATTTTATTTTTTAGTTATCATTAGTTTCATTAATTTGATATCAATTTGATATTTGACGAGACGATATGCGTGATTGCGAATAACCTCATCGTCCACTATCGGTTCATGTGAATCCCTTTCATATATTCATAGCATTTTTTATTCATTTGATCAAGCGGATCAATATGAATGTAGAATACCTGTTTGCATGAACTTTGCGATATAATGAAGGTTGACATAATGTTCATTAGCTGCTGTGATATTATTCGTCGGAATCATGACGTTGGAACACATAAAGTTCATTCAAGTGATTATGGTGAAGGAGTTGGCAATAAGGAGGATGAAGTACGTGTATGTTGAAGATGACCAGACGATATGATGAGGTTTCTTGTTAAAAAAAATGTCTTATGTTAATTATTTTTAAAATTACATGCTTTGTTTATTAATTTTTGTAAATACTAAAAAAAAATTGTAGTTGGCGGGACCATCTCATGCCCGTGTACCTTTTGGTACCTGCTATCCTACCCAACTAAAGACGTATGCACCGGTAAATTACCTGTTACGGACACCAGTCCATGCTGGAAGTCGAACCCCCGACCTCTCGGTCGAACATTGTATGGGCCGTACTTTTACGGTAGTTGGTGGCCAACTACGCTAGGCAGATGGTTAATTTTTGTAAATACTATGGTCTAGTAAAAAACTCATTATTGAATTGCAACATCAATAGAAAAGAAAGAAATAAATAAATAAATAAATAAAATAAAATAAAAAAACACCTACCTAACCCTAGCCGCCGCCCTTCTCCTTCATCAGCCTTGATCCATTTTCACCGGTATTCTGTGGGGTGGGAGGGGGGATTCTCAACCATGGGAAGGATTTCAAACATCGCGGATAATAATGGAAGTACATGGACCTTTCGTAACAACAAAATTCCGAATTTAAAACCTATTGAAAATCCATACAAGAATTTGGATAGAGTTGCTACATCGTTCTTCGTCTCTAACATTCCTAAATCACTGGATGCAAAAGGATTGTGGAAAGCGATTCGTATGGCCACCTGGTAGACACATCATCGCGAACAAACTCTCTAAAGGAGGTAAGAGATTCGGCTTTATTCGATTCTTGGGTGTTAAGGATGAAACTGAGTTTGTTAGATCACTTTCAAACATATGGATAGGCAGTTTTCATCTTTATGTCTCGTTGGCTCGTTTCCAAAGAGCAGCTCAATCAGGATATCCAACAAATAATTATAAGACTACGATGAATGATTCTAATGCAAAACAAAACACTGATCAAAACCCTTAAACCACATAAAAGACAGAAACGGGGGAAAAAACGTAATAAAGTGGATAAAATGTACAAAAAATGGATAAAAAAAAAAAAAAAAAAAAAAAAAAAAAAGCGTCAAAAAAAGATAAACGGTGCAAAAAATGGATAAAAACATGAAAAACTGGATAAAACGTAAAAAAAGACAAAAACGTAAAAACGGGAAACAAACGTAAAAAATGGATAAAACGTACTAAAACGGATAAAATGTAAAAAAATGGATAAAAGCAAAAAAAAGGATAAACGGTGCAAAAACGGATAAAAACGTAAAAATCGTAAAATAAAAAAATGATAAAAACGTACAAAAATGGATTAAACGAACAAAAACAGATAAAAACAAACAAAAATGAATAAACGTACAAAAACGGATAAATTCGAAAACAAAGTTAGAACAACTATATTTTGGTACACTTGCACCACTGGACGCGTAGTCGTGCTAACCCTTTTTCAGTTTATTTCAAAAAGGACTAATGGTGCAAATACTATCAATCCTGAAGACTAACAGTATAAATATATTCTATCACTTTAAGATATAACAGAGAAATAATTTGCGCCGTTAGTCCTCATTTTAAGCGAGGGATGCATGGTGATTAACGGAGTGATGTATCTATCAAAACTTTTGGGAATGTGATGTATATTATGAAACGGGATAAAGCACAAAGATGTATTTTGAATTTTACTGAAAAAAATTTGTTGAATGTTTCTTATTCGCGTATAAACTGGACCGTCCTTCAAATAAAAAATTACATTTTCTCTGGACCTTTTTTTTCTTTTATAAGCAACCATTCTACCCTTAGGTATAACCCCTAATAAATAATTTGAGACGAAGGAGTATTACTCATCCCAAACTAATAGCTCACGATTTTATTTTTTTTACTTGTTTCAATTTAATTGTCTATTACTAAAAATAGATAGAGAAGTTTGATCGAGTCTACTATATTATCTTTGGTTGAAGTTAATATTATAAAATTTAAAAAATACATTAATTAATTAGTTAATGGTGCAATTGTTATTCAGAAAAAAGTAAAAGAAAAGAAGTAGTAATAATTATGTGTTTTTTTTACTATATGATTTTTGTCGGGAATAATTATTTTGGGAGAGTATTTTACTATGTATGTATTTTAAAAAGAGGTTTAAGCCGAAGACGTAAGCACTTCAAATACACTCTCAAATATAAATATAACAGCCCTCTTTACAGTATCCACAATAGGTGAAGTTTTGAAAAAAAATTCCCAATCTATCTATATACACAAATCAAATAAAACCTCATCAAATAATCCGATACAAAACCTATAAAAACACACGTAGTCAAAAACCAAAAACAAAACATAAATGAACACTGAACTAATCAAACTCAACTGCTTACTAGCCAAACTCACAAAATCACACCAATACACAAAAACCCTCCAATTATTCACTCAAATCCAAACATCCCAACACAACCTTAAAACAGACCAATACACCTTCTCAACAACCTTAACCGCAGCCGCCAACTTACGCGACATTATAACAGGAACACAGCTCCATGCACACGTTATCCGAACCGGTTTCAAAACCTTCCCACATGTTTCCAACACCCTCCTCTCACTTTACGCGAAAACAGAACATTTGGGTTACGTTAAACGCGTATTTAGTGAGATTATGTCTCCTGATGTGTACTCGTGGACGACGTTTTTGTCTGCGTGTACTAACCTTGGGGAAGTTGGTTACGCGTGCCAAATGCTTGAGAGAATACCCGAAAGAAATGAAGCGCTGTCGCCTGTGTGGAATGCTGTGATCACGGGGTGTGTGGATAATGGATATTTGGACGTTGCGTTGAGTTTGTTTAGACGGATGCATTTGTTGGGTGTTAGGCATGATAACTATAGTTTTGCGAGTGTTTTGAGTTTGTGTGGTTTGGAGTTGATGGAGTTTGGTAAGGAGGTGCATTCGTTGGTTATTAAGACAGGGTTTTTGGTTAGAGCTTCAGTTACTAATGCGTTGATTAGTATGTATTTTGGGTTTGGAGATGTTGGTAAAGCGTATAAAGTTTTTCAAGAAGCGGAAGAGAATGTATGTGATGAGATTACTTATAATGCTATGATTGCTGGTTTGGTGAGCTTAGGGAGAGATGAAGATGCGTTTGTTATGTTTAAAAACATGTTAAGAGTTGGTCTTGGTCCAACTGAACGGACTTTTGTGAGCGTCATGAGTTCGGGTACTTGTCATAGACGTGTAATACAAGTACACTCGCTTGCCATTAAGACAGGTTTGAATGACTTCAGTTCTGTAGGTAATGCTGCAATGACCATGTACTCCAATTGTAAGGACTTGCAGGCAGTTCATATGGTTTTCAATACATTGGAGGAGAAGGATCGTGTGTCTTGGAATACCATCATAACAAGCTATGCTCAAGTGGGTTTATCAAAAGAGGCGATTTCGGCCTATATGCAGATGCAGCATCAAGGAATTGAACCAGATGAGTTTACTATTGGAAGCCTATTAGCAACATTGGATTCTGAGATGAGTATCGAGATGATTCTTGCTGTTGTGATCAAGGATGGTCTTATTTCAAAAACCGAAGTGTCAAATGCCTTGATTTCAAGTCTTTCTAAACATAATGCAATAGATGAGGCTTACAGTGTCTTTACCGATACAAATTGCAAAAATTCGATATCATGGAATTCAATGATTTGTGCCTTTCATTTGAACGGGTGGTCAGTACACGGATTAGATCTGTTCTCTGAGATGCTTGTGTCAAGTTTACCTCCAGATGTTTATACATTAAGCATTGTGTTAAACATATGTGCTGGCATTTCTGACTTCAGACATGGAAAAGAGGTACACGGATACATACTCAAGTCTCACTATTTCCACGAGACGTCATTAGGGAATGCACTTATTGCTTTGTATGCAAAATGTGGGGTTTTAGATTGGTCATTGAAGGTTTTCCACATGATGAAATTCAAAGACGTTGTTTCTTGGAACTCAATGATTTCTGCTCACGCACAGCATGGAAGAGGAGACGAAGCAGTTCAATATTTCGAGTCAATGCAAAAGTCAAAAGGGGTCAAAGTACAACCAGACCATACGACTTTCACTGTAGCTCTAACAGCTTGCAGCCATGCAGGGCTTGTGAATGCTGGAGTTGAAATATTCAACTCAATGGTAAATGAATATGGTCTTGAGCCAGGTGTTGACCACTTTTCTTGTGTTGTTGACCTTCTGGGACGGGCAGGGTATCTTGATGCAGTGGAAAATGTCTTGAAATGTGGTGGTTTTAAGGTGCATAGTAATGTTTGGTGGGCGTTGTTCAGTTCGTGTGCATCTCATGGTGATTTAAGACTAGGAAGGATTGTTGCCGGATTTCTGCTTGAAGTGGAAGAAGATAAGTCGGGAGTTTATGTGGTTTTGGCGAATATTCTTGCGGATAATGGACATTGGGAAGAGGCAGAGGATGTGAGGAGGATGATGTGGAGTTCTGGAGTAGTGAAGCAACCTGGATACAGTTGGATCAGATCATAGAATTACACAAGCTTAGACCTCATGGACTCTAAATTTCTGGTGGAGCAGGATCTGTCTAAACAATTGGTAGGCCTTTTGGGTGCAATGTACCCTAAACTTAACTATAAATAGAAGTCTAATTCAGCTATAGAAACTGTACACACTCAGCGAGTGTATGATGGAAGGTTTTTTTAAAAACAACCAAACAGCTACTGAATTAGCTGTTAAGTAAAGACACTTGAAGAAACCTAATTGGCATGTTCAAGCCAAAGGCAGAAGATTATAGGATCTCTTAAACAGTCAATTCTAGGTAAATGTTAGTCCTAAACTGATGTTTCCAGCTTTACCTGTTACGTTATAGTTCATTTTATGTAATCGTTTTGAGATAAATATTGAATTGTTTGACAGGCAAACATCCATCCTAGCAAGATAAGATGAATAGTACGCATGGATACTCGTCAAACATGTCATAAGA
This sequence comes from Chrysanthemum lavandulifolium, assembly GCA_022545495.1. Classification (NCBI taxonomy): domain Eukaryota; kingdom Viridiplantae; phylum Streptophyta; class Magnoliopsida; order Asterales; family Asteraceae; genus Chrysanthemum; species Chrysanthemum lavandulifolium. Next base: position 174,465,463 of record CM040244.1, on the reverse strand, counting down.
TTTAATCCATTTGTTGAGGTAAAATATTTATACATATTAAAAGAATAACAAAACGAAATAGAAAACATCTATTGTTTAAGATCTCATGTCTCATAGTGATTATACCATTCCCTCAAACGTTGAATTAAATTCATCGATGCTACAAAATTGTGGTGGATTTACACTTTCCAACAACAGTAACAATCATACATCTTGCTTCTTTTTCTGTTTAGGCCCAAACCCCTTGCCTTCGGATTTCCTCTTCGTCCCCTTTGCCTGATCATACAAATAAAAACACAAATTCATAAGCAAATGATTTAACAGATATAAACTAGCGAATGAAATGTACAGAAGCCTTACTTGTGCAGAAAAGGTCTTCAGAGGATCCCCAGCCTTTTTTGATCTGCCCCTAGATCCCCTATTGTTATTGTTGTTGGCTTTTCCCATAGCAGCTCTGGTGAGTTTAACAAACTTGCTAGCTTGCTGAGTCATTGGGTCTAGAAGGTACTCAGGCACTTCGCGTAGATGAGTGGCAGGAGCTTTCTTGCTTAGAAGCTTGTCGTGCTTCAAAAGATCTGTCAACATAATGCACAAGTAAAATGAATCATACGTTATAGGGAGTTTTTGTAATAAGTTTACTTATCAAAACAATTTTTGCCTTACCTAAATCCCGTGGATTTTCTTGAAAATGAGCTTTTAACCTGAAGAAATAAGATAACAGTTAATATCATATCAAGCGCTTGTGTATTATTAATGTATAATGAAGAAGAAAAATTTATGATGCTTACTTTTCCGAATTGAGAATTTCATTGCGTAGATCCTGCGCTCGCGCTTCTTTGACAGCAATTTTTGTCACACTCCTTGCAACATCCTGTAAAGATTGACTCTTGTTATACATATACATATGTTTTATAAAATAAGAACCCAGTCAATCAACCAATTACCTCAGCCCTGTATCGTAAAAACTCTACAGCGTTCTTCTCCAGAAGTGGAAATGGAACAATATGTTTAACATCATTATCTTCGGTTTCTCCCAGATAAACTTTAATTTCGTCAAATATCTCCATCTCGTCAGAAGAAACCTGTTCAGAAATAAAGGCATTTGAGTTTACATAAAAATTAACTTATTAACATTATTAATTAAACAAGTTCAAAAACAAAATTTTTGTAGACAAAAAGTCTTCAAAATACTCCAGCTTACAATTGACACAGATTGACCCGTATTAAATGCTCTTCCTGTTCGTCCAATTCGATGTACATATCCCGCAGCAGTTGCAGGCATGTCAAAATTTATGACCTACATTGAATAATTACACGACGGATGCTTATCAGGAGACAATCTAACCAAATCATCTAGAGAAAAACCTTGAGGAATATAATCTGCCAAAAACTATTTACCGTATGAACATTTTTGAAGTCTATGCCTCTAACAACACCGAACTCTGCATCCGCCTTTCGTTTCTTATGTTTCTTGGACTTTTTCCTCTCGCCCTGATTATCTCCATCAGTCTGTTCCTTGTCTTTTGAGTCACTGTCATCAGTTGCAATCAAATAATCAAAGAGCCCAGCATTGAATCCCTGATGCATGAGAAATTGCCAATAATAAGAAGAATATTGTTTTCGCTAAGCATTTAATAAAACCATATAAAAACAATTAGGTTTGCCAAAGAAAATACCTCGAGGATATGTAGCCTTGAATTTACAGGCAACTCAGCATTTAGCACAGCAGATTTAATACCAAACTGTGGACAAAAGTTATGTTTTAGGTTAGTCAAGAAGTAGAATAGACCAAGTCTCGTCATTAAGCTTAAGAGGTGATGATATAAGACAGATAAAATGCTATCATGTCCATTCATTATAAATTAAAGAGAATAGAGGCCGTGAATTCTAAGATGCAAGACGTGAGTGAAAATACCTGCTCAAGATACAGTTTCAGCCTAAAACTTGTGTCGATTGTATTTGTAAATATCAAGACTTTCTTTTGTACGAGATCCAACTTTAATAGAGCGAGGATGTGAAGAAGTTTGTCTCGATCACTGCATTGTATCTATATACAACGATAGAAAAAAGATCAGCATAAGATATTATACAGTAATGAGAAGATAGCCTGCAACCAAAAGAAGGTGCAACTGAGTTGAATAAGATAATAGTTTGTACCCAATATTGCTGCACATTTTTGGGGACAATCTCATCCCCTGCATCACCAACTTCTGGTAAAGTGAGAATATAGGGATTGTGTAGATAAAGTTTCTTCAAACTTTCAACATCGTCACTGCAAAAAATACCAAAACCAAGTACGAGTCTAAGACTCTAAGCACTAAAGAGATAATAGCTTCAAATAAATGCCTAATATTTCATTAGAGTTGTGTGATTAACAAGTCAATATTACCAATATAAAGGGGGAACATGTTATATAGTTCTGTTTATTCATTAAGGGAAATAATATAGACAAAAAGTAAGTAGAATCATATAGTTTACCTTGAGGTAGCAGACATAAGGAGGCACTGACATCGCATAGGAATGTGAGCCTTAAGATCTTTAAGATTCTTCTCGTATCCGTAAGTGAAAAGAAGATCTGCCTGTTTACAACCACAAATCAGCAATCGCCTAAACAGGACTGTGCAAAGACAATTGAGCTAAAACAGGATTAAAACCACCCTTAATCCCAAGAACCACAAAAACTTGAAAACTGCTTATGCACATGCGAATGAATGTCATATGTTGACACATGAATTTTCAGATACGCAAATGTGCAATCATTCTTGTTTAAGCCTCCCACTAATCCATCTATTTTAGTCTTCCTCAGTTCCACAAGACCTCATCTCTTTTCACATCAGCCAAAACCTCAAACTTACATGTTCAATTAGAATTTTACACATTTATAAGTAACAAACAGCAAAAAACATATACAAAATGAACAACTGATTCACACCTCATCGAGTATAAGAATCGAAAGCGAATCTTGAACCGACTTTGCTAGAAGAACACCGGATGACAAACATCTCTGAACACAAGCCGGTGTAGAAACAAGAATGTGTGGAGGCCCTGATAATGCCGTTTTCTATAAACCAAAAGAGAATACAGCCAAACATCACCATATATAACTTGAAATACTAAATAACGCAATTACACACATGAAATATTTACTAAGAGGGGTGTTTGGGATTGCTTATGCATTCTGCTTGACTATTTATTTTTAAGTGGATACACACCTTGGATAAACAAATTGTTCTGCTTTTCAGTTTGCGCTAAAGGAAACAGCTTTTAATAAGCAAGTTAGGACTGCTTATTTCGAAGTACTTGTTTAAAATGAATATAAAACCACTTGTTTACTCTCAGACGATCATACCTAACCTAAGCTCCTTTACTACAGCATAAGCAAATCCAAACACTAACAAGAAATAAGTAATCTGAAACACCTTCTAAATAGCCAAATAAACGAAACTAACCATTTCAGTAAAACTCGGTTCACCCGTCAACTGAACCACTTTCAACTGCACTCGACATAACTCAATCAATGACAACACCTCTGAATAAACCTGTTTCAACATTTATCAAATATTAAACTAAAAAACAAACTCATTCGAAACTCGATATAAAAATCAAATCTTCATAACAATATTACACACTTGTTGACACAGTTCGCGAGACGGAACAAGTATCATAGCAGTTGGAGCTGATAGTGTTTGTGATGACAACACATTGTTATCAGTCAAGAGCTTCTGAAGCATTGGAAGCAAATAAGCAAATGTTTTACCCGAACCCGTTTTCGCACGCGCCACGACATCCTTACCCTCCTAAAAACATCCACAAACACACAAACATAAACAAAAAAAATCATACTAAACTATGTTACCGTTAAAAGGGTATCCTTAAAAACAAACATAAAGAAAAAAACATACGAGGATTAATGGGATTCCTGTTTGTTGAATTGGAGTTGGTTTTTCTATGTTTTTCTTGGTAAGTGCACGGATTAAACGTGGGTCTAATCCTAGTTGTTCGAAGGTTAAGTCTTCTACCTCTTGTTGTTCTTCTTGGGTGTTGGTGGGTTTGTCTGTGTTTGACATTTTTTTTGTTTGGTTTAAAGTTAGGAAGAGGGTGGTGATGGTGGAGGAGTGGCGGCTTAGTGATGGTTTTGGTTGAGGTTTAGTATCCTGTCTCGACCTATAATTTTTGACAGGGTTTATGTTTTGTTTTTTGTGTTTTTTATTTGAGCCCCTGTATTCTTGAATATTTTCATTTTAGCTACATGTAAAATATTTGCCTATGGCAACTCGAGCTGGCTTCAGGTTGGCTTTACTTGAGGAATTGCATATATATCCCTTCAAAGCATTATAATTGCATATATATGTAATCAAAATTCATAAGTGTTAATTACACGGATTGGCTATGAACTTTCAGAAATTTTTAATTGTTGGTAACGAACTTTGTAAAATACTAGTATCACCTATGAAACTTTTGAATTTGTTCCGAAGTTACCAATTTCGTCCCATTTCTTGATGGGCTACCGGTTAACCAGGTAAAATACATGTCATGTCATTTTTTTATTTTTTTTTAAAGAGCAAAATTATATCTAACGATATAGAATGACTTTTGTGTGTATCTTCTTCTCCAAAAGTCAAAAACTAGGGGTGAGCACGAAAACCGAAAAACCGAATCGAAACCGAAAAAACCGAAAAAGCCAAACCGAAAAAACCGCCCCATTTGACAAACCGATGGCGGTGGTTTTGAATTTTATAAAAACCGAATGTTTGGGGCGGTTTTTGGTTTCATAAGAGAAACCGAACCGAGAAAACCGCCCCGCCCCACCTTTTTATATGTTTTTATATAATATTATCTATATAAAAGATTTGCTATTTAATTTTAAAGATTTAAGTATAAAACTTTATCTATTAAAAAAAATGTGTTGTTTACTATCTATACAGTAAATTTATTTTTATTTATAGATATTATATCTTTGTTTTCGAACAATAGTAATCGTAGAAAATATCCCCTACAATTCTCGTAAGGGAACGAAAAGTGCAAAGCCGCAAAGACGTGCATTTTATATTTTAGATTGATGTTTGGTTGTTTTGTACGTTTTTTCGACGCTTTGGATTGCTAGATAATATGCTATTATTGGTATTTGTTTAAATATTTTTGCTTGAAAACTTAGAATTGTAAACTTTATATAAGATTAAAACTTGCTTGTTTTCAAGTAAGAAAAAACCGAAACCGAACCGATTCAATGTCAAAAACCGAAAAACCGAAACCGAAAAAACCAAAACCAAACGGTTTGTAGTTTTCAAAACTGAATATACTGTTCGGTTTTTGGTTTTACCATAAAACCGCCCCACCCCGCCCCATGCTCACCCCTATCAAAAACAAATAAACTCACTTCACCTTTTATCTCTCTTTCTTTCTCAATTCACAGCACCATTAATTCAATCCATAATAATATTAATCATCATGATCAACTCTCATGAGCTGCTTTTCGATCTTCCCTTGTTTCACCAAGAATTGAAAAACCATCAACCCCACTTCTTCTTATTATTATTATGCAGCAGATCATGTACTTCCTTACTTAACAAACCCATTTTAAATCTTTATGTTTTTATCTTTTTCCGTAACCCGATTCGCTTATTTAACAATTTGTTTCTGGTAAATGACAGGATTTTCGAGTCGGAGTTGATTAAGTTCCCAACACAAGAATCAACTAATCTTGATTCCATTCACATACCCATCTCAAATTCAAAGGATGATAGTGAAGATCAGCTGATCAGTTATAGTGATAGGAAGAAAGTTAGTACTTATTTAGATGTTGATGTTAATTCACTTGAACATGTTGAAAGGATTGAGGATAAGGAATGTAACACCCCCAAATCTCGGTACAGCGGAAGACTTAATCAAGTTTTCGGGGCTTTACGACTGGATTGGTATCTCACACAAGTGTAGCAAACAAGATAGTCATTTCCATTCAAAACCAATCCCAAATTTAAATATGGGTTATTATACAAAAAAGTCACTAAAGTTTGCAGAAAATTTGTCCTAAGTCACTAAAGTTTAAAAGTTGTCATTCAGGTTACCCAACTTATGAAAGTTGTCATCTACGTCACTGAACTTATGAAAGTTGTCGCTCACGCATCGAACTTGTAAAGACATGACATTTATGTTACTTAACATATAAAAAATAAACGTAAAAATCGCTGAAATTATAGACGTGTTTGCTTTTTAACGTTTAGTAACCTGAATGACAACTTTTAAACTTTAATGACTTAGGACAAAATTCCGCAAACTTTAGTGACTTTTTTGTATAATAACCCTTTAAATATTCAAAACCTTAATCCAAAAGTATAAATATTAGGCCCAAAACATGATTTAATAATATAGGTCCCCATAATTTATCAGAGTCAAATATGATCCTTGAACCATGCCTCCTTGCCAAGCTTCCACCGAACACGATTCCAAACATCATTTAAATACCCGAAAACATGCTAAGAGGTCAGCCTACGCTGGTGAGTTCATAGGTTTAAGTTCAATAAAACATAGTGGACCTGTAGGAGTTGATTTGCTATGCGAGACTTAAGATAGATATACAACATTCACAAACCGTTTCATATCCGAAATCACAATCCATATCACGCATCCAATGATCACACGAGCCCAGCGACTCTAGTCCAGCACTGTCTTAGCAAAGTCTAGAACAATTGCTAACCCCGGACTAGGTCGAGGTAGAAGTCTACTCTTAGCTAGGCAATAGTTATAGCAATTAGGAATGCTACCCTAGTCTAAGGCAACGACTACCACACATCTATCTAAACAGTCAAGCGCATAAGCAAATCCACAGTAGCGTGATTCTCACCCCAATTTAGTTAAAAATGTAGATAAAAGTGGGGCTATGAAACTCACCTCAAGCAAGCAACGCACAAATAAACACTAGCAGAAGATAACAGGTAATCACGGCTCAACAACTATCGACTCGGCACAACCTATTAATGTAAACCAATTTTAATATATATTTCCCAAAATCAACGTTATCTATCCCAATGTATTCCATTTCATTATTTCTAAAAATGTCTCGTTTCACCATTTAGTCCTAGTGTTTGGTATCCTCATGTGGGTGTATCGACTCAATATGATGCCATGAATGCACTCAAACAACCAATATGTGACTCAATGCAACACAATGAGACATATAAGCGATAAGCTCCATAGTCCAATAAGTTTCGGAATAAATAATAAACCTTATCGAATTCGTCAACTCGATAAACTAAACTATTTATTCGTGTCGCTTATTATTCCATAAATCGGTCGCATCCTAAAGAGTCATATGGATAATTCACCCATTAATAAGGTTACCCAACGTACCTAGCGGGCTCTTATTAGATTCGTCAACCTAATAAGTCCGCTACCCACGTGGATCAACACTATTAATGTTAGGTTATCCGTAACCCATGCACACAACGTAAGTAAATAAATACTTTAAACTAGTATTAAATGCCCATAATTGGCATATTTCGATAAACGTGTACTCGAAACATTAATTACTTATTTATTAGAAAACCTTTCCATTTTTAGTCGTTAGTTTCTATTTAAAATAGTAAATAACAAGATAGGTCTTGTTATCGATATTTTTTGTATAAAAGCCTTTTTATTATTAATGTTTCATAGTTTATTAGCATTTTCATATATACTTTTCATCAATTTCCAATATTAGTTTCATATCGTTATTCGTTTCGAGTCCACAAGCACGAGTCATGACTTCTCGGCTTTTAATCAATCAATAGTCCAAACTATACTAAAGTCCATGTTACGGCGTTGTCGGGGTCAACTATTGACTAAAAAGTCAAAGTAACACCGACGTTGCTCAAAGTTGACAATATATATATATATATATATATATATATATATATATATATATATATATATATATATATATATATATATATATATATATATATCAAGTCCAAATAAAAGTCATAATATAGCAATTCAATCCCAAATCAACTCAAATCAATCTCGCCAACCAATCAACCAACCAACTATACCCGAAACCAATATTATGACCCTAATGGTCATGACACGGTCAGTTAAGACCACGTGAACCAAACAAGCTCTAGAAGCTTTTCGGCTTCACGCGTCTCATCCAAACACCAACAATATCAACCAACAAGCTACCACGACAACTCGACCCGGACCCTTGGTCCTTGAGGGTCACGTACACCATCACCCACGACCCCATCATGGGTCTTGGTGGTCGTACGCCCCATGTCTCACATCCAAACACAATCAATCAACCTCCAATCACTAACCAAACATCAAACCCATCATCTATTCCTAATAAAAAACGTAAAACATGACCTAAAATGCAAAAACCCAACGATATGATACACCATATGATACCAAATCACTAGCTACATGTTTATTTAAGTGTTAATTAGATTTAATCTCGTGTTTTACCCAAAAGCCCTAAAATTTGCCACATATACGAACCCTAAAACGGTTTTACGTGGCTTTTATATGCTCAAACAAGACGTATTCAAGTCCCTTTTACCTTTTCCAAACACGAAATATAAAACCACTTGAAACCCTAAAGATCCGAATCGTATTTTCAAGATTTAGAGATGTTATGGAGGTCTATATGGCGCGTGCCATATATGGATAGAAAGAGGGGGAAGAGATCTACACGTTGGTAGTGGTGGTGTGGTCACGCCGTGATGTGTACCAAATCTCGCTGGGAAAGGGCGTGGCCGGCTAGGTTAGGTTTAGGGTTTGTAGAGAGAGGATTTAGAGAGAGAGAGAGAGTTAGGTTGTGTGTGTTTTTAGTGAGAGAGTGAAAGGGTGTGAATGAGGTGAGGTATATATATATATATATATATATATATATATATATATATATATATATATATATATATATTATATATAAGAGGAGGCATGCTACATAAAATGCCACTGGCATCCCATAATGCCAAGTCATATTTCCATGTCATCATTATGTTTATGTGGCATTTTTTAATTTTTTAAATGACATGTGGCATTTTAATTAATATATGTACAATTTTTTAAATAAATTGTAAATTTCGTTTTTTTGTTATTTTGAATTTAAAAATTTTTTATTAAAAGAAGACATTGGTTGGAGTTGAACTTGGGTCATTCATGTTTTTTGTAAACAACTTACCACTAGAGTAGATTGTTTTTTGATTTATATCTTTCAAATAAATATAAATAAGGAGATTATAAAAAAATTATGGAATTTTTATTTTAGGTATTTATTTTTTGAAGATAACAATTAAAATAAATTATGATATATATTAGTTAAAAGATAAATATACCATATATATTTTTAACCTATTTTTTTTGTGTATAAATACACCCTATTATATTATTCCTAAACATAAGAATCCCTAAATAGTTTAATCGACTTCTTAGTTTTACCGGTGAGTAATCCCTGACTTTTTTTTCGATTTATCAGTTGAACAAGTTTTTTTTTATCGACTTATAACTGTAAAAAGTTTTGTAGTTTTTTTAGTTACTGTACTGAGTTTGGTATTTTTGTCAAGGAATTGGCACGACATCTATTTCATAGGTCCAGAAGAAGGCGAGCCAGAGCCGTAGTAGGAGCAAAAGTTCATACTCGATGAAGGAAGGGCATCAAAGGCGTGATCATAGCCAAGGTATGATGGCGAGGTTCACTTTGCCTTTGAGTAAAAAATTCAAGACTTTCTCTTGCTTTTTTCAACTGATATTAATAATATTTACTATATCAGAGACTAATTTTTTAAAACAAAAAGGATTTTAAGCATGCCTGTACTTCTACATTCATATTTGTTATCAGGATTTACCGTATGTGAGGAGTCAATATTCGAGGTACATTTTCCAAATATTAAATTACCAGCCATTATATTTTAAATTACAGGTTTAGTTTATGCTGTTTGAGTAGACGTTATTTAATGTGATTATACAGGTTCCTGTTTCGTGAGTATGGATAGGCATTTAGTACCTTAGAAGGATGTCTTTTTTATTATTGAGATGATATGTCGTATGTTAAACATGTGTTGGATTGGGTTGGGAAGGATCACACCGTCAATGTTGCTGCTATTTGATATTGTATGCACCATTACCGACATGCAATATGTAGTCTATCATGGATTAAACCATAAGGGGTGTTTGTCTTAGCTTATTTGATGGGCTTATTAGCTTTGAGAATTGGATAAACTCATAAGCGGCTTATGAGTTTATCCACTTGAGCTTATAGCTTATATATGTTCATAAGCTTAATTGGATAACCTTATAAGCCATAAAAATGAGCTTATGAGCTTATCAAGATTTTATTTAGTAAGCTTAAAAGCCCATTAAATAATCTAAAACCTTCGCCTCCTAAATCATATTGACGTAAGTTACTTTCTATAGTTATGGAAATACAATATGTATTGTATGTTCGTAAGCTTTTACTCTTCATGTTCAGAGTGTTTGAGAAGTCACTACAATAAGCATTTCAGTTGCTACAAGAACCCAGATTCTATCAGAAACGTTTTATAGTATCCTCAGTTACATTCATTTAAAAGCTTTCCTTATGTTCGTTATCATTATTTTTTGGTCATATTTATGCCGTGAAAAGAAATCACCAATCTTCTGTTAAGATTGCGGTAAAAAAAACTCAAAGTCGACGTCCTACATTATGACTAATCAAAGGTATGTTTTTATATCAATGCATTCAACTTTTATTTATCATATGCTAATTTATTTACCACAGGTATGCAACCTCACGAGTTAATTCAACTACTAATTTGTAAGTATTGCTACATGTCACTTGACTCAAAATAAATAGTTAGGAATAAGTACATATTATAATAAAGTATCTTGCTAAAAGTTTGGATTATATGATTATTTATACACCAATTTCGATCGAGTTCAATGCGGGTTCCTCCATTAGTTTCAAAACTAATATATGAGCTGTTTAAGGAAAAAATATCACATGAACTATGCTTGATTGGTTTGCAGGATGACAAAGGCCGCCCAAGGTTAGCAGATGATGATAAATTCATAGATGATATTGGTGTCGATCCAGCTGATTGTTATGGAAGTGACCAAGGTGGTTATTCTCCCAGTTGTGCTCCTCAAGTATGAAGAAACTCTGTCATGTACTCACATATCATGAAACATGATTTTTTGGCAATTGGATAAACAAAATATAGTTTTCTTCTGGTGTACTTTGTTTTCACAGGTATCGTTACAAGCTAACAATTACAAATGCGTGATAGAGACAATCAAATACACATTTTGCATCAGACATAATTAAGTATTTAGCTATAAGTAAAATTAAGTCATAAATTAAGTATTAAAATGTTATATATTATTAGGACGGAAGGAGTTCTATTATCTTGAGGGAATAGTAATTTCTTTAACCAAGTTTTTTACTCAAATGATTATCTTTCCTTTTGTTATTAGCAATCATCACAATAGGTTGTAAAGAATTGAATTTTTTGTTTTGTTTTAAGGTAGGGAGCACATGAAACAACACAATGATTGAGGACGATGCCAATTGTTGGCAAAGGCCAGAAGATATGAGGTATAAAAGATTGGTTTCTGTTTGTGATGAGACCGCTTGATTTGAATGGAGAGATTATTGCAACACTTTCAATGACATCAATAGTGTTTAAGGAAGATGAGAAATATTCAATGAATTTAACCAAAGCGCAATGGAGTTGTTCGATATCGTCACAAAGGAGAGCCCGGATTTGTTCAAGGTACATATCACGATGATGACTTGTGTGGGAACAAGCAAGAAAGTTCTATAACTCAACAGTACAAGGACGAGTTAGTATGGGAGGGACTTGGTGCTTTTGCCATCGGCAACATGAGCTATCTTACCCACGCTACAAAACATTTTGATTTAGCCAGAAGAAGAATCATCGGTCGATAAAGGCATTTTCTATTGGAATAACAAGCTCGTTGCTATCGCGATATGTAATCCTATATCATGTGCTTATGTTTCGTGTGCTTGTAGTATCGCTGCTTCTTTAATTTCTTACTCTTGAGGTCTCACACTTGTCCATTTTCTTCTCAAAATTTGTAGAAAAGTTAAAGTAACCAGTTAAAATCTAAATGAGATTAAGCATATAGGTATATTGACATATTCGATGATACCGTTTTTGACATAAAAGTCAAACTTCAGTTATGGTTTTGATTGATTTCACCTTTTATCTCTAGGTTTTGTTAACAAGGCTTAGATTTTTCCTTGATCTTGGATATCCATATGAAGAATCCTTCATATAAACAACGTTGACTTGCTCATGTGTTCATATTTGTCTCGTACTACATATAAAACACAAGGTTTGTACGTAAGATCTATGTGCACCCAGACATATGGAACTAAAATTCTTATTGTTCTTACCATTTTGTTTTGATAATATAGGTGGATTGATTGCATTTTTTTTTAATGTTGCGTGTTTAACCAGAATCCCCATTAAGGGTTTTGCTTTAATAACTCAACACAAATAGGATTTAAAAATTTATTAAAAAAAACATCGTAAGTTTACGAGAATTCTAAAAACATATACTCGAGCTATCATAATCGTGTATATTGGTTTATAAAATATCTTTTAAAAACTTATTGAAAATAAAACTTATATAACTACTAACTACGCCATCAAAAAAATAATTAAAACACGTAACACACCCGAATATAATTATAATGTAAACTAACAAAATAATGAAATCAAATTTTAACAATAAAATTTAAGAAGTATGAACAAAAACACTAACACTGCTCTAACTCAGTAAATGGTAATTGGAGCCTCCTTAAAGAAGCCGCCCTTTTGAAAACCACCTCTATAAGGATTCTACCATCATTATCAAAAGCATATAACCACAACCTTTTTCCCCTATTCCTGATAAACAAACAAACATCACCACTTAACAAACAAAGGGTATCAACAACAAAACTTCACTTGTCACCCGACAATACATACATATTCTCATCACAACAAACATCAAACCAAACCATAAATCCATTCACATATATTCAAATTCGTCAACATCATCTAAATTTGGTAAAAAAAAATCATCTGGAAGCACCTATACACAATAAGTAAATAAACAAAATAATGATAATAAATGTTAATAATATTATCAAATGTAAAAAATGTTCATGATTAATATGGTTTAGAACAAAATGTTAGAAAGTAGTTACCTCCTTTTAGCCGTTTTATGGATTATGGTAACATCAATTATAGTTCTTAACCGTTTAATTTAACTTTTAATAACTTTTTAGTATATATTTGTTCTACAAAATCCTAAAAATAAAAACCACAAATCAAAGTACTTACCTGCTTTTAGCCGTTTTATGAATTATGGTAACATCATTTATAGTTTTAACCGTTTCATTTAACTTTTAATAACTTTTTAGAATATAATTGTTCAACTAAACCCTAAAAATAAAAACGAAAATCAAAATACTTACCTTCTTTTAGCCGTTTTATGAATTACGGTAACATCAATTATAGATCTTAACCGTTTCATTTAAATTTTAATTACTTTTTAGTATATATTTGTTCTACTAAATCCTAAAAATAAAAACCACAAGTCATACCCGTCCATCGGACGGGTTTTGACACTAGTATATATATATATATATATATATATATATATATATATATATATATATATATATATATATATATATATATATATATATATATATTTTTTTGTTTTTTTGTTTTTTTTTTACATTGTGTGCACATGTGTTTTGCATTATGTGATAATTGAATTTTCCGTTTATGCATAGGTGTTTTGTATTTGCACATGTATCTATAAAAAAAAATTACATAAGTATGTATACAAACAACAAAACTTTATTAATACATTTATGCAATTTTATACAAACAACAAAACTTTATTAAAAATATTACATAACTATGTTTTATTACAAATATATGAATCGTGCACATGTGCATAATACAATGTCTTTAATGTTGGTTCATCTTTTAGGCGTGCACATATATTTCTCGTCGTGTTCAAAAACTCATGAAATCTACACATGTGTTTTTAATCATTGTGCACATGTGTTTTTACTCATTGGCCACTCTCGATCTCTTTGTATGCATATGTGCAGTTGAGTTAGTCCATATGCCCTTATATATACATATGTGCATTCTTCGTATTGCTCATTATACTCGAACCTGTAATCACAAACAAATAATAGAGGAATTATTTAATTATAACAATTAACAAAAAATATATGCACAATCATTTCATAACAACTGGAATTAACCAAAAGAAACAAGTTCATGAAACTGTAAACACATATGCATAGAAGGTTTCAAACCCACAACTGTAAAAACATATATGCACACTCAAAAACACATGTGCACACTGAGACAATAAGAGCAATAAAAAAATAAGATTTGAACCGTTGCCTATTCCACCATTCGCAAACCAAAAAGACTCACGATACCAAATAAAAAACGTTCGCTATAAAACCTAAAAAAAATAAAAAATAAATAAAAAAATAAAATTCTATTTCTTAATTAGATACCCCTATCAGGTTGAGGGACAACCATATTATCCAACATTATCCTACTTAACAAAGTTTCGTTTTGTGAAGCATAATCTAATACCTCGTGTATTTCTTAAATGTCCTAGTCTCACGTGTTCATAAGAAAGCAAAATTAAACAAATTGTACGACGTGTATTTCTGCACTTCTTTTAGACATTTTTGGACAATTGACAACTTGACATCCATATTTATAATGGCAAAGAACATCTGATCTACCTAGAATATTCAATTGTACCCATACAAACGGATGAGATCTCACTAAAAAAATATATAATAAATCAAACGTATAAATCGAGATTGAAAAAGAGATATATACCACTATCAAGAATCAAGAGAAGTGCACCCTTAATGGGATAGTAATAAATAAATTGTATTGGTGGACAAGCCATATCTAATCAAACCTGTATTGGAGAAATTAAATTTTATAAAATTGGATTAAATTTGGTAGACTATATAGAGACAAATATTTGTTGTACGTATAAACATTAATTATTTTAATAGATACGTGGACCTCAGTAAAAAAATGAAGAGAAGAGAAAATGTGAATTCGAACTTTCAAACGGTGATATATGCCCATGATCTTCGTTTTGCAATTAGGGCCGGCTGGGATTTTTTTAGTTTCCATGACAGAGAAGAAAAACCTAAGAAAGCATATGAAAAAAGCATATGAAAGGAACTTGAAATAAAATAATAACTGGCCCAAATATTTCGGTGATTAATATGAATGGAAGTTACATAATTACCCTTCAAGCTAATAAGTTATATCACTTTAATTTAAATGTATTTACAATAATGCCATTTTATTTTCAACCATAGATTATTTTGATCAGTCAAGATCGAGTTCCGCAGCTCATATTTTTAGAGTTGAATAACCCTTCACTATATATATATATAGTGAAGGGTTATTTTCAGAACCAGAAAAAGGTCGAGAACTGCGAGAACCGATCTCAGCCATCTATTTTTTGATCAATGGACCATATTGGTGGTGGCATAAGTGTAATAAACTAAAAGTTGAAGTTTAATTATGTAAAAGAGATAAGGGCACTAAAGTAATTTATTGTTAACCCATAAAAACCTGTAAAAGGAGATAAGGCTACCACATTTTCAATTGTTTCATTTCAGTTTCCATCTATGTCTTCTTCACCCCAAACCCTAGCCGCCCCTTTCAATCTCTCCCTATAATCTGTATTTCTCTCGCCCCAAAAATATGTATCAATCAATCAACATCTATCAATCATGATTTTTTTTTACTTTCTATCAGTTTTTTTTTGTCTTGTTTCGATCTGAAAAAATATTGTTTTCGTGATGCATGTGAGGCTATGGGTCTACTAGGAAACGATCAGGAGTGGATGATAGCGCTGGACGAAGCCTCGGTGTCCGCAACGGCCGCAGTAATTAAGGTTACTCTATGGAATCGCATTGGCCACATATGGTCGAGGATATTCTCTGAGATTACAAGAACCGCCGTGATATTTCGCACCTCTAGGTTAATGAAGATTTACCAAAGCGGTATCCTCTATGAATTGCGTGTATCCTCTATACATTTTTTTGACTTTCGATTTGAAAAAAATTATGCACATGTATTTTTATATGTTTTGCATAACAAGAATTTGTATGATCATAGATTCGATCTATTTTTTACTTTGATCCGATTTCTTTTTTTACTTTGGATCCGAATTTATTTTGGCTTTGGATGTTTTTTTTTTTTTTTTACTTTGATCGCTTTTTTGCCTTTGCTTGGATCCGAAAAAATTTGTTTTTGATGATTGTAGGTTCGATCCGCTTTTTTATTTTTACTTTGATCCGAATTTTTTCTTGACTTTCGATCTAAAAAAATAGATTTGAAAAATAAAACTTTTAGATGCGGATTAACTTTTGAGGTTGTATTAATTTTGTACTAACTTTAGTAGGTTCTATTTGTTACTAATTTGCCTTGATTAATATAAGCAATTGTTACTAGTTTTGGACTTTTCTATGCATTTGCATTTTTGGATGATTTTGTCTTGTTTGATATGTCAAATACATGTGCACAATAACAGATAAATACTTATTTTGGACGTCAAATACATGTGCAACTGAAAAAATAAAGCCATTGTTAAAGAAATAATGTGTGCACGAGTGCATCTTCAGAATGTGTTGTTTGGTTCCTATTTTTTTATGACAAAACATGGATGTTTAGTCAAAAGGACTTCTTTTGTTGTTGTTTTTTGTCCTCAAAGCATGCTGTCTAGTTATGGCTTTTTGATGTCAAAACATGTTGTCTTCGGCCTATTTTACACATGGATATTAGTTTTAAATCTTAAATATATGTATTTCATATTGTTGGTTCTAACCAATTTTGTTTTTCATGTTTGGATATACTTGTAGATTTTTGAAGAAGATGATGAATTCCAAGCTGATAAAAATACATGTACATGGCTCAAGAGTAAGACTACGGGTACATGGCTCAAGAGTGCACATGTGTTTTGTACATATTATCTAGCGACAAGATAATTATGCTAAAGATTCCGTGTTTAAAGACACAAGTGCATGGCGAAATACAAGTGCACATATATCGCATAAAGAAATCCAAATTGTCCAAGGAGTGAAAATACATGTGCATATGCAATATATTTTTGCTTTTAGAAATTTGTACTTAGAATAGTATATCACATGATTTTAAATTTTGTATCTAATGTTTTTGTTCTAAATTGTATACAATACATGTAAAATACATCTGTTTTCCATTTCATGCACTACAAACACACGTAAATTTATATTATCTACAAAAACATATATGCACCTTACAAAATACATGTAAATTGAACACTACAAACACACATAAATTTAGATTATCTAAAAAACACATGTGCACCTCACTAAACACGCATGCTAAAAATATTATTAAAAAAAAAATAAAAAATTCCTAAATACAGGGAAAAACGTTTTTTATTGACAAAATAATAAAAAGAAAATAAAAATGTACTTTTACTATTATACCCTTTAGATTAAATAATAATAATTAATATCCAAAAATCGATTGGTTGATGGTGGTTTCGCAGCTTCTACCTTTTATGGTTCGAAAAGAACCCTTATATATATATATATATATATATATATATATATATATATATATATATATATATATATATATATATATATATATATATATATATATATATATATATATATATATATATATAAGATGGAGGGACCCCAAAATAAATAAAATGTGGGGAGGGGTGGCCGACCTAAGGGAAAAAGGAGGGGTCGTGGGCGTCATTTTTCGTAAACTATCCCGTTTACCCATTCCCGAGCACATATATTGTCCCCCGAGTGTCCCACGACATTCATTCGACTTTCTATTATCGTTATTTATGTTTTTCCACGAGTTTTAACTATTTATTTGCAAATTTTCGAGTTACGGTCTAAAAGTTACGTTATTTCTCGTTTTAGGCTTTTATAGTGCTGAATCGAATAGTGCCTATCAAAAAGAGTTAAAACTCACACGATAACTCTTCCAATAATAAAATAAATCATAAAAACTAATAGACGATATAAAATCAAGTCATGGTTGATAAAAATAGTGTTAAAGGCAAAACTCGGTTTAGTTTAACGTAATGCGGTTACCTAAAATAGACTCCCTAAATTGCCAGTTGTCACAAGGAAGATAGCGGAAATTAGGGGTTTTAGTCCAGTTGGAGAGCGAAAGATAGAGGAAAATTGATGAGAAAAAAGGAAATGGGAAGTTGGGATTTTTAGTTGATGTCGAGAATGAAAAGGAGAGAAAGAAAGACGAGTAGGAAGATGATGGTGTTCGTGTGGAAATTGAGAAGGAAAACAAGAGAAAAAGTGAAAGTGATGGAGAGAAGGAAGTGAAAATAGATGAAAGTAAAAATGTGGGTTAGTAGATGGTGATGGTGGATAACAATAGTAACAGTGGCGGGTAGCGGGTGATGAGACTGGTGGCGGCTGACGGTAGGTTGGTCGGAATTTAAGTGAGGAATATGGATAGAAAGTGATGAGAGAGAAATGTGGGTATATGTCATTACAAGTGGGCCCCAATAAGCTGATTTGGAAACCCAAACGGTCATATAGCCTATTCTAGCAGGTTTCAACAAGTTTCATAGGTGATACTAGTATTTTACAAAGTTCGTTACCAACAATTAGAAATTTTTGAAAGTTGATGGCCAATCATTGTAATTAACTCAAGTCATAATTGCATATATATACTTTTAAAGCTGATATCTTTTATTTATATAATAAAAGAAAACCTCTAGTGGAGACTTTTGTATCTCCGAAAAAAATGTTTTCTAATTAAGTAAATTTATTTTATTACTATTTCTTTTAAAAGATGTTTAATTAAAAAAATCTAAATATTTCTTAATTTGGCAAAAAGAATTACAAATTCATTTTTTAATATTCACTGCAGGGAAAAACAAAATATACGCAAGTACTTACGAGCTCTTTATCTATATTTTTTGACCAAAGTATAAGTTTAAAAAAACAATCAGAAACTCAAAATTAACTCTCATTCGTTCTCACAAACATGAGCCTTTTTCCCTAAACCCTATATATTATTTGATTTAAGATCATTTGAGGACAAAATTATTTTTACATATTAAGGGATCAATTTCTACCTTTCATTTTTATTAAATCTAATGGATGAGATTAATCCCAATAATTAAAAAAAACACTTTCATCATTTTTTTTTTAAATATAAATATCTTTCAAACCGTTAATCGTCAAGCGAAAAAAAATATACCATTACGACGAGCATTTAATTATCTTTCTATAGATAGGCACTTTGATATACTAACGACGATTTTTTTTTCCGTGTTTTTCACGTTTTTTTTGTTTTTTCACGTTACTGAAATTTGCATGAAAAAATCATATATGATTTAACACTAATTTGAATACCACATGTGATATTAGTGTTAAATCATATATGATATGTGATTTATCATATATGATTTAACATTAGTATCACATATGATATTACATATCATATGTGATTTAACACTAATATCACATGTGATCTTCAAATTAGTGTTAAATCATATATGATATTTCATGCAAATTCCGGCCAAGAAAACGAAAAAGGACAAAAACGTGAAAAACGTTTTTTTTTTTTTTTTTTTTTGAAAGTATATCAAAGTGCTCGTCTGTAGAAAGATAATTAAATGCTCGTCGCGATGGTGTAATTATTTTTGCTTAACGATTAACGGTTTAAGAGATATTTAAATTATAAAGAATAGATGAAATAATAAAATGCTTTTAATCTCAGCAATTGATTTATTTTTAGATGAATTGTATAGATAAGTACCTTGATATGTAAGAAAAGTTTTGTATTTAAAATAACTCTTGTATTATTTTGTTATGTGAAGTTATGATTAGTCTTTGCATATATCATGTGTAACATTCAAAATCTGGAATCGATGTGTAGAACTCCAATTCGTTTAGATGTTTATCTTTGATTTAAGGTATGTTTATAATTTTTGATTTGATTTGTTTTTGGTTAATAATTGTTTTTGGTCTAATATCCAACCTTTAACCTTAATTTTATACATATAATAAAATCATCTCAAATCCCTAATTACAATCTAATTAAACATTTGGGTTCCATTGGAATATAATTGTATTCAAATCACAGTTCTGAATTTTCAAACTTAATCATGAATGATACTTCCTCCGTCTCAATTTAATTGTCCATATTTCTATTTTTGGATGTCTCAAAAGATTGTCCACTTTCCTTTTTAGTAAAAACTAGAGAATCTAAAGAGAGAATATTCTATTCATGTGGTTAAAAATTAAAGTGACCCCACTTTTATTAAACTTTGTGATTTCTCTCTCCTGACAATTAAATTGAGACGGAAAGAGTACATAATTTAAAGATTTTGATATAATAAAAAAGAGCCCAATTTTATGGTGTTTGATATAAAAAATTTAGTGATATGCCGACATTGAACCACGTGTTTTATTTAGACTAATTGATGGTATGAATGTTGGCATTCATTCTATTCCCTAGAAAACAAAATCAGTTGTTTCAGCTTCCGAATTCGTTATACTTGAGCCAAGCTCAAAAGGGTCGATTATTTCACTAAGTTCAAGTTTAAGCTTGAAAGTTTTCACACAGTCAAGCTCGAGTTATATGGTTAAGTCAACTTTCGAGCTTTACATGGGTCGTCTTTCACACGGACACAAGTAGCTTTGAGTCAAGCCGGTAGGTAAAAGAGGTTGATCATGGGTGGATCAACTGAGCTAAACTAGTTGGTTAAATTTTTTTATCATTAATAAATACTGGTGTTATAATTTATTATTCGGGTGTGTTAGAAAGTCTTATATTTTTAAATTAACCACATCTTAGTGTGCGTTCATTAGATACACATTAGCAAAACTTTTTACCAAATAATTTACATATAAGTATATGGGAAGAGATCTAGTGAGAAGAGAAATTGAAATAAAAAGAATGAGAATAAATTTAAATTTGAGCCACACATTTTAAATGAGGAGAAGAAATTTAAGGAGATATGCGTCTATTTCTTTAGGTGCATCTGAAATGTGCGGTTGTGGTTTCTTCTTACGCTTCTCATTTTAATTTTACTTCTCATTTGATCCTTACTCATAAGTATATTTGATGAAAGTAATTGTTGTCTTATTTATTATTCGAGTGTGTTAGAAAGTCTTATTTATATCTTTAAATTAACCACATCTTAGTGTGTTATGTGCGTCCGGATTATGCAAAATAATTCACATTGGATCTCTCATGTCATGGTCAGGTTAAGGGGAAAGGTTAACCTAGACAATTGTCACCTTGAACACGACCCAAATTGACAATGCTAAAATATCATTCATTATGCAAACACACCACAATCACATAATGGAAGACAGAATCTGAAACAAATAGCATTAGGCTGCCCCAGTAAGGGGATTCAATCCCCTTACTTTTCACTGCCACGTCAGCTTTCTCTCTCCAGCGACCTTCAGGCGATTAGGTGCCCCAGTAAGAGCGACCAAGTTCAATTTAAAAAAAAAAAAAACATTTTTAACACAAAATAAATTTTCATTAATAATTAAACGTTACATAATAATTCAAATAAAATTAAAACATTACGACAATACAACGACTAAACTAGTTTTGATTCGACGATGCCAAATGTCTTCCACCAAATCGGCTTTGAGGCTAAGATGAGTCGCTCACTGCATATCTCCTTGGTAATTTCCAACGATTCCACATGCGTTCTTATGGGATCATAAGAACGGTCTGCTCATTGAAAGAATACGGAGATATCGCCGTCTGTCATTCCGAATTATCATATTATGTAATATGATACATGTGTACATTATATGCGATAGACGCTCTTTGTCAAACCCTCTAGCCGGATATTTAATCATTAGCCACTTCTTCTTTAGTACACCAAAAGCACGTTCCACATCTTTTCTTGCTGCTTCGTGCATCGTCTTATACAATATTTGTTTGTGATCATTCGTCACTGGATTTTTAATGGACTTCATAATAACCGACCATTCCGGATATATTCGTGCATCGTCTTATGCAATGAATAGCTCGTAAGAATTAAAACTCATATTGTGTAAAGAATATAGAGAATGTGTAAAATGAGATTTGTGAGTTTAGTGTGTAAGTATGTTGTGTATTTATAGGGTGGTTTTAATTGTATATTTTTTTTAATCTCAAACGGTTATGTTTTTTTTTTTTTTTTTTTTTTTTGGATTGCAACGGTTAGGAAGTAAAGTGGTATGTTTTTGTTTTGTGATATCGATCGGATAGACGACCAATTCATTTATTTTTTGTGGCGATCGAATCACTCCACAACAAGGAGATCGATTTGGAAATCGATCGCCTACCCCTCGATCGACTCCAAATCTCGCTCACTGGGGCTAGCCTTATGATCGTTATCAGAGTGTCACACGTCTTCTTTCAAACAATATAAGAAGTTTAAAAAAAAACTAAACTTAAACCAATATACATTTAGATAATCGGTTCCCAAAAGAGTAAGGATCAGTATATGAAAGTTGGTGCAAGACTCCATCGATAAAGTCGCCGAGTAGATTTTAGATAACAATTGAAAGAAACATAAGGCTAGCCCCAATGATGGTGATTCACACTCGATCTTGGCTTGTGGCGATCGATTTGAGTCGATCGGCCTTATTGTGGCTCAACTCGATCGCATACAATTTTTACCAAATGAATCGCATGCACGATCGAGACAAAAGGATGTTTATTACCGTTTAAATATTTAGTTTATGTTGCAATCCAAACAAAAAAAAAACGTTTGAGCTTAAAAAAAATAAATATATATATACAACTAAAACTACCCTATAAATACACACTAAACTCACAAATCTCATTTCACACATTCTCTATATTCTTTTACACACTATGAGTTTTAATTCTTACGAGCTATTCATTGCCGATTCGTCATCGGATGATGAAAATGAAGTTAGTACCGAATTTATGATGTTTGCGGAAGAGTGCTGGGAGGCTATTCAAGCCTCAGAAAAAGTCTCACGAACCCAAGTTAGTAGGGATCGTGTGGGTGCTCATAACCGTTTAGTTGATGCTTACTTGATGAGACCCCAAGATACGGCGATACAAAGATTCCATGATTGTTTCCGTATGAGCCGACGACTATTCACACGAATTGTCCGAGATATAACCGATCATTCACCTTATTTCCAACAAACTCCCGATTGTGCAGCGCACTTGGTATTTCTCCATTGATAAAGTGTACTTCGTCAATCCGTCAATTGGCATACGGGTCAATGCTGATGCTCTAGACGAATACGTGCAAATGGGTGCGTCAATAATTCGTGAGTGTCTCAAAATTTTGTGAGGTGATAATGGAGTTATATGGTCCGAGTATTTTGAAAGCCGACGGTTAGTGACATTGACAAACTCTATGCTCATCACTACCAAAGTCATGGGTTTCCGGGATGATAGGAAGCATCGATTGCACAGATTGGCCGTGGGAGAATTGCCCACATGCTTTAAAAGCTCAATTTTGTAGGGTGATCACGGAAAAGTCCTTTCATTTTATTGGAAGCGATCGCGTCCCAAGATTTATGGATTTGGCATGCGTTCTTTGGTGTCGCCGGGATGAATAACGACGTAAATGTTTTACGTGCATCGCCTCTTTCAATGATCTCAAACGGGAGAGCACCGGATGTGGAATTCGTTGCTAACGGCGTGCCTTTATAAACGCGGATATTATCTTGTCGATGGGATATATCCGAATGGTCGGTTATTATGAAGCCCATTAAAAATCCAGGACGAATGATCACAAACGAATATTGTATAAGACGATGCACGGCAAAGCAAGAAAAGATGTGGAACGTGCTTTTGATGTACTAAAGAAGAAGTGGCTAATGATTAAATATCCGCCAGAGGGTTTGACAAAGAGCGTCTATCGCATATAATGTACACATGTATCATATTACATAATATGATAATTCAGATGAACAGACGGCGATATCTCCGTATTCTTTCCAAAGAGCAACACCGTTCTTATGATCCCATAAGAACGCATGGAATCATTGGAAATTACCAGGAGATATGCAATGTAACAACTCATCTTAGCCTCAAAGCCGATTGGTGGAAGACATTTGGCATCGTCGTAATCAAAACTAGTTTAGTCGTTGTATTGTCGTAATGTTTTAATTTTATTTGAATTATTATGTAACGTTTTAATTATTAATGAAATTTTATTTTGTGTTAAAAATGTTTTTAAAAAAAAAAAAAAAAAATTGAACTTGGTCGCCCTTACTGGGGCTCTAATCGCCTGAAGGTCGCTGGAGAGAGAAAGCTGACGTGGCAGTGAAAATGAGGGGGATTGGGGTTCCTTACAGAGGCTAGCCTAAGCATAATCGGTGGCCATTCGCCATTAAGCATATCATATTTATGATAGCATATCACATCTTCGGGATACATAGTTATTATATAAGTACACCACAATTAAGTCCAACCCAAATACTAAAAACTTAGAGAAAGATATTTATATTCTATTATTTTCGAGTTAAATTTTGAACTTTATCCAATTGATAGAACATGATAAAATTTTATTGTTTGATGTGAATTTGATACGGGTCGGAATCGGTCATGGTGTTCCAAACAACTTCTCCTAAATCAATCACGAAAGATAGATATGTCCTTATTTTATGTAGTAGTATTAGTTAGCTGTTGGAAATGTATATATTTATAAAACAGTGAATGTCCGGATTCGAACTCGTGACCACGGGATTGCACACATTATGAATGAGAATTAAAGTTAATAATTAATGTTAATTGATTACGATTAATTATTATACAAAACTCGACTAACGATCGTTAAGTATTTAACGGAAAATAACTAACGACCGTTAAATGTAAAGAGAAGGACTTGTAGTGTAAAATCTTAAAATGGAAAAGATATGGGAATCCTTTTGGGGGCTTCTCTTGGCCGGCCATAGGGAGGGTTTTACAACCCAAACCCTAACTTGTTTCCAAAGATTTGTAATACTATATAAACAAAGGCTAGGGTTAATGTTTTTCATAGCTTTTGTGCACACACATTAACCTAAAGTTATTCTTGTCTTTCTCTTGCAAATTTCGGCCAAGCCTTTTCATAAGGTGTTTGGTTTTGTTTTTCTAAAACAAAGTTTTGTAGATCTAGCAATCTTTTAATTCGTTTGTTAATTCGTGTGTACAAGAACGTGGTGTAACACACTATTGTTACATCAACTGGTTTGAGTTATAAAACGGTAAGGGAAAACTTGTTAAACCACTTTGTCACATTCATTGAAGAGATATACCAATTGCAAGAGGTACGTTACGCATTCTTTCAGTTAATTAATTATTGTTATGATTCTAAGTCTCTCGCTGTGTACTCTGTGGTGTCTATATGATTTTATTGTTTTCATATATCTTAAACTTAACAGTGGCATCACGAGCCTTGTATAACAAGTAATTAATTACTGAAACACATAAAACTAATAAACATGATTGTGTTATTAATTGTATGCGTAGATCTAGGGTTTGCAAAACCTAAACCCTATTTTTTTGGGGCGTTTTGGTGCCCTAATTAGGGTTTTGTAAACTTTGTTTTAATTGGATTAGAAACCCTAGGTTGCATGCAATTTTATGTGTATTAAATTGCGTAACTCTGTTTAATTGCATTAATTGTTAAGTGTGATTTATATCCATGATAATTACATGCATGTTTTGTCATGGATCTGCTTTTATTGTATGTTTTACTTGGTTAAGTTGATATACACTAAAATTATGATAGATCTAAAATTGGGGAAAACCTCAATCATTATTATTTAATCAATTATGTGCTATGAGGTATGTGTTTAATTTTGACTTACGCAATCGATGAATCGATGCATGTGGTTCACTTTGTACATTGCTGAAAACGGGTGAGAGTCTTAATTAAACATATACATATTGACAGATCTAGAATTGATTATTAATAGGATTTATCAAAAGGTTTGCATGTGGCTATTTGATATGCATGACTTATTATTATGTTATGCATTCATTGTTTATATATTTATTTTTTAAATACTTGCTTGTTTGTTATGTGTAACAAGGGTATTTTCATAAGAAAAATAAACTGACTTAAACAATGGTGAAACATGTAATTTTTAAGCATAGTAATCGTAATCGTTTAATTGATTGATTTTTATGCACAAAATAGCTAGAAGGGCTCACCCATTATTGACAAACTTTGTGCGTCTTAATGGAGCTACCAAGTATTCCTATGAATGTGCATAAAATCTTAAGGGTGAATTGACCTAAATTCTACGCGCCACTTTTGTGGTAATTATCCGAATAATTTGGGTCTTTTGACTCATGCAGTAGTAGGATATAGTGGTAATTAAAGGTAATTCTTTAATTGGTTATCCAATACCTCGATTAAAGTTTGATGATAAAAAGCTTAAACATTAAAACAAGGATATAAATGTTTTAATAAAACCTATGCTACGAAGATGAATGCATGACATCTTTGTACATATTTGATTTGACATCAAAATTATTACCCTTTAATTTATGTTATATGCCATCCAGCGAAACGGAAACACCTAAGATTACCTTTTATTTGCGTGAGAACGTGACTTAGATCGTAATCAAAGGGTAAAATGTCCACGTGTCGTGAGAACGGGCATGGACGATTTTGCAGTTTCTTAAGTTGGACAACTTAATTGATTTAGACGGTGAGAACTGGGAACTCAAGGCATAAGATGGGATAAAAAATGTTTACATGGCAATTGAAATTGGCTATATGTAAATCTCATAAATCTAGGAATTGCAATTGAAATTGGCAATTGAGCAAAAGTTCTACCATTTTGTATAAAGTTCATTACTAGCAGATCAACTGACGTGATGAGATTATGACAATTTGGATCCTAGTTTTCAATAATAATTAATTGGTTATATGAATATGAACCTTGGGTATTTAATTGTTTATTGAAAAGGAAAATTATCAAAATACTAATTATGGTTTTTTGAACTTTTTCTGTAGATGGCTCATCAACCTGAAAACACTATGAGCTTAATGAGTTATGCTTTCAAAGATATGATTGGAAGAGACAAATTGACTGGCCCTAATTTCAATGATTGGCATCGTGCACTTAGGATCATCCTTCGTGTTGCCAAAAGACTTGAGATTTTGTCTACACCTCTGCCTAATGCTCATCTCGATACGGCTACTGCTCTTGAATAAGAGGAGTATCGTGTTGAATATGAGAAGCACAATGATGTGGCGTGTCTTATGCTTTCGGGGATGTCTGCTCAATTGCAAAAACAATTTGAGCACTATCTGCCTATGAGCATGCTAGATGAACTCAAACGTATGTTTGAGAAGCCACCAGCAGCTGAACTGTATGAACTTATTGAAAAGGTTCATAGTCGCAAGCGTGAGGTTGGTAAACTGTCTCCGACCACGTCCTCGAGATGAAACATCACTTGGACCAATTGAGAAGCTCGATTGTGGTTACTCCCAAGATGTGTTTGTCGGCCTCATCAATCACTCCCTTAATCGAGAACGATTTGGTGATTTTGTGCGACAATATAACATGCATTGCACGGGAAGACGGTGAATGAGTTACATGCAATGCTTGTAGACTTGAGAAGAGATTGCCAAAGAAGGCTCCTACACTGTTGTACTAGCAATACAAGGTGGTAGGGTGAATAAGCCAAAGCCGCAAGCGGATAAGAAAGGAAAGGAAAAGGAAAGGGAAACAAGTTGTCATCCCACCACTCCTAAGAAAAACCATGCAAAGAAAAGGAGAATCCTAAGAAGGATTTAGCTTGCCACCATCAGAACTCACTGTGTCACCGGAAGCGGAACTGCCCAAAGATATCTCGAATGAGTGCCTTGAATAAAAATAAGATGGTGCCTAGCTCATCGGTATTTTTATGTTTGAATTATTTTCTTTCCTCATAAGCAAAATTCTGGATTTATGATACGGGATGTGGTACTCACATCCGTAATACATCGCAGGACTTAGAGGAGCAAGGAAGTCGACTTGTGGAGAGAGATACTTGTACGTTGGAAATGGAAAGCGTGCGGTTGTCGAAGCCATAGGGACTTTTGATTTAGTGTTGCCTTCGGGCTTAGTTTTGGAACTAAATAATTGTCATTATGCACCCTCCATTGTTTGGGGTGTTATTTCAGTTTCTTTGTTAAAAGATATTGGTTTTATGCATACTTTTACCAGTTATGGAATTTCAGTTTCTTTTAATAATGTTTTTTATTTTAATGCAATTCCTTTACTTGGTGTGTTTGAAATTGATATGGATGGTTATGTATCCAATGAAAATAATTCGTTGTATAGCATTAGCAATAAGAAGAGCAAGTCTAACTGTGACTCTTCTTATCTTTGGCATTGTCGCCTTGCCCATATAGGCAAGAAACGCATGGAAAAGCTGTAACACGAAGGGCTTTTACAAAAGGTCGATGATGAATCATTTGACAAATGCAAGTCTTGTATAGTTGGGAAGATGACAAGGAAACCCTTTTCACCACAAGTGGAAGGGGCTTCTGATCTACTTGGATTGATACACACGGATGTGTGTGGTCCACTTAGACATGTGTCAAAACGTGGTGCTACCTACTTCTTAACCTTTACGGATGATTTCAGTCGTTATGGTTATGTTTATTTACTTAAACATAAACATGAAGTCTTTGAAACATTTAAGGTTTTCAAAAGTGAAGTAGAATTACAACTCGGTAAGAAGATTAAATCTCTTCGATCCGATAGAGGTGGTGAGTATATAAGTCAAGAGTTCAAAGATTACTTAGCTGAGCGTGGAATTATCCAGTAGCTCACATCTCCTTATACTCCACAACAAAATGGTGTATCTGAAAGGAGAAAACGTACTTTACTTGACATGGTACGAAACTACGAATAATGTTTGAACTTACGACTCTTCCTTTTACTTTTTGGGATTATGCCCTTTAAACTGCTATTCGCATTTTGAATATGGTTCCAACGAAGAAGGTTGTTAAGACTCCATATGAAATATAGACAGGAAAAGCTCCCAACTTTTCTTACTTAAAAGTCTGGGGATGTGAGGCGTTTGTTAAACGTGACTCACCAGATAAGCTCCAACCCAGATCTGTTAAGTGTATCTTTGTAGGATATCCTAAGGAAACTATGGGTTACTACTTCTACTACCCAGCTGAGAACAAAGTCATAGTGGCTAGGTATGGAGATTTCCTTGAAAGGAATCTCATATCTCAAGAACTCATGGGAGAGTATATGATCCGAATATGATCAAAAGATACAACATCTTCTAAAATACTAGCCAACTTCAAGAAGAGCCGAAAGCTTAGGCGCTCCTCCCGAAGATGTTCCCATTCATAGGTCCGAAAGGACTATCGTGCACGACCATCTATGTCTTAACGTAGAGGTGGAGGAAAATATGGTTGGGGATCTTAATGAACCCGCCAACTATAAGGTCGCCATGGTCGATCCCGAAAAGGATAAATGGCGATTGCTATGAATGGGAAATGCAATCCATGAAAGATAATGATGTCGGATTGAAGTTGACCTTCCTCCCAATGCTAAAGTCGTTGGAAGTAAGTGGATCTTCAAGAAGAAAACTGACATGGATGGCAATGTACACACCTACAAGGCTCGTCTGGTAGCTAAAGGTTTTACTCAAACCTATGGCATTGATTACAAGGAGACATTCTCTCTTGTAGCGGACATAAGAGCTATTAGGATTCTCATAGCTATAGCTGCACACTATGACTATGAGATTTGGCAGATGGATGTCAAAACCGCCTTTCTGAATGTTCATCTAGATGAAGACATCTATATGGCATAGCCTGAGGGGTTTGTGAATCCACTATTTCCTAACCGTGTATACAAGCTTAAAAGGTCCATTTATGGACTAAAGCAAGCATCAATGCAATGGAATAAAAGATTTGATTAAGAAATCAAAAGTTTTGGATTTACTCAGAATCTTGATGAGCCATGTGTATATCACAAAGCTAGTGGGAGTCATGTTACCTTCCTTGTTATGTATGTCGATGACATATTAATCATGGGAAATCATATACCAAGTCTAAATGAGGTGAAAGCCTATCTTGGTAAATGTTTTTCGATGAAGGACTTAGGGGAACCAACATATATACTCGGAATCAAGATCTACAGGGATAGATCAAGGCGGCTAATTGGTTTAAGCCAAAGTGCTTACATTGACAAAATAATGTACACACCTACAAGGCTCGTCTGGTAGCTAAAGGTTTTACTCAAACCTATGGCATTGATTACAAGGAGACATTCTCTCTTGTAGCGGACATAAGAGCTATTAGGATTCTCATAGCTATAGCTGCACACTATGACTATGAGATTTGGCGATGGATGTCAAACCGCCTTCGAATGTTCATCTAGATGAAGACATCTATATGGCATAGCCTGAGGGGTTTGTGAATCCACTATTTCCTAACCGTGTATACAAGCTTAAAAGGTCCATTTATGGACTAAAGCAAGCATCAATGCAATGGAATAAAAGATTTGATTAAGAAATCAAAAGTTTTGGATTTACTCAGAATCTTGATGAGCCATGTGTATATCACAAAGCTAGTGGGAGTCATGTTACCTTCCTTGTTATGTATGTCGATGACATATTAATCATGGGAAATCATATACCAAGTCTAAATGAGGTGAAAGCCTATCTTGGTAAATGTTTTTTGATGAAGGACTTAGGGGAACCAACATATATACTCGGAATCAAGATCTACAGGGATAGATCAAGGCGGCTAATTGGTTTAAGCCAAAGTGCTTACATTGACAAAATATTGAAGAGATTCAATATGCAAAATTCCAAGAAGGGATTGTTGGTGATGCAAGTAAATCATGGTTTGAGTAGCCAAGGCTGTGCTTCAACACCTGTAGAGGTGGCGCGTATGAAGAAAGTTCCTTATGCTTCGGCTGTAGGATCTATCATGTATGCGATACGATGCACAAGGCCCGATGTGGCGTTTGCTCAAAACTTGACGGTCAAGATCAACGAATCTGGGTGAAATTCATCGATCGTTAAACATATTCTCAAGTACCTTAGGGCTACAAGAGATATGTTCATAGTGTATGAGGGAAATCCTAGACAATATCACTATGTTCGAGAGCAAGTCGAGATAGGTGAAATTGAGTTGCTCAAAGTTCACACAGATGATAACCTAGCAGATCCTTTAACGAAGGCCTTACCTGGTGAAAAACTTAATCATTTATCTGATAAGTTTGGACTTCGTTTAGCTAGTAGTTTCATGTCCATCTGTGACTAAGTATTTTAGATAAAGGGATATTGAATACATTATTATTGAAATGAAATAAAGTATTTTTGTTATGTTTATTATTCATTTATTATGATGTTATCCTATATTTGCATGTTTAAATCATTGAATAACTTAAGTTATTCTAAATAGTCCATTGTCAATCAATAAAATAGGAATGATATTGAATTAAGACAAATCAGAGTATTAGTTAGAATATACTTGAAAGTATATTGATGCGTAGCATGACTAATTTCAGATGATATTCAATGAATTGAGTATAGGACTTATCCCACCCACATGATGATACTTTACGGATCTTAGTCATTAAGTACATCATGAATGTTTATCCTCTGACTTGAAATACCAGAGATATGTCATGGATGTAGTGCATTTACGTGAAGCAATCTAACGCTATACGAATCGGTAGTTATAAGGTTTGTTTTCGAAGTGTTGCGAAATTTATGATTTCGCTTGTAGTCAAAACGGATTTGTTTCCTTCAAATTTATTTTGAAGTGTAATCTTCTTGGGCCTCGTAGGGTTGTCAAGATGTTTGCATGGCCATACCCAAGGTCTTCTGGAATATGTTCAGAAGAATTGGTAATCTTGATGAATCATATAAAGCGAGAAACAGAATAGTTAATTAAGAAATGAGTGAGATCCATATTCTTATTAACATGGTATTAGAAACAAAAGGATGAATATGATGATGAATCATCGAAACTTGGTTTTTCTCCAGAAAACCATACACGAGTTGTACCTGGGGCATTGGCGTGTTTCTAGATGCTAAACCAATGTCATTACACGTTTTGTAAACATATCTAAGTGGGAGCTGTTGGAAATGTATATATTTATAAAACAATGAATGTCCGGATTCGAACTCGTGACTACGGGATTGCACATATTACGAATGAGAATTAAAGTTAATAATTAATGTTAATTGATTACGATTAATTATTATACAAAACTCGACTAACGATCGTTAAGTATTTAACGGAAAATAACTAACGACCGTTAAATGTAAAGAGAAGGACTTGTAGTGTAAAATATTAAAATGGAAAAGATATGGGAATCCTTTTGGGGGCTTCTCTTGGCCGGCCATAGGGAGGGTTTTACAACCCAAACCCTAACTTGTTCCCAAAGATTTGTAACACTATATAAACAAAGGCTAGGGTTAATGTTTTTCATACCTTTTGTGCACACACATTAACCTAAAGTTATTCTTGTCTTTCTCTTGCAAATTTCGGCCAAGCCTTTTTATAAGGTGTTTGGCTTTGTTTTTCTAAAACAAAGTTTTGTAGATCTAGCAATCTTTTAATTCGTTTGTTAAGAACGTGGTGTAAAACACTATTGTTACATCAACTGGTTTGAGTTATAAAACGGTAAGGGATAACTCGTTAAACCACTTTGTCACATTCATTGAAGAGATCTACCAATTGCAAGAGGTACGTTACGCATTCTTTCAGTTAATTAATTATTGTTATGATTTTAAGTTTTCCGCTGTGTACTCTGTGGTGTCTATATGATTTTATTGTTTTCATATATCTTAAACTTAACATTAGCATGATATGTGGCATTTTTTCTTTAGATGTTAGTAATATGTTAAGAGAGTTTAGTCCTAATTTGTGTTTATTCTAGGATTGGTATTCGATTTCAAGAGTCTATTGTTACTGTTGTTACTTTTTTATTCGATTTCAAGGGCCGAAAAATCCCAAGCCGACTACCCTTTTGGATAGCTCGGAGTCGGCGCAAGTGAACTTCCGTGGCCACAAAGGGATTAATTTTCTCCCCGTTGGATTCAAACTCTTGACCTTCTCTTTGAAAGGATGGTATTCTTACCGCTGGGTCACCCTTGTGGTTTAATTTGTTACTTATGGTTTGGTCTCAACATAGAATGATACTCTTGAACATTAAGGGGTGTATGAATGTAATTTATAGTAACTAATACAACTTAAAGAATTACAAATAAAACACTTAGGTGTCTTAAGGTTGGGATACGTAGGTAGTTTTGTTTCTTATAAAATCTTATAATTATGATCTTAAATAAAAAGAAAATCAGAGAATTGTTTCCAGAAAATTAGTAATGGTTTGGGGGAATTGCATATAATTAATCATTTAATAGTAATGTAAATCCAAAGATTATGTCGACTCGATGGTGTCTGCCATGAAGATTTAGAAGGCTCCTTTGAATAATATGTTGATATTGCTTGGTTACATGCCCAAATACAAGAAATTAATGAGGCAATTGAGATCCCTTCACTCGCGCTGAACTAAACGAGGACATTGGGATCAAGAATTCTAAAGGAGTTGTGATGTATGAAGAGCCTGTCACATGAAATACCTTGCTTGCAAAAGTATGTATACATCAAGTTTTAGGTATAACGAGTGTGGAACCCGCGACGCAATGGATTGAACTCAAAGGACTTACTGTATGACACTTAAACCTTAGGGACTAATTTTGCCAAGTTTCTATAGATAGCAATTAATTCTACAGACTTATCTTGCAACGCCTTAAACATTAGAGACTGTTTTTGCCAAGTTGTGAAACTTTGCATTTAATGTTTAGACTTACTTTGCAGTCACCACTGAAGCAGCGACTGCTTTCCGCCAACTTGGAACTTTCGATTTAATCTTGGGGTTCTGTTTTCTTCCCCGCTAAATAGTATATATAGTAATTTTTACTTGGCATTAAGTCGCTTTTTAATTTAGTAGGAAAGATAAAGCAGTTATTTGTAGTATTGTTAATTTTCTGCTTACATAGGGAGTAACATAAACTTTATATTGGTCATTCTAATGATTTAATTTAATTTTTATTTGATCTTTCAGTACCTTTTAATACAAATGAATTATGAGGTGTTTGAATGCAACTTAGGTAGTGTTTGATAACAACTTAATGTGTCTTAATTGAAAATTATGTAAGTTAATTAAGTCATCAAATGTATGTTTGTTTAGTGCTTAAAACTAACATGTGACCTTCAGAAAAAGCCGTTAAATGAGGGTCTACAAATTAAGTCCATCCCTTTATCCAATTTTACATATTTACCCTTCCACTTAACTTTATTTCAAATAAAAGGGTATAACAATAATTTTTTCTAATTCAGACACTTTATTCAGCACACAAAACAAACAATCATTTATTCATCTACAAACAGACAACATATATCTAAACAGACACTTTAATTTAACAGGACTTAATAAAAAAACTAAACAAACAGGCCCTAAAATTGACTTAATATGAAAAAACTTAATTTATTAAGTCATATAAAAAGTTGTTTGTTTTTCACTTAATCAAAATAAATGACTTAAAATAATAAGTGATAAAAGTGAGGTCCTCTATGTTAAGTCATTTGTTAATTAACATGACTTAATGAAAAAATTAAACAAAAGTATTTTACACATGATATAAGATTGAAAAATTTATGCAACAGGCATCAGGCTACTATTCTTGGCATTATCATGAATTTTGTCTCTTCTCTCAATATGTTTCTAATTTCTTCAGGCTTTTGGAACATATATGTTTCGCCCGAAAAACGTAATATTTCCAAAAACAATCTTATGGATAACGGGTTTCAAAGTTGAATAAAATGTTTCTCTATGTTTTGCTTCATCTTAAAGGATTAAAAGGTTAGCTATTTATAGTGTTTAAACATTGTCACTCGATGTCTTCTAATCGGATGCTATTATGTTTACCAACAGCTCATTTTACCAATTGTGCGTATTTCAATTTCCATATTTTCTATAATTGAAGATTTTACTATGTTAAAATGAACGTGTGTTTTTTCTGTTTTAAAGGTTTGCAGGAAAAATGCATACCAAGACATACAAACTGTTTTGTCTTTCAATATATGGGGTTCATGTCTAAAATTTATTTACTTAGAAGGCGTAAGAATTCTTTACTATGATTTTTGTATACTCATCTATTGATTAAGATGTACTTTGGCTTTACACCTTTATTGTATCACATTGGCAAATTTTATGGATGAGTGCAATGACAGTAGATGAGGGTTGGTTGACTAACTATATGAGATGAGTTTGTTTGTATCTCTCGCTCGCTTAAAGAGAAATTTGATATCTTTGTACATGTTGATTTTATACATTAATAAATATATATTCATAT
The DNA here is from genome assembly GCA_022545495.1 of Chrysanthemum lavandulifolium. NCBI lineage: Eukaryota > Viridiplantae > Streptophyta > Magnoliopsida > Asterales > Asteraceae > Chrysanthemum > Chrysanthemum lavandulifolium. The sequence continues at coordinate 174,430,070 of CM040244.1, read as the reverse complement.
ATAAAAAGTATGCCTTGGAATTATTTTGGTTACAAATTAAATTTTAGAAGTCTTATTGGTGGAACTTATCTTAAATTACACACTATTGGTTATATGTGATAACCCATCAATGATGCAATTGTTTTGGAGTTGGACAACATAGAGAAAGCATCTATGAGTTGCTACTGAGCATGAGTTTCAGGTATGGTTTTGATCATAGTAAGTTTGTTGACTCAATTCTATTTGTTATGCACTTTGGGCATGCCTTTTACTGATTATTCTATATACATGTGGCTTTTTATTTATTTATTATACATTACATATTTCTTGCACCTCCGATTAATAGATTCGCAGAGATAGACTGGGAGAGGCTCTGAATCTTAATATTAGAAGGTGCAAACATGTCAAACCGACCGCTTTCCGTTAAGTGATTCTGGTCAATATATGTAACCTTAATGATCATGTACATTAACATAGCATTTTGAATCCAATTCTTATTCACTACTATAAATAACTATGTTGCCTTCTAACAGTCATGAGGCTAGATCTTTTGTATCCTTGGAGTTTTCAGAACCTTGTTGCCGGTTTACATTATATGAGATTCAACTGGCAACTAATTACTTTGATGAGTCATTGGTAATAGGACGTGGTGGCTTTGGCAAAGTTTACAAAGAAACCTCTGATGGTGAAAGGCGTTTGGTTGCTGCCATTAAGCGGCTGGATTCAACTTCTAATCAAGGAGCGGAGGAGTTTTGGGCAAACGTTGAGATGCTATCTGGGTTAAGGCACTGTCACTTGGTGTCTTTGATTGGTTATTGTAATGTCATGGTTGACACGAATCAAAATATGCTTATGAGCCGCTCGTGGCCTAGATTACCTTCAGACGGGTACTGGTATTACACATGGAGTTATACATCGTGATATCGAGTGCTCAAATATATTGCTAGATAGCACTTGGGATGCTAAGATTTCAGACGTTGGGCTGACCAAAATATGCCCAATAAATCAGCAATCTACTTACGTCAACACTGCTGTAACTGGTACATGCATGTAGCGTTTCTATGTTCATCTAATCGTATATATTGTGGATCCTATGGTTTCCTGAACAACGGCCTTTTAATTCTTCTCACTGGCCATGTCAATCTCTATGAAGAAAATATTAACAACGTTAAAATGTAGTATATGATTTTAGATTTTCAACCATGGGTTTGGTTTTCTTTTTTTTAACTTTGTATAAAGAAATGTAATTGTACCATGATGTGTGCGACATAGGATGTGTATAACTGCTCTAATAAAATAAAAGAGTTTGATATAATACATCTTTTTAGCACTTGCCATATCCTAAGAACAAAATTAAAAAATTTAACCGATAATAATACATAGTTAAAACCTTAGAAAAAGCCCCGTGCGTGCACGAGTATTATAACTAGTGTAAACTGATAATTATACTTTTATTCGTATTAATTTTTTTTATAATTTATTGGATTGAATTTTATTATGTCATTTGATCTATATATAGGAGTTTACGTTTAGATGGAACGATATACGGTGCAGTTGATATTTTTATTCAAGATTCGTCGATACCGAACACGATTAAGTCGCCGAACATGCTTGCTCTTTCTTTTTTTACATATGGTTAAAGGATATTTTATAATTGTAAAAAAAATATAATAAGAATAAGGGTATAATCGTCATTTTATATATCAATTATAATTATTAGACATTTTTTTTCTATTAAATACATTTTAAATAATTATTTGGATATATTTGAAAATTTTAAGGCTTTGGAAACATATATATGCAATTATAAGTTTTGACTGGATGTATATACAATTATGAGGCTTTTAAGGGATATATATGCAATTCGCCATACTTTATATTTCAAAATGCTACATGCTAGTTGCTAAATTAAACAAAATTCAAAATGCTACACGCTACTTGTCAAGGAAACTTTATATTTCAAACGCTAAATGCTAGTTGCTCCAAAATGGTGCACGCCAAAGATACCTTAAGAATCGATATCTAGCTTGGGCACAAGTCGCTTAACCTATTTATTTTAACATGTAAAATGGTTAGTTAGACGAGATACAATGGATTGGCGGGTTAAACCAGACATATAAGCTAGTTTAAACAGATCTGTTGGTTATAAAGAGGTTAAATGATCAATCCATTTATGAACCAATCCCTGTCAGACCCCAACTTAAACACACTTATTTTGGTGTTGGATTCCTGTTGGTTCAAGAATTTTCAACCCATTTAAGTTTAAGAGTGTGTTTAAATTACTTTCATTTCTCTACAATTGTATAAGAACTTTATAAAAACACATTTGAGAGCTGGGTAGATGACCGTTGAGTAGGTCGCATCAATAAAGTATTTCATGATCAATTGTTTAACATCCTTTGAGGTGTTTAACTTACAAAGTCTTCATTCATAGATGACTCAGTCAGGTGAAAGGGAAATAGGGATAATGTGATGTTAAGAGTTTAACAACCATATAACATTTCAGTCAACATCCATTTTCCTTAATTTAATAAGTAAATATAAAATCTATTGAATGTTCTTGTAACAGCACTAGTAATATACGGAGCAAAAGCTGTTTGGATACTTGTTCCATGCTACATTGTTACATATTTGATACCATGTCAATGTAGATCTTTGAAGCCAGGACAAGAGGAGTCTTCTCCAATACAGTACATCAATAGGTCTCCAAAAATCTTGTTACATAGTTAAAACTTTAATTACATCCCTTCTACAAAATAACTTTCACTCCAGCAAGTTGATTGCAAAAAACAAATAAAAAAAGACGGGGGCATGGTACCAGACAGTAGATCGAGGTGATTTACACCAGACCTCTATACAAAATACCACGGCCCAAGGCTTCTTCCCCACACCCTCAGAGTACGATCCAAATAGTACCTCAACATGTACTGACTCGTGCATTATATATCACCCACCCTCCATTATTCTTCAAATTTTTGTCACTTTGGTAATTTCCACAAACCACATCTCTATGACCCTCCATCAAAATCTTTCCTTTTTCTTTTACCTTACACTACCGGATGTTCGAGTTGCGTTTTCAAACATAATTTGCGCTATAAGCCTATAATTTTATTTATTTATTTATTCTTGGAAAAGCATAAGCCTATAATTGTGTTTTCAATAAAAAAAAGTAACAAACTTTTTTAAGAAAGGCATTTCTCTCTAATAAAACGCGGATAATCACTTTTTTCACATAGGTAGCCAAAGACGGTTTTCTAATTATCTACGTATTGCAGTAACCATTGCAATAAAATTAGATAATCTCCTCCAAAACGCAACCCAAACACCCTATGCCAAAACCAAAGAACAAGCACATTTTCATAAAGATAATAACCAAACAAACCCATAAACAACATTTCCCCAAAAAACAATTCCATATTCACAACCCATCAATTATCATATACATTCATAGAGCCTGGATAGACAGAAAGTCAAGAACCCTAACTAATCAACACCAAAAAACCCCAATATTAAGGGGGTGTTTGTTTCGGCTTATATAACGGGCTCATGCTTATGTGATTTTCGGCTTATGTGTCATAATCTCACTTTTTGGGCTTAATTTGAAACTTTTCGACTTATATAAGTTTATTATGACATGATAAGTTTATATAAGCCGAAAAGTTTTAAAATAAGCGACCAAAAGTGAGCTTATGAAACATAAACCGAAAACCAAATAAGTCATAAGCCCGCTATATAAGCCGAAACAAACACCCCCGTAATCACATTGCTTAAACAAAAGTCAATAATCAGGCATCAATTCCCTAGCCTTACCTTGCTGCTCATTCTCCCTCTTCAAATCACTCAATCTCAACCAAACACAAACAACACTAAAACTCAGAATCAAACTCAACAAACCACTTCCTAAACCAACACAAACAATCGCAACAACCGACAAAGATCCTGCACTCTTCCTCGTACTACTCAAAGGATACCCATAAAGATCCTTATTCCCCACAAACCAACTCGCATTAAACTTTCTTCCAACACTCTCAGGTATCACACCTGACAGCTTATTATGCGACACATCAAAAACAGTTAACCTCACTAGCGACCCTAACTGAAATGGAATATTCCCTGACAAAACATTCCCATGCAAGTCAATCACATTAAGGTAGTTACAGTTAGCTAGCTCAGGTGGGATGCTACCGTCAATATGGTTAGATGAAAGGTTAAGTACAGCAAGGTTGACCAAGTATTTAAAGTCAACGGGGATGGTTCCTGTTAAAGTGTTGTTTGATAAGTCTAGAGATTGTAAATTTGTGCAGTTTGAGATAAATGGTGAGATGGGTCCCACTAGGTTTAGGTTTTGGAGGGAAAGTTTGTATATACGACCGTTGTTACACGTGGCACCGGGTATATTTGAGGTGAAATCTGAACATGGGTTTGAGAATGTTGTGTTGTTGTTGTTGTTGTTAAGGTTGGTGTTTGGTTTGAAGGATTGGAATAAGTGTGTTAGGCATGATTCATCGTCTGGGTGTTGGGTGGAATGTGGGATGATGGTGGTGTATGTTAGTGTGAAGATGAGGAGTAGGGATAATGTGCGCATTGTGTGTAGGTTAAGAGAAGGGGGGTGGTGTGGTGATGGTTGAGAGTTAAAGAAGAGTGATGGGGGTTTGGGGTGTTTGGAGAGAGGAGTGGGTGGGCACTAATGTTGTGTGACTTGTGTTTGGTGAGAACCCAATGGCAACAAGAAAACTTGGTTTCCTATTATTTTTTGGCTAACTTGCATCAATTATAATTTTATCTTAAAATGTTTAAATCAGCGGAAAAAACTTTGATCATGAGCCTCTCTTTTTTATGTCAAAATTTTATGGCTTGCGTTGCTTTTTAATGTATGATAAAACACTTTTTCCGTTTTATTAAAGTTTGTCGGAAGATCTTCTCCGTTACGCAAGTAAAAAATATCTATCATGATAACACGGAATGATACATATCAACTAAACAATGCACCTTAGACAATGCCGATGATAACTCACACGTGACATATAAATTGGTCATTTTGTAGTAGTCGTCCATCTCTGGTCGGCTAGGTAAGGGGAAGTATCTAATTTGCTAATACATATGTTTCCTTGTACGAGGACGAGTAGCATTTACGTAGAATTTAAATCATCTCTTGTTTCATAAGATGGTATAGAGGAGTCGACGGATTTGTCTTTAAATGCAAATCGTATCACTATGATTATCAGTAAAGAAAAGCAAAACAAACAAAGTTGTGCTTTACGAACTTAGAAAGAACCAAAACCGAAAAAATCAAAATCAACATAACAAGCTATTACAACTTTATTCCTAGACAGGATCATTAGTGCTGTTTTAGGAGTTATATTACATATAATAATCTCAGTTCAATTTCTTACAAATACAATCAATTAATTTTCAAATTCTTGTTCAAAGAATTATACTAATGTAAATGTGTTAATTCTATGAACAAAAAAAAAGCATGTTAAAACTCATTCTAATTGTGGCTCAACATGTGGTAAATATATGCGCTTTTTTTTTTTTTTTTTCTTTACTACTTATAAAGTGTACATCATTTTTCTTAAACTTAAAGATACTTAAATTTGAATAATGTGTAATGTCTAATACCCCTTATAATTTAAACTTAAATTAACTTAAATTCAATCATAGTAACAGAACTACCGTATATGCATTGATTATAAATGGCAAGTTTTACTTTTTTGAGATGATATATACACGATTACAACTTAAAAGGCAAGTTTTACTTTTTTGAAATTTTATACATGGTTACAGGCTTTCAAGTTTTTAAAATAATAAATATCACTAATTGAAAATGGTAATAACATCTATTAATTAATAGTATAAGTATTTTCTAATATTCAAATTTTATCATTTTTCGATTTTAAGTCATAGATTTTCTTTCTTCGCAATAACAACGAACTGAACCTTTAAGAGTTGCATAAAAAATTACACCAAAACTTCCAGTTAGTTCTAACTTCTAAGTGATCGATAACAGTTATGCCATGTATATCTTGGCTATGTTTGGCACACAAGATTATGAAGAGATTATGCTTAATTTTTCAAAAAATAAGCTACTTAAAAAATAATATTTGTTTGGCAGACATAACTTATAAGAGATTATAAAAAAAAATAATCTTCCATAATCTACGAAAATAAAGGGATTTCGTACGAAATTTTATAAAATAATATCTTTTATAATCTTTTAAGAACAACACCAAGACCAAAGACCAAAGATCAAGATCAAGATCAAGATCAAGATCAAGATCAAGAATAATGAACAAAGAATAAAGACCAAAGACAATATATTTTCTTAAACATACCCCTTATCATGTTAAAGCACATAAGATAAGTCATTATAAAGTCAATAGTGATCAAGCTGTGCTTTTATTGGTGAGTATGTAAATAAGTGATTTAATATCGACAGAAAGAGAAAGTAGCTGGAATAGCTCAGTTGGTTAGAGCGTGTGGCTGTTAACCACAATGTCGGAGGTTCAAGCCCTCCTTCTAGCGTATTTTTTTGACAAAAAAGATATGTTGTTCTTATTTTTTTTTTTCACTAATTGCCTTTAAAAAAATAAAAATTGCTTTGTTCAATAAAAAGTAATTTTGTCTTCGTAAAATACAAAGTACTTGGAGTTGAAGAACACGAACTCTGCAGAGTAAACTCAAAATATAACGTTAAGCCCACTAATCAATAAGCACTTAAGCCTGCCAAACTATACATATGGGTTTTCAAATAAGGATAAGCGCACTATACTTGAAGAATACAGACTGAGAGTAAACAAAAACTAGAACAAGAAATGTGTGAATTAGGCTGGACGCAGTAATGGGAGGCGATCGACTTACTCGATCGAGTGAGTGTCGATCGTCCTCCTGTGGCTAATCGATCGAGTGAACATTTGAAACCAACATGATCGTGTACATGATCGACTCAAAGTTCCACTTTATCGAAAACTTCCGTTGCATAACATTGTTGACCGAAACAAGTTGGCAACAACCCTACTAACATAAGATAAAGTTTCAGTTTAACATTCTTTTTTTGACTCTTTTCATCCATTTTAGAATTTTCATCCACTTATTTTCCCTCACTTACCCAATCTTAACCAACATAACTTCACTAACCACTACACACACAAACACATACATGTCGACAAACACCCTATCCAGAAAAGAAAACGAGCAACGGGAAAAACACCTGTGGGTCAGGATAACAGAAGAAACAGACCATGCATACGGCGAAAACTCTCGAGGTTTAGTTAATAAATTTGATATAGATAGTTAATGTCTAACTAATTTCTTTTTGAATTTATTTTAAGTGGGTTATATTTTGAGAAAACTACCATTTAGATCACTTTTGGTGTTGGTTTTAATTAATAGAAGGACACAAAATTTCTAAATTACGTACAAAACATGCACACGAGTAAAAAAGAGTCATTTCTATTGGTTGTGTGATTAAAGGTTCATTTTTATAAATGGGGTTGGATTAGGATTTTGATTTGAAAATGATTTTTTTTTTTTTTTTTTTTTTTTAAATCCATTCCTCATATCAGCAAACGGACCCTAAGTCGCATCAGATAACTTATCGCAGCTTTTTGTCAAAATGGAGGAGTCTACAAAATTAAATCATTGACGTGACCAAATGGCTTGGCTAGCAGGGCTAAAGCTCATGTTTTTGACGAAAAGATGAATAAATGGTGTGACTTAGTCACACAAACTTCAGTCACCCGACCCAGAAAAGTGTATCTTTTAGACATGCCTTGGCTTCCGATTGAAGTCCGGTAGCAGCACGTTTGAGTGCGCGACGTTTTTTACTAAGTTGATCATTTGCAAAATTTGTGACCTCTGTTAGCACCGAAAGTGACTAATGGGTAGCGTTCTCTTATACGGAGTATTTGTTATATTGCATTTAGTTTATAGCTTGGATAATTATTTAGAGTAAACACAAACCATAGCAAAAAATGTGTGAATTAATCACCACTTCCCAAATTGCTGACTAAAAATAGTCCACCCACTCGTAGAGAGTTGATGACCCCAAACAACCCACTGACATGAAATTAAATTTCAGTAACCACCTCTGACATATTTTTGTGACCCACGTCCAACACATATATGTTACAAAAGAAAAAAAAAAAAAGGCCATAGCAACACCCTTGTTAGAGAAACGGGCTTCGCCAAAAACGTATGAGGTTTTATTTTGTATCTCGTTTTTTTGACATAGTTACTACTTTTTACTTATGTGTTTCATAATTGCATTCTGATGTTTGTGTTGAATTGATTATCAAATGCTTAATTTTTTTTAGTTCTTTTACCATTACTCGTCGATATCGTGACAACATAAAATGAGCGTTATATTTAGTCGAAACCCCTCTCATTATAACTGTAGCTGCATTTGGAAACCTTGCCATTGAGAAAAGCTATTTAAGGTACCCTACTTTTCATATCAGGATAAACGGGTCACGTTTTGTAGATAGCACGAGAGCAAATTTTGCAGCTTGGTGAATTGTCGATCCGTATTTTTCATAATGAATATCTTTGTTACAGAATGCTTGTTAGGAAGCTAGACCTCAACTAATGGAAAGTTGCGGCTAGCAAGAGTTCATCCGACTTGAGTCTATAAACCATACTCGATAATGTCGAGAATAATCTTCCACTATAATTGAATAGAATAAGTTACACTGAAAAGCCTATTTAAGATAAGCTGAAATGTGTTTTAATATGGATGTGCCTCGCCACGTTGGGGTCAATAATGATCGAGGACGTTTTCTTATGCATTGCCATGCATAAATTGTCTAGGATCGAGTAACTGGAAGTAGTTAAAATGCGTGAATTGCTGCCTTAGCATGCCGATTTGGAATTCTGACTCTTTATAACTAATGAGTTATTCAAGATCAGTAAGTAAGTAATACATCGCCTAAGCCATGGCATATGATGCATATGCCAAGGTCTTAGAATTAGTATCAAGATTATAAAAGTAGAGTTATCTTTATTTGAATAAATTCATAATATGATTTACTTGTAACATTTGTAAAAATGTTTTACAATGTCTCCTACTCCATATACAAATGTTGTTTGGACACAAATTTTCTAAAATGTTGAACATTATCTCTTGTTTTCTTGTATAGAAAAAACTCTTTTTTTTGGGGAATGGCTCTAGCAATGTGTCATTTGTGGACCAAACCCTTGCATAACTCATCTCTCATTCATGGACGACCTATTCATAAAAGTTTAGGAGAAAACGTAGGCTTTATAGCTTTCTACGCCACTCTCAACAACTTAGGAACATGATCAGGCAGTGCGATGATATGATATTTGGTGAGTTAGCTCTTTTCTTGAGTGTCAAAAGACTTCTAACCAAGGAGTCTGCTCAATGATTCAACGTTGGTTTCCATTAACGAATCTTGTAAACTCGGATATAGTATATTGTCGCTGCCTCCTCATTTGGTTTTTTGGTTTGGTGTTGATGTATGTACTCAACTTCTACCTTATTTTATCAGGTGTTGTGTCCAGAACACGAAAGTTTCTGACTTAAGCCTATGAAATTTGTAGTTTTGTGTAAGCAGTTATTGATAAATGGCTCTACAAGTTCTAGGTTGCATACTACTGCCTAAAAAAAGCGGGTACATAACCCGACACCAAACCACCATGGCTCCAAATGCTATGCTTTATGTGGTTTTTACAGGGATTAAGTCGTAGAATAGCAATGTATTTTTCAAAGTGTCCCGTTTTGGTACGTGTATTTTTTTAAGTTTTAGAATAGCGATTTTTCAATGTGTCTGCAGACGCGTGTGCCTTTTTACTTTGTTTGAGTTATAGAATAGGAATGTACTTTCCATAAGTGTTCCAATTTGGTACATCGATGATGTACCAAATTGGAACACTTATAAAAAGTACATTAGTATTCTACAACTTAAACAAAGTTAAAAAAAAGTACACGTACCAAATCAGAACACATTGAAAAAGTACACTGCTATTCTACAACTTAAAAAAAGTACACGTACCAAAATGAGACACTTTGAAAAGTACATTGCTATTCTGCGACTTAATCCTTTTTTAAAATACAAGTAAGCCAAATATCAATTATCGCAGTATTTGTGCTAGCTAGTTTATTTTGAGTCTTGTTCAAGTGATCTGTTCTGTGTTAATTGGTTCATGTTAATGTAAGTTTGTGTATATTGAATGAATATAATGTTAAGTACATGATAAATATATATAGGATACAATATGGGCCTAAACACATAACAGGCCAAAGCCTTATACTAATCGACTAACACTCCCCCGCAGTTTGAGCGGGAGGAGACCGAACACTCAAGTCGTCACGAAACTCAAGAACAAGACGGAAGGTAAACACTTGGTAAAATATCGACATCGAAACCGAGAAGGAACATGCGAACTCGAACTTGACCGGTTGCAACCAAATCACGAACAAAATGAATATCAATCTCAATGTGCTTTGTGCGCTAATATCGAGCAGGATTAGAGGACAAGTACATTGCACTCACATTATCACAATAAACAATAGTAGCAGAGGACAACGATGTATGAAGCTCACGTAGTAAATTCAAGCCAACATGTCTCGGACAAGATTGGCAACACCACGATACTCACCTCGACTCGAACGAGAAATCGTTATCGACGTTACTGGACCATGAAAGTAAGTTGTTGCCAAGAAAACACAATAACCCGATGTAGACCGGCGAGTGGTAGGGCAACCAACCCAATCAAGATCCGAATAAGCAACCAAGGAATCGTGGTAGAAGAAAATAATCAAACCATAAGTTAAAGTCCCCGAACATACCGTAAAATCGCTGAGAGCGGTAAAATAGACTCGCGAGGATCATGCATATATAGACAAACTGCCGCACAACATAAGTAATATCGGGTCTAGTGAAAGTGAGATATCAAGAGAAACGCAAGACTCGATATAACTTAGGATCGAAACCGGATTACCATCATCACCCAACTTAGACTCAACGTCAGCAGAGTCCGAGAAGGGTTACAACCAACCATATGTGCACGCCCAAAATCTCCATAGCATACTTACGTTGTGACAAAACATCCCGTAAGAGTCACAGAATCGACACACCCAAAAATAACTAAGAGTACCCAAATCATCATAAAGAACTCCTTATGCAAAGAAGCAATAATCCGTTGTAATAAACTATCGAGGAAGCGAGAAGCACAATATCATCCACATATAGTAGCGTAAAAGCGTTATCATTACCATGTCGGTAAATAAATAAAGAAGAATCATACTGACTCGAAGTAAACCCAACAGTAAGAATATAAGCAGCAAACCGCAGAAACCATGCCCGAGGCGCCTGCTCTGATACCATGTAAGTTTGTGTATATTGAATGAATATAATGTTTGGTACATGATAAATATATATAGAATACAGTATGAGCCTAAACACATAACAGGCCTACGCCTTATACTAATCGACTAACAATTAAGTGATATCCTAACAATTTTGTTACTATATATGTCATATTTTTGTGACTTTTTAACCGTTAAACTTGATTCAGGTGATTCTTGTTCTAATCATTATGTGAGTACTAGATATTTGAAGCATCTTATGATACTATCAAACAACTTTTTAATTGTAAGACATGCTACTCTTAATTACCAGTTAGCAGTCTAGCATTTGTTTGAAACAAAGACATCTGAAAGCATATATTGACCGAGATGAACAATTCCAACAGATTCCGGTGATGTGTGTTGTGGGAAGACGTTCAAACAAAAATGATATAGAAAATGACAAATTAAGTTAGTGATAAGTCCCCGTTACTTGTCTTTTAAACATAACTGGTAAACAATAGACATGTATATTGATACTCTCTGAGCCTCTTGTCTCTCTTATAGAGTTGGTCATGAATGTTAGGATGTCCAATTCTCCTTGATTGCAGACTTGATCATCTATTTTCTAGAAAGGTATTTGTATTCACCATTTGTGATAGACACTTGAATGTTTATTTGAGAATGTGAGGGTATGCAGACTAGTATGCAAAGTAGGCAAAAAGACAGAAATATGGAGGAAAATAAATAACTATAAACTGTTATTGATGATTATATAACTCTCATACATACATACTATATATAGTATACTAAGAGGTGTCATTGAAGGGATGTGATGGTTCATTCAAACCAACAAACATACCCTTTCAATATAACTGTAAATAACTGTCTATTAACTACTTTAACTAACTGTCTATGTTTACTTTAACTAACTGTCTTAGGGTCTGTTTGGCCTTTGGCCCAGACCAGACGTTTTGCAGCCTTAATGGCATATGTTTATCATGGCTGCAACCCATTACAAATATTAACTATTGAACATAATAATGTGGCTAATGGTTCAAAATAGATTAAGGTTAAGTTGATCTTAACAGATTCTAAAATTATTCCTCTTAAGATCAAATAACCTTTAAACTGTTTTTCTTTTCTTCTTGCTTTCTTGATGTAATCAACTAATGATGATAAAATCATCACTAGAACTGCTGCTTGTATCCCTTTCTTCTTTCTTCACTTCCATACTTGTGTTTCCCTTTTCAAAATGGTCTTTTGTCTCCATTTGGTAATTAGGTTGATATTTGTTGCCATTCTCTTTTTCTTCTAGATCTTCTAATTCAACTCCAAAGTGTTCAATCTTGTTCTTCTCTTGACTGATTCTGTCTTGTCCAATAGGTGTTGTCACTTGATCTTCTTGATCACCACAATGACTTTGAAGGCAGGTTAGCTCTTTGCCTTTAACCACAGATAATGTGGTCTTCTTTGGAACAGTCCCTTGTTCCACTTGTGGCACCCTTGCAGTGCTATAGTAGCACTTGAATACATCTAAGTATTTATTGTAACACTTTCTAATTTCTTCACTATAATCATGTGATATCCCAAACATCTCTGCTATATAACCAAATTCTTTTGCAAAATATACACTTAGGTATCCTCCTAAGCTTTCCATTAATTTATAAAGATCCATTAAATGTATCTCTATGCCATTTATCTTTGGGGGTATATGACCAGGCATTTCCATTTTCAAGTATACATCATAAAACCATTTGAAAGCAATGTAAAACTTGTCCCTAAATATGTCCCATTCTTGACTGATTAACTCACCATGGTTTAAAAGATCAAGAAAAGATACATACTCATTAAATGAACTTACTTTTGTTGGATAGAACACTCCTTTTACAAAGACACAGTCTCCATCCTTTGGTAAGTATCCAACTGTGCTTTGGTTGGACATGCATAGGCATGATGTCCAAGTTCATCACATCTGAAACACTTTTGTGTTAAAACAGTTTCTTCTTCTGACTTTTCTTCCTCACAGTCAGAGTTTTCCTTAAGTGATTTGTAATAATCACTCAAGTATTTATTCTGTACCATCTTCATCTTATTTTCATCAAACTTACAGTTTTCAGGGTCCTTGAACATATATACAAGTTTACACTTGTTGTTCTTGAAGGCCAAATCCAATCCTTGGGCTTCTAATTGGTCCGCGGATAGCAAGTTCAGGGTCACATCTGGTGTGTATTGCACACCAGGTATGTGATTCGCGCGGAACAGTCAAGTCTAAACAGACTTAAAACTGCTCAGACACAAATGCAAATGAAGATCAGAGAATATAGGGAATTCCCGGGTCGTTAAGTCCCACGGAGACTCAATGGTGTGCAAACACTGATTCAGACGGTAGAATGATCACTAATGATAGCGATCAGAAAGGATTTGGATATGATAATTACACTACTGAAAAAGGTAATAGATAAAAGCGACTTAAATGTAAATTAAGAAAATTAAAAAGTTAAAATCTATTAAATAAACGCTATCACTATATTTAAAGTGATGAACGTTTAAAACCTAAAACTAAAAACTTACGTTTAAATAAAAATAACGTAAACGTATAAATAAAAACGTGAAACTAATACAATATAAGTCCTAAAAATATGAAAAATACATTTTTATAATCCTAATGATAAAAGAAAATTTATAGAAAAGAAAATTATTTTTACAACTATTTATGTAATTATTATTAATTAAAAACTATTTATTAAGTATTTAAAATGCACTAAAATAGAAGAAAATACAAAATTAACCTAGAAAAATAAACTTATGATTTTGAAAATCTAAAATACTATAAAACTAATTTTAAAACAGAAAATATATTTTTAGACTATTTATGTATTTATTATTAATTTAAAACTATTTAAAACTAATTAAAATGCTAGAAAATACAAATTTAACTAAGAAAATATGGAAAAATACTTTTAGGCTTTTATATTTATCTAAACTTAAGAAAATGAAAAATTATTTTTAGAACCTTTTCTTAATTATTTGTATTAAAAGCTATTTAAAAGGATTAAAACCAAATTAAATCAAGAAAAATAGCAAAACACTTTAGAAAAATCTGAAAATTTCAGGAAAAGTCTAAAATTATCTAAGGAATATAAGAAAAATAGAAAAACAGGAGGTTGTTTGGCAGAATATGAAACTGTTGTGGAAAGTGCTCAAAAATAAGCACTTTGATAAGCTAAAACAACACCAAAAGGTACCAAACTGATAGGGAAGTTCTAATAAGCTAAGATAACCTAAATGGGATGAGTTTCAACAAGCTCTAACCACTGAATAGCACTCAGCAATGATTTGATGCTAAGAGAAATAAGCTACAACAGTTAACAGGGGGGCTACTTTGAGCTGAAAATTAAGCACCTAAATAAGCTGGAAACAGGAAAACAGATATTGGAACATGGATATGACCTGGCTAAGAGTATCTAAACCAAGTTACAGACCCAGAGGAGCTCAAGTGAGCCCTGTGCAAGCTCTGCAATTTCAGATAACACACCTGCAGGTTAGCTGATAGCTGCACAGGCACTTAAAGCGATTTGACAAGCTCCATTGAGCTTGTAGAAAAAATCACAAAAATCCTATAAAATACTCATAAGAAAATAGACCAAGAGGGCTCTCTAAAACTACAAGTTTCAAAGAAATTGGCCCAGAAATGAGCTCTAGAAAATTCTTCCTAGTTGAGCCAAACCGAGCTTTTGAACTTTTGACTTTTGAAGAAAAATGAAAAGTTGACTTTTATGAGATTTGTCTCCAATTTAAGGACTGAAAATGATTTGTTATGATGAAATAAACTTGAATCAAGCTAGTTCTATGGAATTCACACACAAAATAAGACTTGGATATTTCAAATACCCAACAAGTGAGCATATTAAGACATATATGGAGGCAATTTTGACTATAGGTGGTTGCAAGACACAAAATAAAGATAGAAATGAGATCAATAATGATAAATAAACATGAACCAACAAGTCTCAATTCAAAAGCGACCTCAAACCTACATTAAACAACAATTCCAAACACCCTTTTTAGAAGCGAGAATGAGTTTTTACACTAAAACAAGTTTTCAAACTAAGCAAGCTATTAATTTACTTATATTAGCTATAGTAAAGCATATTTGAACCGAAATTATCGAGCTTAGAACATAAAATCTTGAAATGCAAGTTTTGAGAAATTCCTTACAAAATGAGTCCAAGTACAAATCGAGAACCACAAGATGAGATTACAACCTATTGCTTCCCAAGAAGCTCTAGACCAAATAGCAATCCAAAACCACCTCTGCTTGACTTTTGATCATCATTCCATTGACTTTTATTTTACACTAATTTTTGGTATTTTGAGAATTTTGAGTTAAAATTTTAAACCGAACTTTATGACTTCTAAAAGCTTAAAGAGCTTAATAAAAGCTTATGTGAGCCTTTTCAATCCTTAACAAACAACTAAAAACAACATTTAGGTAATTTGAGATTTTGAACCATAAAATATGCATAAACCGAAATTGTGTACAAGAAGTGAAATTGAACCGAAATTAAGTTTTAATACACTGAATATTGATTACAAAGTATCTGAAAACTTAAACATTAACTGGAAAAACTTGAAATATTTAAAACGACATAGTTAACACTAAATTACACTAACTACTACTCCAAGCTTCTCTTTCTTTCTTCTTTTTATACTCAAAACTTCTCTCCTTGACTTTCTGAGCAAATCCCACTAGGAATTGAGACCATTGGATGAGTCAAGAGAATTTTGGCCGTTTGATTGTTTTTGGCGCCAAAAAGGTGTTAAGGCAGGTTTGAGTCAATAAATGGAGTTTGGAGTATGTGGAGGTGGAGGGGGGACAGGATATGGAGAGGGTGAGGTGAGGCAAGTGGGATGTTGAAAAAATATGGAAACTGCTCTGGTATTTTGGTTTACAGTGTTTGTGAGAGAGAAGGGTGAATAGTGTCTGGTATTTGGGCGGGTTGAGATGTTTTGACCAAGATTTTGACCAGATATAATAATAGGGGGGTCAAAAAGGTTTAAGTGGCAGGGTTCACAATTAGGCAAGGGGTCATAATGGGTTTAAGACAAGGGTCAAAATGGTTTAAAGGCTTATTAATGACAAGGACTCTTGTGTAATTTCTGAAAACTCAAGGACCATTGCTGCCAAATCTGAAAAGTTGCTCAAAGGACTAAAAATGACAAAGTTTAATAATGCAAGGACCAAAGTTGCCATTTTCGATTTTCCAGGACCAATTTCGCCAATTTTCAAACTTGGAGGACCATTTTGAATTTTCTCAAAACTTTTATATTTTTCACCAAAGGACTAAATTTGACAACTTATGATTTAAAAAGGACCTTTGGTGACTTTTCTTTGAAATTTTGACTCGTGGACTATTTTTGACAATTTTAGAAACTGGGGACTGAAACCGCAATTTTGCAAATTTGATACGTTTTCATCCGATTTTGATATTTTTGAATTTAAAACACATAAAACACCGATTTGTGATATTTTTATCATTTTGATGCGTTTTGAGTGTTTTAAGATGATTTTGATTTATATTATACAAAATGATGAGTATTAAGACACTCATCAATCCCCACATCGAGATATTGCTAGTCCCTAGCAATGATTTGAGAAAACATAATGGATTTTAATCTCTTTACCAAAAGCCATTACTTCGGAGTAGCCAAATGTTTTAGTTCAAGTAAGAACCATGGTACATCGATAACCATGTGATTTTGAGCAAACCACCGACTTTCAACGGATTTGATTTTGTCTTTACCGAAGCCGTACCATTCGGACTAGCCAACTCTTAGATAAATTATCAATATTATCTTTGGTGAGTGAATACCAATTATGGATTTTCCATCGCCTTTACCACAAGCCATAAACTTGCGGGCTAGCCAACTCTTCACTTTTTAGGATATGGTGAGTTGAATACCATACAATTTTGGGCAAATTGCAAGCCATATAAACGGATTTGAGATATCTTTACCAAGAGCCGCTTGCTCTGGATTAGCTAATCCTTTAGTCTTACGAGACATGGCGGATCGATAACCAAATGAGTAAGTGTAAAACACTTACTCCAAAAAAAAATTTGGCCAAAACGGGAATTGAGTAGTATAATACATATAACAAAATTCGTGAGAATCCCCACACTTAGAAATGAATATTGCCCTCAATATTCAAAGTACGGCGGTTATGCGAAACAAAGAACGTAAAAGGAAATATTACGGCCATTATTTAGAAAGTTTTTTTTTTTTTTTTTTTTTTTTTTTTTTTAGATATATATAACCCGGGTATCACCCCACACTTAGAGTGGACACATGGGTGAAAACCCATGTTAAGCTATGTTTTTGATTACCGAGTCGCTAGCTTGACTCGACCCGAATTCATTGGTTCATGGGAAGCAAAGTGGAAGAAACAATCTCCATCGGACTTTCATTCAAGATGTTTGGATAAACATTGAAGTACGCGAAAGTTCCACACCGATGAGATAAAGAAAGACAGACCCGGCTCACAAATGATAAATTAAAATGCCGGGGTCAAAGATAGTGTCCTCACTCCCAAAGGAGTGAAGAAGAGAGGAAGTCACCGAGTAGGTGAAGAAAAGAAGGAAGATCATGATAACAATCATGATAAGATCTTCTTCCTCAGGATCAAGTGCAGTTGCACTTATTTGGATTTTATCGGTAGAGCTCTTTGGGTTGGAAGGCATCTCGGGAGGGAGGGTTGGAAAATTTGTCATAGAAATACAAACTCTCATGATTGAGAACTTTTCCCCCCGATCATGATTTTTGCCATCCAAGCAATCATACTCCGGCGGAGTCATGATATGAGTGAGTTCACCGGCGAACTCCTCATGAAGAGAATCATTCACATGATGTGAATTTGTGAATTCTCGTTCCATTGTGGGCTCATCACTATCCTCAATCTGAGTATCAAAGAGTGGATTCTCAGAAATTGAAGTGAATTCAGAGTCGAATTCAAATAGAGGATTGGTGAAAGTAGCTTTGAATGTTTCGGGAACAAAGTGATCAACATTCTCTATTGGATTGTTGGGATAAGAAGTGAGTGAACGATCATTATCAATGAGACTTCGGTCTCTCCCGGATCGGCTTCAAATCAAAGAGTGGATTGATGTGAGTGAGTTCACCGGAGAACTCCTCAAGAAGGGATCAAGATCGGTTGTGGAAGTGATGCTTCAACGTACTCGATGTCTCCATAGGAAGCACAATCGTCGCTAAGATCGTAGAAAGTTTCAAAATGATCTTGAGAACACTCAAGAGGAAAGGGATATCACACGATGCTCGAGAATTCCCCGTGACTCTCTCGGGATTGGGATAAGGTCCTCAACACTAGACGATTCCATTTCGGAATAGTGCTAAGCTCATCCCCATGTTTAGAGTGAGTGGGAATATCGGTGTGATAACAACAGATCGAGGAGTTTAGAAGGACTAGCATACATATGTTTTATACTTAACATTTGTTCTTCCGCTAGTAATTCCATCATAGTCTTTTCTCCCGATGGATCATGGAAGGAGTCTCAACCGATGAACTTGATGAACTGTTATAAAATTGTAAGATATCAAAGATATCTTCATCATCATCGTCATCGTGAATGAAACGGAATCGAGAGCTAGATTTGGCGGCTTTTTCTTTTGCAATTGATTCCCTAATGATTTTTCAAACGCAATTTGGGAATCTAATTTAGCGACCGCTCTTGCCAATGTAACTTCCATGGATTTCTCATTTGGATTATCTTGGGATGACATAGCCGACTCCTCCTTAAGTTCTTTTAATAACTCCGAGTCTTCGAGAAGATCCGTCGTAGTTTCTGAGTCGCTTGAATCATTTGGTATTGTGGAGGTTGGTCTTGATACGAAGAGTCGAATCGTAACAAGGAAATGGATTCCTTGTTTGACAATCCGAGCTAGAGTGAGGACCTCCACAATACTCACAACAAGACAACCGATGCGACCGTGAGTGGTATGTGTTGTAGTCATAATTGTTATCGTGAACCCGCTCATAGACAAGCGTGTTTCCGATTGACAATCGAATCGGAGTGTGAACCACCACAGTACTCACAACAAGACAACCGATGTGTCTCACAATGTGGCGGTGATGGAATAAATCGGTGTGTTATGGTAGGAATAGGGATCTTGGTTATAGACGGACCGCTTCCCGATTCCACCATGCAACAACCGGGGCAATTGCCACCATTATAAGGACCACCACACCATTGACAATCAAGAAGGTGAGGATAAGACATAGAAAGAATCAAAGGTTATCGAGGGTAAGAAATGAAGAATCAAAAGGTAAGAGGGTAAAGAGGAATATTTTTGATATTTTTGAAAACATTTTGATAAAAACAAAGAATGAAAATGTTTTTATGCTTTTAACACTTTAGGAAAAGTGTTAATGAACTTTGGAGTTTTCGATAACTTTACAAAAACTTTTACAAAAGATGGGGTATGCACAAGAATGGATCGAAAAGGCTAAACACACGCTAAAGCCTCCCCAATGCGCCAAAATTTGATTCGCAGGAATGTCAAGTCTAAACAGACTTAAAACCGCTCGAACACAAATGCAAATGAAGATCGAGAATATAGGAATTCCGGGTCGTTAAGTCCCACGGAGACTCAATGGTGTGCAAACACCGATTCAGACGGTAGAATGATCACTAATGATAGCGATCGAAAGGATTTGGATATGATAATTACACTACTGAAAAAGGTAATAGATAAAAGCGACTTAAATGTAAATTAAGAAAATTAAAAAGTTAAAATCTATTAAATAAACGCTATCACTATATTTAAAGTGATGAACGTTTAAAACCTAAAACTAAAAACTTACGTTTAAATAAAAATAACGTAAACGTATAAATAAAAACGTGAAACTAATACAATATAAGTCCTAAAAATATGAAAAATACATTTTTATAATCCTAATGATAAAAGAAAATTTATAGAAAAAGAAAATTATTTTTACAACTATTTATGTAATTATTATTAATTAAAAACTATTTATTAAGTATTTAAAATGCACTAAAATAGAAGAAAATACAAAATTAACCTAGAAAAATAAACTTATGATTTTGAAAAATCTAAAATACTATAAAACTAATTTTAAAACAGAAAATATATTTTTTAGACTATTTATGTATTTATTATTAATTTAAAACTATTTAAAACTAATTAAAATGCTAGAAAATACAAATTTAACTAAGAAAAATATGGAAAAATACTTTTTAGGCTTTTTATATTTATCTAAACTTAAGAAAAATGAAAAATTATTTTTTAGAACCTTTTCTTAATTATTTGTATTAAAAGCTATTTAAAAAGGATTAAAAACCAAATTAAATCAAGAAAAATAGCAAAACACTTTAGAAAAATCTGAAAATTTCAGGAAAAGTCTAAAATTATCTAAGGAATATAAGAAAAATAGAAAAACAGGAGGTTGTTTGGCAGAATATGAAACTGTTGTGGAAAGTGCTCAAAAATAAGCACTTTGATAAGCTAAAACAACACCAAAAGGTACCAAACTGATAGGGAAGTTCTAATAAGCTAAGATAACCTAAATGGGATGAGTTTCAACAAGCTCTAACCACTGAATAGCACTCAAAGAATGATTTGATGCTAAGAGAAATAAGCTACAACAGTTAATGGGGGGCTACTTTGAATGAAAATTAAGCACCTAAATAAGTCGGAAACAGGAAAACATATATTGGAACATGGATATGACCTGGCTAAGAGTATCTAAACCAAGTTCTGCACCCTAGAGGAGCTCAAGTGAGCCCCTGCAAGCTCTGCAATTCTGTGATAACACTGCAGTTAGCGTGGCCTGCAGGCACTAAGCGATTTTGACAAGCTCCATTGAGCTTGTAGAAAAAATCACAAAAATCCTATAAAATACTCATAAGAAAATAGACCAAGAGGGCTCTCTAAAACTACAAGTTTCAAAGAAATTGGCCCAGAAATGAGCTCTAGAAAATTCTTCCTAGTTGAGCCAAAACTGAGCTTTTGAACTTTTGACTTTTTGAAGAAAAATGAAAAGTTGACTTTTATGAGATTTGTCTCCAATTTAAGGACTGAAAATGATTTGTTATGATGAAATAATACTGAATCAAGCTAGTTCTATGGAATTCACACACAAAATAAGACTTGGATATTTCAAATACCCAACAGTGAGCATATTAAGACATATATGGAGGCAATTTTGACTATAGGTGGTTGCAGACACAAAATAAAGACAGAAATGAGATCAATAATGATAAATAAACATGAACCAACAAGTCTCAATTCAAAAGCAGACCTCAAACCTACATTAAACAACAATTCCAAACACCCTTTTTAGAAGCAGTAATGAGTTTTTTTTACACTAAAACAAGTTTTCAAACTAAGCAAGCTATTAATTTACTTATATTAGCTATAGTAAAGCATATTTGAACTGAAATTATCAGGCTTAGAACATAAAATACTGAAATGCAAGTTTTTGAGAAATTCCTTACAAAATGAGTCCAAGTACAAATCTGAGAACCACAGTATGAGATTACAACCTATTGCTTCCCAAGAAGCTCTAGACCAAATAGCAATCCAAAACCACCTCTGCTTGACTTTTGATCATCATTCCATTGACTTTTTATTTTACACTAATTTTTGGTATTTTGAGAATTTTGAGTTAAAATTTTAAAGCGAACTTTATGACTTCTAAAAGCTTAAAAGAGCTTAATAAAAGCTTATGTGAGCCTTTTCAATCCTTAACAGCAACTAAAAACAACATTTAGGTAATTTGAGATTTTGAACCATAAAATATGCATAAACTGAAATTGTGTACAAGAAGTGAAATTGGAACTGAAATTAAGTTTTTAATACACTGAATATTGATTACAAAGTATCTGAAAACTTAAACATTAACTGGAAAAACTTGAAATATTTAAAACGACATAGTTAACACTAAATTACACTAACTACTACTCCAAGCTTCTCTTTCTTTCTTCTTTTTATACTCAAAACTTCTCTCCTTGACTTTCTGAGCAAATCCCACTAGGAATTGAGACCATTGGATGAGTCAAGAGAATTTTGGCCGTTTGATTGTTTTTGGCGCCAAAAAGGTGTTAAGGCAGGTTTGAGTCAATAAATGGAGTTTGGAGTATGTGGAGGTGGAGGGGGGACAGGATATGGAGAGGGTGAGGTGAGGCAAGTGGGATGTTGAAAAAATATGGAAACCGCTTCCGTATTTTGGTTTACTGATGTTTGTGAGAGAAGGGTGAATAAAGGTTCGTATTTGGGCGGGTTGAGATGTTTTGACCAAGATTTTGACCGATATAATAATAGGGGGTCAAAAGGTTTAAGTGGGGTTCACAATTAGGCAAGGGGTCATAATGGGTTTAAGACAAGGGTCAAAATGGTTTAAAGGCTTATTAATGACAAGGACTCTTGTGTAATTTCGAAAACTCAAGGACCATTGTCGCCAAATCGAAAAGTTGCTCAAAGGACTAAAATGACAAAGTTTAATAATGCAAGGACCAAAGTTGCCATTTTCGATTTTCCAGGACCAATTCGCCAATTTTCAAACTTGGAGGACCATTTTGAATTTTCTCAAAACTTTTATATTTTTCACCAAAGGACTAAATTTGACAACTTATGATTTAAAAGGACCTTTGGTGACTTTTCTTTGAAATTTTGACTCGTGGACTATTTTTGACAATTTTAGAAACTTGGGGACTGAAGCGCAATTTTGCAAATTTGATACGTTTTCATCCGATTTTGATATTTTGAATTTAAAACACATAAAACAACGATTTGTGATATTTTTATCATTTTGATGCGTTTTTGAGTGTTTTAAGATGATTTTGCAGTTTATATTGTACAAAAATGATGAGTATTTAGACACTCATCAGTATGCAAAATATCTTCTTCCTAATTCTGATGTTGATCTCCCCAATTCCATGTATGAAGAGAAATTTGCCCTTTCCTTGTGATTTCTTTACAAATAATTTTTCTTTTAGCTTTCCAAACATATTCTTGTTTGAACATATATGCCTTCCAATATTCTTGTTGATGTACCATATTCTGTCCCAGTTTCCTTCATCTGTCCCTTCAATCATGAAATCAGCCTCCATATGTACACTTTAGGATGCAGGGTCTGGGTATGCACATTTTGAATTAACTTTTTTTCTTTGACTGGTGTATTTGCAGTCTTAGAATCCCTTCCTTTTTTTTGGACAATTACTAATAATATGCCCTCTTATTTTGAAACTATAACACTTATATATCTTGTGTTTGTTTAAGGCCTTGTGGGACTGAGTTTGAGAAAGTGCATAATTGTACGCTTTAATTTCTTCTATCTTTTTCCTGAGCATCTCCTTGTAGTCATTGGAGATTTGCCTAATGCAGTTTCCAAGTCTTTCATCTCTTTCTCTCCTCAGTTGTCTTTGAATGAAATCATTTTGCAGTCTATTTCTCAAAGGTCTCCCAGGTTTGCTCTGATGCCAAATGTTAGGATGGCCAATTCTCCTTGATTGCAAACTTGACCATCTATTTTATA